>CM028693.1:47132869-47732869 GCA_016771965.1 Brassica carinata | reverse complement strand
TACTGAAAACCACTACCTTCCTCGAATTTCCTCGAATATTCGAGGAAATTCGAGGAACCATGTCTCGAAAATTCGAGGAAGCATGCCCTCGAAAATTCGAGGAAGCATGCCCTCGAAAATTCGAGGAAGCATGCCCTCGAAAATTCGAGGAAGCATGCCCTCGAAAATTCGAGGAAATACTGAAAACCACTACCTTCCTCGAATATCCAAAAATATTTTAAAAAATAAATTAAATTTTCGAAATTTAAATTTGAAAATATAAAAATATTTAATAAATATATAAATGATTTTATAATATAAAAAATAGATTTTATATACAAAAAACGTTTTCATAACCACAAAAATAATTACAAAAATAGTTTTAATATATAAAAAATAGTTTAATAATTACAAAAAATAGTTTTAATATATAAAAAATAGTTTAATAATTACAAAAAATAGTTTTAATATATAAAAAATAGTTTAATAATTGCAAAAAATAGTTTTAATATATAAAAAATAGTTTAATAATTACAAAAATAGTTTTAATATAGAAAAAATAGTTTAATAATTAAAAGAATAGTTTTAATATGTAAAAAATAGTTTAATAATTACAAAAAATAGTTTTAATATATAAAAAATAGTTTAATAATTACAAAAATAGTTTTAATATATAGAAAATAGTTTAATAATTAAAAAAATAGTTTTAATATGTAAAAAATAGTTTAATAATTACAAAAAATAGTTTAAATATATAAAAAATAGTTTAATAATTACAAAAATAGTTTTAATATATAGAAAATAGTTTAATAATTAAAAAATAGTTTTGATATACAAAAAACGTTTTCATATTATATATACATAATTATCAATTAGATTTTTATAACCACAAAATTAATAAAACTTAAAAAAAAATTCCATACCATAATCAAACTCTCAATAACAACAAATAATCACAATCCTCACAAAAAAACCATAATCAAACTATCACTACACAATCACACCATTCAACCTAACAAAAATCTATAAAAATCACCCTAACACCATAATCAAACTCGATTTTCGAATCTAAAAGAGAGGGATAGTGTCCTTACATGATTTGGGAGTGGAATTGAGGAGAAATCCACTTGAATCGCGGAAATCGTCGAAGGAGGAGAGGGAGAGGCGGAGTTCGAGGAAGAGGAAGAGAGAAATGGGGAAGAAAGGTCTGCTCGACCTAATTATAAAATGAAAATTCGACAGCAAATGTCCGTCGAATTTCCTCGAATATTCGAGGAAATTCGAGGAAATACTGAAAACCACTACCTTCCTCGAATTTCCTCGAAACCATTAATTTAATTTTCAAATATTTGGCGGTTTGGATTGCGGGTAAATGAAAATATTCGAGGAAATTCGAGGAAATACTGAAAACCACTACCTTCCTCGAATTTCCTCGAATATTCGAGGAAATTCGAGGAACCAGGGTTTTAAACAAAAACAAGTACCTTCCTCGAATTTCCTCGAATATTCGAGGAAATTCGAGGAAACATGGTTTGGGGTTTCAAAACATCAATTTTTTGCCGTATTTCATTTATTATACAAATGTAATGCATACCATTGAGGATTCTTTGTATAGATGATCATAAACCATGAAATAACAAAATTTCAAAAATAATGGTAAGTATTCCCTTTAACGCTTATTAAAATGTATAAGTGTTTCTCTTATGATGTGTGGTTTTCGCTCATGCAATCGTAAAAGTGTTTGTTATCGTAAAACACCAAAGTTTGACTTTATAATCTGGTTAAGACACTTAATGAAGGTTATATACCTGTTATTCAATCCGCAAAACGTTGTTTTCGGTTTAAAATCCCTAGTTCCTCGGAATTTCCTCAGAATATTCCGAGGGAATTCCGAGGAAATACTGAAAACCACTACCTTCCTCGGAATTTCCTCGGAATATTCTGAGGAAATTCGAGGAACCAGGGTTTTAAACAAAAACAAGTACCTTCCTTCGAATTTCCTCGAATATTCCGAGGAAATTCGAGGAAACATGGTTTGGGGTTTCAAAACATCAATTTTTTGCCGTATTTCATTTATTATACAAATGTAATGCATACCATTGAGGATTCTTTGTATAGATGATCATAAACCATGAAATAACAAAATTTCAAAAATAATGGTAAGTATTCCCTTTAACGCTTATTAAAGTGTATAAGTGTTTCTCTTATGATGTGTGGTTTTCGCTCATGCAATCGTAAAAGTGTTTGTTATCGTGTAAAACACCAAAGTTTGACTTTATAATCTGGTTAAGACACTTAATGAAGGTTATATACCTGTTATTCAATCCGCAAAACGTTGTTTTCGGTTTAAAATCCCTAGTTCCTCGGAATTTCCTCAGAATATTCGAGGGAATTCGAGAAATACTGAAAACCACTACCTTCCTCGAATTTCCTCGAATATTCGAGGAAATCTCGAGGAACCAGGGTTTTAAACAAAAACAAGTACCTTCCTTCGAATTTCCTCAGAATATTCGAGGAAATTCCGAGAATTATGGTTTGGGGTTTCAAAACATCAATTTTTTTTTGCCGTATTTCATTTATTATACAAATGTAATGCATACCATTGAGGATTCTTTGTATAGATGATCATAAACCATGAAATAACAAAATTTCAAAAATAATGGTAAGTATTCCCTTTAACGCTTATTAAAATGTATAAGTGTTTCTCTTATGATGTGTGATTTTCGCTCATGCAATCGTAAAAGTGTTTGTTATCGTAAAACACCAAAGTTTGACTTTATAATCTGGTTAAGACACTTAATGAAGGTTATATCGTGTTATTCAATCCGCAAAACGTTGTTTTCGGTTTAAAATCCCTAGTTCCTCGAATTTCCTCGAATATTCGAGGGAATTCGAGAAATACTGAAAACCACTACCTTCCTCGAATTTCCTCAGAATATTCGAGGAAATTCGAGGAAATTCGAGGAACCAGGGTTTTAAACAAAACCAGTACCTTCCTCGAATTTCCTCAGAATATTCCGAGGAAATTCCGAGGAATTATGGTTTGGGTTTTCAAAACATCAATTTTTTTTTGCCGTATTTCATTTATTATACAAATGTAATGCATACCATTGAGGATTCTTTGTATAGATGATCATAAACCATGAAATAACAAAATTTCAAAAATAATGGTAAGTATTCCTTTAACGCTTATTAAAATGTATAAGTGTTTCTCTTATGATGTGTGGTTTTCGCTCATGCAATCGTAAAAGTGTTTGTTATCGTAAAACACCAAAGTTTGACTTTATAATCTGGTTAAGACACTTAATGAAGGTTATATACGTGTTATTCAATCCGCAAAACGTTGTTTTCGGTTTAAAATCCCTAGTCCGAGGGAATTCCGAGGAAATACTGAAAACCACTACCTTCCTCGGAATATTCTGAGGAAATTCCGAGGAACTAGGGGTTTTAAACCGAAAACCCATATCTTCCTCGGAATGTCCTCGGAATATTCGGAGGGATTTCCGAAGACAAATACTTTATAATCAAATCCCTAAATCGAGAAGGTGAATTCCGAGGAAATTCCGAGGAAAAACTAAAGTCTCTCGGAATTTTTAAAATCTCCGTCGGTTTTTTCCGAAGAACATGGTTTCCTCGGTATTCTCTCGGAATATACCGAGGAAATGTGTTTTCCTCGAATTTCCTCGAATATTCGAGGAAATTCGAGGAAACCACATTTCTTGGTTTCCTCGGTATTTCCTCGGTTTTTGGTCAGAAAATTCCGAGGAACTCATTTTCCCTCGGTATGTCCCTCAGAATAACGATGTTTTCTTGTAGTGATTATTTTAAGTGTGAAAACTTTTATCTTTCTTCCATCTGTGAAATTCATTACCAAAAGCAAACAGATGAACAAATTTGATCTATTAAGTAGGCAAAGAACATATATATCCCCTCAAATTAAAACCCAAATGGAAGAGAAAAGAAACATAAAACAAAATACAACAAGCTTAGGTTGTAAATGGTTATTTCTAAAAAGAATATAATGACAAACATAAATGCTTATATAGTTATATGTGAAAAATAATTAAAAAGGCAATGATGAATAAAATGAAATAAAAACTAAAATTATTAGTGGAATATAAATTTCACTCACTCCATTCATTCACGAATGTGAATATTTGTATATTTGTAATGTGGAAAAAAAGAAAGAGATTTTGCGAATGATTTATTTTTAAGTTTCCTTCGAATAAATGAAATGTGTAATTGATTTTGAAAAGTTTTCCTTGAAATTGTTAGATATTTTGGGAATTCTACGGAATGACCAATTCTATCATGAAACTTTATTTAATAAATAGCATTCCAGTTGCAGCATTATTTTAAGGGACCAAGAAGCTCTTAAGCAAAATAAAGTCAAGACCGGCTGAAAACCAACTAAATAAAGAATTAGAAAGAAAAGTCCATACAAAAATTAAGAACATGCATAAAACCAAATATCTTGCTTAGTCTTCGTCTCAGAAGGTACAAACTATTATAGTGAAACCACAAGAGGACCCCTGAAAGCCAACAATCTAAATAATTAGAGAGAATGATGCATACAAAAATCAAGAACATGCATAAAACCAAATATCTTGCTTAATCTCGTATCTTTTCTCAAAAGATAGATACTATTATAGTGAAATCACAAGAGGACCATTAAATCAAAGAACTCAAACCTTGGCATATGGAAAAACTACAACGCAAAACTGCTAAACTCATGCTCACAAATCGGCAAACGTAAACAGGAGAAATAAGAAGTTGTGTACAGAAAAAAGGCGGAAAACGCTAACGACAAAGGTAAAGAAACCAAACAAGCTTTCCTAAAACACATATGTTCCAAAGCGAAAGTTCCACAAACTTGAGAAGCAGAGCCGATGAAGCTCACACCCAAAGACTAGCAAAGCCAGATCCACATAACAAGTCATGGATGAGATCGATCACCATGACAGAGCATATGACACCATCATGGGAAGAAGTTAAACCCTAGAGCCAAAACTTGAACCAGGAAACACCATATCCCAAGGCTCCAAAAGGATAACCACTTCACTTCACAACACATGCAACATGACCAAACTTCAAAGAGAGAATTCTAGACATCAAAGACCGTCAATTGGCAGAGCAAAACAAGCCTGAGCACTACAAGAGAGAACATATCTAGATCGATAAAATTGTCACTTGCTCTAACCTAAGACAATGGCGAAACAGAGCACACTGATAAAGGACAACCATATTCACAAAGAGATCATACCTTTGGTGACGTCGTAGCCACCAGAGTCGGTGGAGGAGATCAAAGATGGATCTGATTTTTAGACAAAAGGCAGAGAAAAGAAACTTTTAAAAAGGATGGTGTTAAGACTTGAATCTTGGTTTAGTTTTTCTTCATTTATAGAGAATATTTTAATTCTATGAAAAAATAAGAATTATGGGTGGACATTTTTTTCTCATAGTGCAAATATTAAAACCCATCGTATTCTTTCTTTTAAATTAAATTGGTATCATAACTTTTTTTTTTTTGCAAATATAAACGTTAAGTTTTTTGTACTTCCAAAACCAATGAAATTGGTGAACTATATTGACTGTGTTAGGTTTCAGTTCTGATACAAAATTTACAACACAGTTTTGTTTATTATGTGCATTTGGTTTGGATGGATGTCATCCGTGGTTGCTATTCGGTGGATGCATCTGTTTGGATGCCTTATGTATTTATGTGTATGCGGGCTGAAAAGAAAATCTGTTATGTTTGGGCCTTAGTATGGTCGAAGCCCATTATTGTAAGGGTTTTAGGGAGTCACTATATATACTCTCTAAACCTAATTTGCTTGCCTCCTAACACTCATTCCACAAGAATCTGAAATTAGAGAGAGAGTGAGGCAAGGAGAAATAGCAATGGGAGACTGAAGCAGTATCCACAGAAGGTTGAGGAGAAGCAAAGAGAGATTGGGCCAAGAGTCTAAGACTGTTTCTTCTTCTTTGGACTGTGGTTTCATCTCATCTACACACATGTTCAGTAAGCTTAAGTCTTTAGCTTATTGTAGTATTGTCTCTAGGTGAATAGAGAAACACAGAGGTTGTAGTGTAGAAGAAAGCTCTTGTATACACTTGATACTAGTGAATCTTTGAGAGTACCGTCCTTTCCCCAGATGTACCGGTAAAGGAAACTGGGTAACCAAATCTTGTATGCCTTTAACTAACTTAAACAACAACAAGAAATGTGCTAAGTAAATTAGTCAAGTGAGATAAACCAGTTAATTGGTTAAAGAATTCTCAAAAGGAGGTATTAGAGTTTGCTAGTGTGATAGCTTACTCGGTAGGAATACCTTAGTGGTATCAAAGCCAGGTTCAGCAGAAGGGGTTACGGTTTCAGTTTCTGATCTGCTATTGATGCCTGGCTGCACAGAGGTTTCAGTCTATGTTCTGCATTTTGTGTTGTTTGAGGAAGCTCAGATTCTGTGAGGAAGGCACCATCGCGAACCCGGAGAAATGAGGAATTGGTGAAGATTTTTACAGGTTCAACAACTTCGCAACTTCATGAGAGCAGAAGCAGATGATGTTGTGAGATATGCGACTTTGAGAGAAGTTCCTAGCAAGTCTCAGAAGAAGATGCCAGTGTTGGAGAAAGGAAGCATCAAAGTTGATTTGGTCAACAATCAAGAGAATTTGTGAAATATTTTCTCCAATGGCTTGTGAGTTCTGGTCAAAGAAATTTATAGGAGATGATGTTGAAGTCATAAGGAGAAGAAACTGGAGATAAAGCAGGAAGCATTTGATATAAGGTGAATGTTCTTGACAATGATAAAGAAACCGGTTAAAGGTTGGTGTAAGCTGAAAGTCTTTCACAAGAATCAGCTGGTTTGTGATTTTGAAATCATGAGCTAAAGCTTATACTCAGGGTGGTACATCTGAATCAAAACATCAACTTCAAGACTCAAGTTCAAGAAGATATAAAGTCTGTTTCCGCTGCAGTCACAAGATAGTTGTGATGTTTTGTGTTGAAGTTTCAGGTTTGCTAAAGTTCTGCATGTCTATTGAAATTAAAATCTTTTTGGAACACGAGGATTATGTGCTGGTTTTGCATGGGATTTCTCAAGATTTAGTGATGGTTTTCATATCTTCTTTGGTTGAATCAATTTGGTAAAGTCAGTTGCAGATGGTGTTTGAAGTTTTTGGTGATATTCCATGCCCAGAAATTTATAGGATTCATGGAACTAGGGGACGCCTTGGAACCTTGAATATTATGGGTGTTTTATGGATGTGTGAGTACTGGTAAAAGTGTTCAGGATTTCAGTCTATAAGAAAATGCAGAATGGTAATGGAGCAAGATATTTTTTGTTCGGCCAAGAACAGAAACATATGGGGAAATTTCAGTGGTTTTGAGTTTTGAAAGGGGTTTCTGTTGCAGGTTTATCTCTGTTGGTAAGCTATCAATTGTTGGTAATCTGAGAGACTACAATTGGCTGGTCACTAGAGAACATGAAGCTACAAGGTTATTGTTTTTAGATGGAAATGCAATGGGATGGTGCTCTAATGGAAATCTGAAAATGTTCTGTGAAATCAGGGGGGGTAATACTCAACTTCCTCACTTTTTTCAGAGGGAATGCAAGGAACTGTGTGCTCTTGCGAGCTTGGGTGTGTACTTGAAAGAGCACAGGTCTTGTTTTAAGAATGATAAGCTCTTGACAAGATGTCAACATCAAAGATTCATGGTTTTTTGCAGATTTGTGTTGATTATGATACGTGGAGATTTTGCTTAAAATGGATATGTGGGAATTTAGAGTTTCTGTTTCAGGTGGAGCATTGCTTTCTCAGAAGGTATCTTGTTTTTTTTTTCTTAAAATCAGATCTTCAAGTACTAAAGAAGGTTTTAGTGGTTTTTGAAGGTAAAGGCATTAGGGCATCATGGTTCATGAGGAATGTCTCGGGATGTTACTATTCAACGGGATATACTAAGTTTTTTGTATCGAAAGTCTTCCTATCCAAGATTGTTAGGCGGCGTATGCTGTTTGGTTTAACATCGGTACAAGAAAGTATGTGTTGCATATTGGCTGTAAGAGGATACAAGGTTGAGATTTCTGAGATGGAGACATGGTTGATGGTGCATCTGTAAAGATGATTACACTATTCAAAGAATTCTCAAAGATATAATGATGCTGGAAAGAAGAGAAGGTTCTTGGTGGTTTTCTAAATGCAATGGACCAGTTGAGGTGGCTTAATGAAGAAAAGGGATGCGTCATAAGTTCTGATACACTTTCTCAAGGAAGAAGCCATGGTAACTCATTATGATACATGTGAACACAGGATGGATCATCATGATATTGGAGATTGGTTTTAACTCTTGATGGTGAAGCCATGGTACAGAGGCAGAATGCATCTGAGAGGTTATGGTTCTAGGTGGAGTACTATTGTTACTTCATTCAAGGTGGAGCTATGTTCTTGGAGGTTGTCTCAATGGGTTAACTGTAAAAGAAGGGTTGGAACACAAAATATCTCAAGGTTTATGTCAGATCTACGGAAGTTCAGTGTTGCAAAGAAGAAAAAAAAAGAAAGAACATGAGGTTATCAACGGGTAAAGCTCAAACATGATTAAAATCTGAAGGTAAATGGTTGATTTCAGATATGTTTGAAGCTGGTTGTTGATAAGGATTCTAGAAGAGACATTATTGTAGAGAAATGGCCAACCTAGAGGAAATATTGTCTCACATAGAGAACATAGAAAAGGGGACCTTTTGTCTCCTTTCATCTTTATCGTATGCATGGAAGCCCTCGTTAGCCTTCTTAGTCATGCAGAGACTCAAGGAAAGATAACCGGAATGCGTGTAGCCCATGCTAGCCCTCCGGTACCTCATTTGTTATTTGCTTATGATAGCTCTTTTTTTGTAAGCAGAGCCTCGTTAGTGTGATGAAGTCATGAAAGTAGTAAAGGGCTATGGAAAAGCATCAGGACAATGTATCAATTTTGAGAAATCATCGCTTCTATTTGGAAATGAGTTCCAGGAGCTGTAAAACAAGAAATCAAATCCACACTTGGGATTGAAAATGAAGGGGAATGAGAACCTATTTAGGTATCCCAGCGGACATAAGTGGATCGAAGTGTTATTTGTGTTTCTTAAAGACAAGCTTGATCATAGGATCAATGGATGGTCATGAAGATGGCTTACAAAGGGAGGAAATGAGATCCTTATAAAATCTATAGCTCTAGCGTTTCCCACCTATGTAATGTCAAGCTTTCTGTTGCCGCTTGAGATATGCAAAAAATTAGCAAGTGCCATCGCACGCATTTGGTGGAGTACAAACCCGCGTAGAAGAGGAATGTACTGGGAAACATGGGATAAACTACACAAACCAAAGGATGAAGGAGGCATTTGATTCAGAATAATTCATGAATTAGCTTTGTTGGTGAAGCAAATGTGGAGATTGATCTAATCCCCAGACTCTCTCCTTGCGAGAATCCTTAGAGGGAGGTATTACCGTCTGTACTCGCCATTGCGAGCAGCTGAAACTGATTCACCTTCATATGTTTGGAACAGCTTGTTGGCTGCAAAGCCATTATTTTCATTGGGGATAAGATAGATGGTACATTCGGGATATCAAATATGGATGTGGGAGAATCCATGGATTCCCACTACTCTGGTAAGGCCAGCCCGACCGACTGTGCCAGTAGTACATCCACGTATGACAGGAAGTGAGTTTATCCATGGTTCTTCAAGAGTGTGGAATGTTGATATGCTATAACAATTTGTGGTACGACATGAAATTCCTTTTATTAGGAGTTTCGCCATAAGTCAATCCAATCGAGATGATAGTTACTAGGGCTATATATACTAAGAGTGGGTTGTATACTGTAAAATTGGGATATTGGGTTGCAAGGAATATCCTAAACTGAAATCCCAAAGTTTATGTCAGATCTACGGAAGTTCAGTGTTGCAAAGAAGAAAAAAAGAAAGAACATGAGGTTATCAACGGGTAAAGCTCAAACATGATTAAAATCTGAAGGTAAATGGTTGATTTCAGATATGTTTGAAGCTGGTTGTTGATAAGGATTCTAGAAGAGACATTATTGTAGAGAAATGGCCAACCTAGAGGAAATATTGTCTCACATAGAGAACATAGAAAGGGGACCTTTTGTCTCCTTTCATCTTTATCGTATGCATGGAAGCCCTCGTTAGCCTTCTTAGTCATGCAGAGACTCAAGGAAAGATAACCGAATGCGGTAGCCCATGCTAGCCCTCCGTACCTCATTTGTTATTTGCTTATGATAGCTCTTTTTTTGTAAGCAGAGCCTCGTTAGTGTGATGAAGTCATGAAAGTAGTAAAGGGCTATGGAAAAGCATCAGGACAATGTATCAATTTTGAGAAATCATCGCTTCTATTTGGAAATGAGTTCCAGGAGCTGTAAAACAAGAAATCAAATCCACACTTGGGATTGAAAATGAAGGGAATGAGAACTATTTAGGTATCCCAGCGGACATAAGTGGATCGAAGTGTTATTTGTGTTTCTTAAAGACAAGCTTGATCATAGGATCAATGGATGGTCATGAAGATGGCTTACAAAGGGAGGAAATGAGATCCTTATAAAATCTATAGCTCTAGCGTTTCCCACCTATGTAATGTCAAGCTTTCTGTTGCCGCTTGAGATATGCAAAAAATTAGCAAGTGCCATCGCGACGCATTTGGTGGAGTACAAACCCGTAGAAGAGGAATGTACTGGGAAACATGGGATAAACTACACAAACCAAAGGATGAAGGAGGCATTTGATTCAGAATAATTCATGAATTAGCTTTGTTGGTGAAGCAAATGTGGAGATTGATCTAATCCCCGCACTCTCCTTGCGAGAATCCTTAGAGGGAGGTATTACCGCCTGTACCGCCATTGCGAGCAGCTGAAACTGATTCACCTTCATATGTTTGGAACAGCTTGTTGGCTGCAAAGCCATTATTTTCATTGGGGATAAGATAGATGGTACATTCGGGATATCAAATATGGATGTGGGAGAATCCATGGATTCCCACTACTCTGGTAAGGCCAGCCCGACCGACTGTGCCAGTAGTACATCCACGTATGACAGGAAGTGAGTTTATCCATGGTTCTTCAAGAGTGTGGAATGTTGATATGCTATAACAATTTGTGGTACGACATGAAATTCCTTTTATTAGGAGTTTCGCCATAAGTCAATCCAATCGAGATGATAGTTACTAGGGCTATATATACGAAGAGTGGGTTGTATACTGTAAAATTGGGATATTGGGTTGCAAGGAATATCCTAAACTGAAATCCCAAAGTTATGGTATCAAAGCCGAGTATTACAAGCTTACACTTTGAAAATCAAAGCCCCCTAGAAGATGAGCCACCTAATATGGCAAATGGCCTCAGGGTATTTGGCAGTGACATGAAATTTAACATGTCATCATATGCGATGCGATAATCACTGTCCGAGATGTAGAGAAGATGACGAAACAGTAAATCATGTAATTTTTGAATGTCCACCCACTTTACAAGCTTTGCCCTGGCCTCGACTCCATCTTGCTCAACCAATTTTCATATTTCAAGCGTGTACTCCAATCTAGATTATATGTTCTGGAAAAAAGAATGAAATAGAAGACCAGGAGTTAGATAGAGATCCATATCCATGGATCATCTGGTATCTCTGGAAAGTCAGGAACGATAAGTTGTTCAGAGAAATCGATCAAGAACCAGCGGATCTAATTAGACATGCCCAAAGCAAATGCAATGCTTGGTTTAATGAAAACTCAAATCTTGATGATGTTGTACAGCCACCATACCAGACACAAAATACACAGGCCTTAGTTTGCAGAGTATTTATAGTTGATGGATCTTGGACTATGGAATCACCATATAGTGGATATGGTTGGTATGGCGAAATGAAATGAAAAATGAATAACTTATGCAGTTGAGAAACAAGGAGAGACGCTTGTCTCCTTTACACTTAGAATTGGATGCTCTCATTTGGTTATGGAGAATATGATTCAACATACACCATGCCAACATTTCGGGACAGACTGCAAGGAGTTAATTGCGATGATCAAGGATCCGACAGCATGGCCAGACTTCTCAACGGAATTATCAGAGGTAGCATCTCTTCAAGGCCGCTTCCAAGATTTTAAAATCATTCACGTTTCAAGGGCACAAAAATGACAGCCGACTCTTAGCCAAGACTGTGAAAGCATTTCACATGAGTTTAGTTTTTATTGGTTGTTATTTATTCTTGTCATCAACTTATACAGACTCATGCTGACTCTGTGAACCAAACCGGAAGATCTGCATCCATGTGAACGACGAAAGACGGTTGCTTCCTGACACTGCGTGCTAGGCTATCCGCCTTTGAATTATGCGTCCTTGGTACATAAATGATCTCTAATCTGAGGAAACTTCCTTTCAGGGTTTTGATGTCTTCCAAATAGCTTGCAAAGGCTGGCAATTCTTCTGGTTCCGAAACTATTTTCACCAATTGAGAACAATCTGTTGCAAACGTAACCTGAAATTGACGTAAGTTCCTCATGCATTCCATTGCCCAAAGTAGCGCTTCCATCTCCGCATGAAGAGGAGAGAGACTAGCCCTAACATTTCTCGCCCCCATCAACCCATCAAAACCTGCTAGAGTACTAAACCAACCTTGTCCGGAAAAAGTATCATTTTCTTTCCAAGAACCATCTGTGAAACACTATCTTCCTAGTATTGACGGTAGAGTCTCAGTCTCTATGTGTGGTCCTACCCTCTTTATGTTTGGTATCTGTGCCTCAACCCAAAGTGTAGATTTTGTTTCTGCCAATTTAAGCGTTTCACTGGGATCAATGTGCAGATTACTGAAAACTTTGTTATTCCTACCTTTCCAAATGTACCATAGAATCCATGCAAACTGATGATCATCCATCTGAGGGAAAACTCTCCAAAAGAGATTATCCATGTTTGTGAACAGAGAATTTGTTGGGAAAATGACTGGATTTGATGGTATCTTTGAAAGGACACAAACCTGAATTGCTGGAGGACATTCGAAAAACACATGGTTTATCGATTCCTCATCGGCTCCACATCTTGCACAACATATGTCCCCTTGTATCCCTCTCGATCGCAAATTTTTCTTGACTGCTACACATCCTGACACCAATTGCCATAAGAAATGTTTTATCTTTGGTGGGCACCGTATTTTCCAACAAAACGCCTTCAATGCATCAATTGTGGGACCAAATAGTAGTGGTGGTTTCTCCTAATCTGGGTAAACCCGTTCTATCTGATAACCTGATTTAACCGTGTATTTCCCATTTTGTGTGAAATGCCAACCATACCTATCTACCATCTGAATCCTGCTCAGTGGTATACTTTCTATGATTTTCACGTCCTGGGGATCCACCAAAGCCCGAATGACCCACCAAAGCCCGAATTGCCTGCGAGTTCCAAGTTCGCGAAGTGGAATCAATGAGAGAATCCACGGTGAGATCTGGGTAAAGATTATGTTCATTTTTGTTTGCTGGTCTCGGGCGAGTGGTTGGGAGCCATGGATCATTCCATATAGATATAGATGATCCTGATCCCACCCTTTTGATTAGTCCTTTGCTTAACAGAGATCTAGCAGATACGATACTCCGCCAGCCATATGACAGAGAGTATGAACGAATCGGTTCCAGCAGTGAGGCGTTCCTATAGTACCGACCTTTGAAAACTCTAGAAAATAATGTGTTTGGCTTATCTATCAGACGCCATAACTTCTTACCAAGCATCGCTATATTGAAATCCGTAATGTCTTTAAACCCCAATCCTCCTTCATCTTTATTTTCGCATACTTTGTCCCATGATTTTCAGTGCATGCATTTTGTGCCCGACTCCACCAAAATTGTGCTACCGCACTTGTCAGTTTCTTTGCGGTTGCCTTAGGTTACGATAGCAAGACATCACATGATTTGATAATGCCGTAACCACTGATTTAATGATCACTTCCTTTCCTCCTTTAGTAAACAAATTTAAAAGTCCAACAACTGACCCTATTATTTAACCGGTCTTGCACAAAGCTAAAAAATTGTATCTTGGAGCCTCCTAGATTTTCTGGTAAACCTAGATAAGATCCCATGCCCCCTAAATTCTGGATACCCAGAATATCCCTTAACTCCTGTCTGGTACATTCTTCAATCTTATGTCCAAATTGGATTGAAGACTTATCAAAATTGATGACTTGACCCGATACTACCTCATATTCCTTTAAAATTCTGAGAATTGTTTGGCACTCTTCTTTTTGAGCTTTACAAAAGAAGAGGCTATCGTCTGCAAAGAGCAAATGCGATATCAATGGACATGCTTTGGCTATCTTCATTACCGTTAATTGTTGCACTCTCTCCGCTTTTTTGATATTTGCAATCAAAACCTCAGTATACAGAATGAATAAATAAGGAGATAGAGGATCCCCTTGACGTAAACCCCTATGTGGAACAATGAGACCACGTGGTTGACCGTTTAGTAGAGCCCAATATTGAACGGACGAAATACACTCCATCATTAGTTTAATCCAGTGAGGATCAAACCCCATTTTCTGTAGTAAAGCCTTAATAAATCTCATTCCATTCGATCATACGCTTTACTTATTGGTTGTTCTATTCCAGTTTTGATTTCCAAATCATCTTAGATCAACTGTTTGTTGTAAAAACAACATTATGTTTGTAATGGGTTTATATGTACACTCACTGAATTAATTCATCCGAATAAATCAGAAGATGATACCATGTGGCAAAGACAGCTTAAACATCCCTACGACCATTCCTAATGGTTTACTCTATTTTTTACTCTAAAATAGAGTAATTCTGTAATAGAATTGGAGTTTGCTCCAATAGTACTCTATTTTAGAGTGGAAAATAAAGTGATGAATAAAAAATAAACAAATAACTCTTATCTGAAGTAAATCTATTTTTCACTCTATTATAGAGTGAAAAATAGAGTACCATTGGAATATTTTTTACACTAAACTTTATTTTAGAGTAAAAAATAGAGTGGGAGTGGAGATTATAAATTCTATTATTGGAGATAGAAATATTTAAATTATGCATATCAAATCAATACCCACCGATCCCACTAATTCGGTTTATAAACCCCTAAGAGCATCTCCAACCCCACTCTATTTTTCACTCTAAAATAGAGTTTAGAGTAAAAATGCTTCAATGGTACTCTATTTCCCACTATATAATAGAATGAAAAATAAGTTTACTTCAAATATAGAATAACTTGTTTTTTGTTTGTTCATCACTTTATTTTTTACTCTAAAATAGAGTACCATTGGAGCAAACTCTATTATAGAGTTACTCTATTTTAGAGTAAAAAATAGAGCAAACCATTGAAGATGGTCTAAGTCCCAACCATAAGATTATTATATAATTATAATACATGACGATTACAAATACCAACTGTGTTTGTATATAAATCTCGGATAAGTAGATGATAGGAATTAATATTTAACATCATGTGGCCGAACTCACTGAACTTATTAAGCTTAGTGTCATGTCTTAGGCACTAGCTTTATTTGATGAATGAGCCTCTAGTTCACCATGGTAATTCAATCTAATTTAATTATTTTTGTATTCTCTGAAACATTATTGTAGAATATTTTTTCTTGGTTAATTTTTTTTAGAATATTTTCTATGGTTCGCAAGTTTTTTGTACATTTACTATCCAAAAAGAAACTTGTTACAAGCTATCCTAAAGATTGTAACAAGTTGGGTATTTCAAACTACTTGATATTCCAGTAGATTTTACATATCAGGGTCAATGACAGTTAACTGTGTACTGCCAATTTTAGTTTATTATCACAAAAAAGAGTAAATATTTAAAGAGTAATTCTTGGGTTCACTCTAAGGAGTGAACCCGTAGGTTCACCAACCAATAAGAATTCGTTTTTTTATATTTAGTATCTCTTAAAAAAAGAAACAAAATATTGTCAAGTTATATTATTTTTTTAAAATTAAAAGATACAAATAAATAAAAAATAATAGTAGTTACAAACAAAAAAGAACTTTTTTTAAAATATATTTTTAATACCGTCAGTAAAACACTAAACCCTAAATCCTAAATCCTAAACCCTAAATCATAGATCCTAAACCCTAAATCATAGATCCTAAACCCTAAACCCTTGGGTAAATCCTAAACCCTATTTTTTTTTTTGCTGACAAAAAAAATCTTAAACCTTTGGGTAAATCCTATATTTTAGGGTTTAGGATTTATCCAAAGGTTTAGGATTTATCCAAGGGTTTAGGGTTTACCAAAGGGTTTAGGGTTTACCAAAGGGTTTAGGGTTTACCAAAGGGTTTAGGGTTTACCAAAGGGTTTAGGGTTTACCAAAGGGTTTAGGGTTTACCAAAGGGTTTAGGGTTTACCAAAGGGTTTAGGGTTTACCAAAGGGTTTAGGGTTTACCAAAGGGTTTAGGGTTTACCAAAGGTTTAGGATTTAGGGTTTCGTATTTTGCTGATGGCATTTTTTTGAAAAAAAAAATCTTTTTTTTTGCAACAACTATTATTTTTTATTTTAAAAACATAATATAACTCGACAATATTTTGTTCCCTTTTCTAAAAGATATTAAATATGAAAAAACGAATTCTTATTAGGGTGAACCCAAAAATTACTCATATCTGAATGATGATACATAAAAATTGACAATAAGAAGCCATTAGCAAGATAACCACAATCTAATTTAATTATTTTTGTATTGTCTGAAACATTATTGTAGAGTATTTTTTCTTGGTTAAATTTTTTTAAGAATATTTTCTATGGTTTGCCACTTTTTTGTACATTTACTATCCAAAAAAAACACTTGTTACAAGCTGTCCTAAAGATTGTAACAAGTTGGGTATTTCAAACTACTTGATATTCCGGTAGATTTTAAAAAGAATTACACTATGAGTCACATTTTGAGTTTTAATATCATTCTAGGACACGTATTGTTCCACACACACTTTTTCATAACTACATGTTACAACCCTTGTTCTAAAATGCGGGTGATGCGGCCGCGTTTACGGCGGTTAAACGCTCCACGTTCCCTCACCGTTGCGAATAAGCCAAAATCGGCTAATTCCACGGAGCCATTAAAGAAACTTAGCTTTTTGCCCTTTAAGAGGTCAAAATCCGCTGGAAAAAATTGCAGTGATCGGTAAACTCTTAAAGAGATTCAGATAAAGAAGAAGACTAAATTACCATTATGCCACTCAATATAAAATAAAGAGCAAAAGTGACCCATCTGCAATTCGAACTCGTGAGTTAATGGACTCAGCAGATGTATTCGGCCACTAGACTACACTATCTCATTTGCAATATTAATGCAAACTATATTTAATATCTAAAACTAGGCGCCGATTAATTTGCGCCGTTTTATTCATTAGGCGTTTCAACTTGAGCGTACGTATAACGCCTAGCGAGTTTCCGAACAGAGATTACAACCTAACTAATATTTAACTTTTACACAAATAAACACACTAAATTGATTAAAAAAAAATGAATTAAGAGAAAAGAAAAAGTAAACACATACAATTCAATAGCTGGCATTCCTCTCTCCTATTTTTAATATCCAAATCGTATTGAGTTTTCACCATCTATCCTGATTCAGCTTTCATCATTTCATATTAAAATTTTCAACACCCAGAAACTGAGGAAGCTGATGACAAGAACTTCTTTGCTTGATCCGACATCAAGCAGAAGAAATCCCTAAGCTTCAAGATGAAGAACAGCGTGAGTACGAGATATAGGCCCGTCGGAGAGCCGCCATAGAAGCTTGTAGTGGTGGAAAATCATGTGGGGTTCATCTGCGTCTTCCAGATACGGCTGCTATAGCTGAATCCAAATCCCTAACCGTCGAGAAAAACATCAGACCCTAATTCTCCAGAGGCATGAAATGATTCATGCGATTAAGAATACTTAAGCAACAGATGAATCTCTCTGAGGAGGACGCCAGGCGCAGTATCATGTCGTGGGATGTGACAAATGGATTTCTCTCTTGATTTTGTTGTTACTGTGATTTCTGCTTTAAAGTGGATTTGATACATAGACGATCTTTCAGCCTTCACCGGAAACCCACGATCTTCTTAGTTTCCCATCACTATATTCAACCATCTCAACAGCTTTCTTGGAGAATTGACCTCTTGCTCTGAAAGCTTCAAAGATGAGAACATTAGCAACTGACGTGATCAGTTATTGACTGCTAAAAATAGTTCAAACTTGTCGTTGGCCCTTTTTAGTATGTTATGGATGTTACTGAACCATGTACTACACATGTGTACACTTTGTATACACCTTATATGATATCCACGTGTACACTTTGTATAACTTTTACATGTACTTTTTATATGATATATCCTTGAGCTGTAATGGAAACCACCTTAGATAATATACTTTAAAATGAAATGTAAACCATCTTTTGCAGACTTAAAAAAACATGTTCATCTTGTACTATATCTATGTACTTCAAAATGATATTCTACATGTGTACCTATATTATATTGTACATGTGTGCACTTGTATTATATTGTATATGTGTACACCTATGAAGTTATGTTGCCAGTTACATTGTACATGTGTACATTTATATGATATTGTACATTTGTACACTTATATTATATTGTACACCTATGAAGTTATGTTGCAACTTGGCAGATCCAACAAATATGATGTATATTAATGTACTGCAACACACCATAGTGCCTAATGTACTTACTTGTACATCAACAAATTTTCAAATTTGCACTACAAGGAAGTAAATTTTCAAATTTGCACTGCTTTGACAAACTAAAAAAGGTTGAGCCAAATTGGCTATTAGATCACTCAAACTACAGACTTTTCCTATTGAAAAAGACTAAACTTTCACTTTCTGGTAGATTCATCATATCTCCACCTCTATTGCTCCTTCTTCCTTCGAACACTACTCCTGTTACGCCTCATCTCGCCTCTAGCTTCTTTTTTTTGTCTTTCACTTTCTGATATATCCACCAAGAACAATTCTGTAACATCCTGAGTTGTGATATATGGGAAGGCTTAAGATAATTGATTTGACTACCTATGTCACCAAAGTTGACTTACCTTTTCCGGAGCACATCCTGAAAGAACTCCAGAGTTAAGCGTGCTTGGTCTGGAGTAGTGGAAGGATGGGTGACCTATCGGGAAGTGATTTGCGATAGCGTGCGAGTGAGGCCAAAATACGGGAAAAGGTCGGGTGGTGATTGCAGGATCAGTAAACAAGACTTTCGGGCCTTGGGAAAATTAACAGACCGACCGCTGGAACGGGATGGGGCCCACGGGCCGAGAGAGCGGACGTGGGTGGCCCATTAGCTGTGGGCGATCGGGCGCTACAAGTGGTATCGAGCTGGTTAGCCATCTCAATTCGACCGAGAGGCGCCTTCGAGACATAAACAGGCGAACGAGGACGCTATGCTCTTTGAGAGGGGTGAATTGTAACATCCCGAATTGTGATATATGGGAAGGCTTAAGAAAATTGATTTGACTATTTATGTCACCAAAGTTGACTTACCTTTTCCGGAGCACATCCTAAAAGAACTCCAGAGTTAAGCGTGCTTGGGCTGGAGTAGTGGAAGGATGGGTGACCTATCGGAAAGTGATTTGCGATAGCGTGCGAGTGAGGCCAAAGTACGGAAAAAGGTCGGGTGGTGATTGTAGGGTCAGTAAACAAGACTTTCGGGCCTTGGAAAAATTAACGGACCGACCGCTGGAACGGGATGGGTCCCACGGGCCGAGAGAGCGGGCGTGGGTGGCCCATTAGTTGTGGGCGATCGGGGCGTTACAAGTGGTATCGAGCTGGTTAGCCATCTCAATTCGACCGAGAGGCGCCTTCGAGACATAAACAGGCGAACGAGGACGCCAAGGCTTTGAGGGGGTGAATCAGAACATCCCGAGTTGTGATATATGGGAAGGCTTAAGATAGTTGATTTGACTACATATGTCACCAAAGTTGACTTACCTTTTCCTGAGCACATCCTAAAAGAACTCGAGTTAAGCGTGCTTGGTCCGGAGTAGTGGAAGGATGGGTGACCTATCGGAAGTGATTTCGCGATAAGCGCGAAAGTGAGGCCAAAGTACGGAAAAAGGTCGGTGGTGATTGTAGGGTCGATAAACAAGACTTTCGGCCTTGGGAAAATTAACGAACCGACCGCTGAACGGGATGGGTCCCACGGGCGAGAGCTGGGCGTGGGTGGCCCATTAGTTGTGGGCGATCGGGCGCTACAAGTGGTATCGAGCTGGTTAGCCATCTCAATTCTGACCTGAGAGGCGTCTTGAGACATGTTGTGGGGCGCAACGAGGACGTTGCGTTCTTTGAGAGGGGGTGAATTGTAACATCCCGAGTTGTGATATATGGGAAGGCTTAAGATAGTTGATTTGACTACATATGTCACCAAAGTTGACTTACCTTTTCCAGAGCACATCTTGAAAGAACTCCAGAGTTAAGCGTGCTTGGGCTGGAGTAGTGGAAGGATGGGTGACCTATCGGGAAGTGATTTGCGATATCGTGCGAGTAAGGCCAAAGTATGGAAAAAGGTCGGGTGGTGATTGTAGGGTCAGTAAACAAGACTTTTGGACTTTGGGAAAATTAACGAACCGACCGCTGGAACGAGATGGGACCCACGGGATGAGAGAGCGGCGTGGGTGGCCCATTAGCTGTGGGCGATCGGGACGTTACAAATTCAACAATAACAAAAGCAAGTTTTCTCTTTCATTTGTTGACTTGTCAATTTGTTTCTTACGTACCCGAATCAAAGACGTGAACAAATTAGAAAAGACGTATCGAGTATAAAAGAAGATCTACCACCGTTCGTCGCAACTTCCGATGTGTATCTGCTTTCTCACAGTCACAGATCTGGGAAGCAAGATAAAAGAAAAAGCAAATCAGATACACGAGTTTTTTGGACTTGTAGATCTAAAATCAGAAGAAGAAAAAATCAATGGTATAGAAAATGAAAAAAATTATGATGGTAAAAAAGAATCATTTGCAAAAAAAAAAAGTCATTTAGAAGGAAAAAAGAGAAATAAAAAAAGAAGTAGATTGTGTTTCAAAAAAAAAAAAAAAAAGTAGATCATATTCTTCGAAGAGGAAGAAGAAAAGCAAGGCTATGAACTGAAAATTAAGACAATGCAAATAATAAACGGTGGGATCCTTTTGGTTAGATAAATTAATTAAATTAATAATTGTTTGGTCAAGGTTAAAGAAAAGTAACTCGGTAGCAAGATGTGTATTTAAATGATGATATATACAAATGTGTGTGTGTGTGAGAGAGAGAGAGAGAGAGAGAGAGAGAGAGAGAGAGAGAGAGAGAGAGAGAGAGAGAGAGAGAGAGAGAGAGAGAGAGAGAGAGAGAGAGAGAGAGAGAGAGAGAGAGAGAGAGAGAGAGAGAGAGAGAGAGAGAGAGAGAGAGAGAGAGAGAGAGAGAGAGAGAGAGAGAGAGAGAGAGAGAGAGAGAGAGAGAGAGAGAGAGAGAGAGAGAGAGAGAGAGAGAGAGAGAGAGAGAGAGAGAGACTTGAAATCTACAACCTGTAGATCAATTTGAGAGGGTCTGACGCATCTTTGGCATGATCTAGATAGGAAGGTTATAAAGAAGTGTGACTCTAGAGGAAAATATTTAAATTTTCTTCTCTGTTCTCTGTGTTGACGTCCACAGCTTGACTTCACAGGACATGCTTCGGCGAAGACAAGGTCTCCGAGATCGGCACTCTTTACGTGGTTGATGGAGAACTGAATTCCAGCGATCCTTTTTAAACCGGAAGCCATGTGAGCTCCCATACTTGCTAAAGACTCGGCGATCAAAGCAGACACACCACCGTGTAACACCTTAAAAGGCTTTTGAAGATATTGAAATTACTCAGAAGTTGTGGACAAAAGAGTCCATGATCAAAATTCAAGAAGAAGAGGGAGAAAGGAACCTGGCAGCAGACTGGAGAAACGGGAAGACGACCGGCGACACGTGTGGGACTTAGTTCATCGATCTCGAAACCTAAGGCGTGAAGAAGAGGGTCTAAAGCTTTGGTCTTGGACGATGCAGAAACCATTTGTGTCATCTGTTTTCAGGGGAAGCCAGATTGCGAGAGAAAGAGAAGGTTAGGTAGGTAAGTTAAGGACCGTTACAAATTACTCGTTTTCTCTTTAGTAATAGCTAAAATTCAACGGGATAAACATTGCATATATAAATTATTTTACGAATTATTATTTATTTGTGTTATACATATTATAAAATAATAAATATATATGAGATAATTAAGAAATCAATAATTATTATGTATATAATTAAATCAGTGCAAATACATAAATCAAATCAACCATTCTAATTTATTTACAGTCGTTCTATATAAGAAAATCTAAACAATCAGTTTTATATACTTAATAATAACTAGACCTTTTTTCCGCGCTACACACGGATTATGTATGTTAAAATGTTATAATTATATTAAATTTGATTATCTATTAATCATATCTTTGTATTATATTGTATTTTATTTACATCTCAGTAATTTTTCAAAATATTTATTTAGTTAATAATTTACCTTTTTGTATGTAAATGTGAAACATAAATTTTATATTGAAAACCACATTGTAACATAGAAGAGTCTCTATCTTTTTGGAAAAAAAGGATCATAATTGGCCATCAAATATCTATCTTATTTATGTATGTGATTTTATGACTCAAAGTATTTATTTATTTAATATAAAGACTAATAAATGAAAAAATGTTGATTTGAGCTTGGTTTTCTTAATTTACAAATTATTTCTTTAAAATTTCGTTAAATATAGCTATTTTAAAATATTTCAGTATTATTTTTAACTGTATACTTTATTCCCACGAAAAAATATTTTATTAATTAATTTCTAATTAGTATATTTTTTAGTTCTTATGGGTTTTTACTACGGATAATAGTATATATTTCTTCAATGATACGAAACTATGTATTTTCAATTTGAATATGGTGATTTTAGAGTTTTTTTTTACATAACACAAATATTTTAAAACTGCTTTTAAAAATTCTCATTTGTAATGTTTTTTCGTTTTTATGTTTTGTATATCACTCAGTAATTAACAACAGGGAAAAACACTCAAAAATCTTTAACTTTCGAAAAAAGTTAAAGGTGTTAACTCATAAAAGCACCATTTTACTAATAGATTTAACGGTTGACTTTCAATAAATCTAATATGGATTGGTCAACAAAAAAAATAAGATTTTAGTTGTTTTGATTTACATAAATTTGAATTTTTTATATGTGTGATATTTAATGATTCTGATAAGCAAATTAGGTTTTGATCTTGTGTAGTAGTATCATCTCAGTTGTTAATGTTTTAAAAAATAAATAAATAAAATAAAAGGTTGTAACTGATCAATCTAGAAAATAAATGAGGATTCTAATTTTACCTCAAATTTGATATCATTTTTAAATATAATTTTAAATAATAATCATTTTTATAAATAATTTAAGTTTATTTTCAAAAAGATAAAATCAACACAGCATTTATAATTTTCTTAAAAATTATTTATAGAAGTTTATAAACTCAACCTACCTGCTAAATACTAAATCTTAAACAATAATCACTGTATCCTAAATTCAAATATTAAAATATTTTGATTGAGTGTGTTTTTAAAAAAGTAATATTCAACTTAGTTATTTCAAGGAATTTCTCAAAAGGTAATCAAATATATTTACAGCACATAATGCTCTCAAAAAATCAAAATAACTGAAAGTAAGTTTATATATAACCTAAAATAAGAAAGTATATAAATTCAGACATAAAAATAACACTAACAACTGTCCCAAAACATTTACAGACAACACGATCTTTATAAATAAAACCCTTTACAAATTAGTTTTAAATTACATACTTACATATTTAAAGTTATATATGAATTTAAATTGAATTTGTGTGTTTAAAATACTACCCAATATAAGATATGTAACCTTAAAAAGCTAAACATATCTATTATTATAAAACTCAGTTAACTCTCTTCTTAGGGCCTCCACGTCGCCATCTAGCCTGGAAATTCGGGCGATGATGTTGCGACACGTCAGCTACGCATAGTTTCATTAAGTCAAGTTTTGACGGGTTGGGCTTTAGTCTGTATACGGGCTTTATGTTTGATTTGCTGGAACCCAAACCAAATAAAGAGCAGCTACGCGACGTTTTGACTTAGGGCTGAACAGAGTCTTCATCTCCGCCCTATGAGAGCTAAACTCTATCTATGGTTTCGAAAGCGATTTTTCATCTTCTTCCTGAAAAAATGAGGGGCAATCAGTTACAGGTTCATCCTCTTAAAATCCTTGCTTAGATTCATCACCCACGATCTCTCTTTAGTGCAAGCCTTACTCCTGCGAGGCGGTGTAACTTGACGACTATAAAAAGGTAGGCTTTCCTACTCCGAGAACCATCTCTTCCTTCCATCTTAACAAACCAGTAGACTTATTTCCTGAGAAATAGCTTATGCAACAATCTTTCTTCTTAATTTGAAGACCGACACTCCTTCTCCACCGTTCAAGTGTGGTTGCTCCGTTTCTGACCTCGGACACGGTGGCGAAGTTATGGGAGCGGATATGCTTCTACTAGATTCATAGGTTCGTTATGTACCTCCGCTTTTGTTCATAACTAAAATATATTTTCTGGTTATTTCTTTTGACGTCTATGTCGTCTATGTCGTTGCTTGGATTTGTCTTCATTAAAATTTTGCTTCCTATATTATAATTTTCCTTATTTGCCTGATGTTTTGAATCCGGTTGTTTACAGGTCTTTTTAACTGTGGTGGTGCATCCTTTCTGTCTCCGAGTCTCATGTCGTGGTCTGGTTTGAGCCTATACATGCAATCACCGTGCCTCCTTTGTTGAAGCTTTACTCCATCGTCGAGAACAAGCTCTCAGTCGCCTCCATTGCTCAGCTCTCCTCTGTCGTGGTGTGAAATCGATGTGGTCTTCACTTCTCAGCTACCATTGCTCTATCTTGAGTTCCGAGGAAGTCAAGTTCTCAGCAGCTTATGACGACAACGCTACTCAAGATCACGTCAAGTGTAATGTCGTATACATGAGCTATCGTTCCATTTTCCAGCATCTAATGCTCCCCACTAATCCACCTTTGGTAATAGCTACTTAATTTTACAGCTTATTGATCAGATGTAATCTCTGATTTTATTTTGCTGAACTTTCGTATGCCTATATATAGTGTTAACCATTGTCTCCTTTCTTTTCTTTTTTGGTTTGAAGTTTGTCATTTGTAATCTCTGATTTTTTGTTTTATCATAAAGTTTGGGTCTTTGTGCTTTCTTTTGATCTATAGTTGGTTGCTATCATCATCTTTTCTGGTGAACGGAATACTACTCTGTACATACCTTCACACCAAAAAACTCTCTACATACCAGTAGACCATGTTAATTGATCCAAACGAATGTTTCAAGTGTTGATGTTGATGATGAAAAAAAAAAGATTACTTGGTAGCTTAGTTTATCTCTCTTCTTGACCACTGTAGCTTCTTTGGTATATATGATTCATGAATATTTTTCTTACTTTGACATTATCGACCGAAGGATAAGATAACGTCTCCCTTTCATACATCTCTTCTCGACACAAACCGATAGAAACAGGATTCAGTTCAACTCTCCTTTGGGTTATCGTTTTATTATATTTTTTTGTTTTCCTTTTTAGTGCTACTGTTCCTCACCAGATCATTTTTTCTTGGCTTCTTCTCTTGCTTCTGAATTTTAAAAAATTCACAAAATTTTATTTTGACTGCGTAGAGGTGAAGATTAGAGAGAGATAACGTTTGCAGAACGTGACAACATTAAAATATTGAAAGCTTACAACTTTTAATAAAAAAATTTAAATCCAATCAAGAAAGGAGCTTTTTTTCATTTCCTCTGTTTTTTCCTCTTGACATGTTCGTGACTGGTCCGAAACTGACGAGAAAAAAAATCAGACAATAACCCACGATGTTTGGTGTCCAAAGCAAAAGAGACTTAACAATGAAGCTCCGGTCCCAAATCCCCATCCTCCGCCCCAGCATCCATGCCCGACGAGCCAACATTGTCGTCAAATTCCAGGGCCTATACGGTTTCATGGTGAAAGGAAACGTCGACGACGTCAACGTCTTGAACGAAGTCAGAAAGAAAGTGAGGAGCCAAGGGAGAGTCTGGTGGGCTCTCGAGGCCAGCAAAGGAGCTGACTGGTATCTCCAGCCGGATATTCTATTGATCGGAGCCGGTGGTATCATGTTGAAGACGTCTCTGAAGATCTCTGCTTTGAGTAGTGCGATCACGTTGAAGAGCTTGATTAGGAAAGGATACCTCCTAGGCTGAGGCCTAAGGTTTGGTTCTCTCTCCCCGGTGCGGAGATGAAGAAGTCTACTGTTCCGGAGAGTTATTACAGTGATTTGACTGAGGCTGTTGATGGGATGTCACGCCTGCTACGCGGCAGATTGATCATGTGAGTTTGGTCTCTATCTAAAGTCTGATCCTTTGAATACAAATGTAGATGCTCATTATTTTCTTTTAACTTTCTATCTTATTGCAATACGGTTGTTTCACTAGGTAGAGCCAAAATCATATGAGATACTCAAATTTTATGTAGACAACAATTATTTTATTTTGAATTTTAGTAGATTATAAAACAATTGATTCCTCTATCTTTTTTGAGGAAACAATGATCCATTTGACTTATTATATGTAAACAACTATTAGTTTTTAGATATTGGTTTCAGATTTGGAGTTAATTAATAACTATTTTAAGAGATAGTATTACATAGATTAAAAAAATTTACCACAGTAAAAAATTAGCAGATAATAAAAAATCAAAAATATATGTTAGGAAAAATAGAATAAAATACAGAAATAAAAAATAAATATATAAACAAAAATGAATAATTTTTGTATACAAAAGATATATTTTAGGTCATTGTATATAAATAAATGTAGAATGTATTTAAAATATTTATGTCAAGAATTCTAAAAAAATACTATAAACATAGATCTACAACTGTGTAAAAATGAAATATATAGTTATATAATCGAATAAAAAAACACACAATATAAAATAATAAAAATAAAAACAGAATAAAACTTCAAATAAACACTCGTATTTATCGTAAGAAAAAATTTAGTTAATTGTAATAAGAATGAAATTGAATAAAGAATAATACTCAATAAAATAATGATTCATAATAATATAGAAAAAAATATTTTAAAATAAAAACAAATATTAAACAAAAAAATACTTTAACTGTTTAAATTACTTTAAAATCATAATCCCGTCCGCAGGGCGGGCTAGCCCTAGTATATATATATAGTAGCCTTCTATTGTGTGTATTTTAAATCAATTTTTGGATTTTTCAGTTATAATCTTCAAACATTGATATACAATATTACATGTTACCAAAATCATATATAAGTTATATTTGGTAAATTATTTTGTTGAAACATATACAATTTTAAATTTAGGTATGACATTTTCATATTCACTTTTTAAACCGAAACCAAAAAAATCATGTTTGACTAAAAAGTTTATAATTAAAATGGCGTGTTTGTAATTTGAGATTTTTTGGCTATTTTAAAAAGTTCAATATTTTTTGATGTTTTTCTGTTAACAATAGTTTAGATTTCTACCAATTTTTGTCCGACATTAATTAAGTCAAATTTTAAAAGTGACAATCTATTTTATTTTACGCATTTTATTTACGTTATAATTATGATAAAATAGTATAGTAGAGTATTGTGTAGCAGAATAATTTTAAAACAGAGATTAAGACAAACACCCAAAACCAACATCCACTTACCACTTACCCCTAAAACACATCAGACTCGAATCTATATTAACAAAGCAGACATATGTTTTTCGAATGAAAATCACGGATCATGTCCAAAGTATTGTATGTTCTCAAAAAAAAAGTCTAAAGTATTGTATGATTTTTTACCGGTTTAAATTATTATTTATTAATCTTTGTATATCTTAAAATACTTATAAAACTCAAATAGTTAGTTAGTAAAGCTTTTTATTTAATTAAATAATATATGTATATGTAGGTGTTATTATTATTATTTTTTGGACAAAGTATATGTATATGTAGCCATGTAGGTGTTAGATTTATATGAGCCACTGGACTCCTAGTCTCCTAATAACGCAGCAAAACAATCTAATGGTAATGTTCTTTTACATCCGTGTATATATACATTCTGTTCCCACTTTTGTTCATGTTGACAAAGAATTTTAAATTCCTTTGCTTAGAAAATAATTCAGGAAAAAGATCAAACATTTGTATAATAATTTAATGATGACATGTTTTTTGGTACGAATGTTAAATTTCATAACATTATTTTTGCCTTCGTGTATGGAAATATTTATGTTGTTGATGATTACTGAGACAAAAATATTTACGGATAGCTTAGTCTGCTCATAAAAAAACAACTTAAAATATTTGTGTTTATGCTATGTGTCCAGGAGTCATTCGGAGTGGCTTTTTGAATTCTTTGTCAATTAAAGCCATTCCTTCTAAATTTCCTCTGTTTTTTGAAGTTCAGGTTCTTATTACTTATTGATCTTTTGTAGGATCAAATGTTGTAGGTGTAGTTGTACGGGGTGTGTATTTCGAGTTTGAATACTTTCTCTAATTCTAATGAAGTTCAGTTGGAAAAAAAAGAGTGGTAGCAGTTGCTGAAAAAAAAAGTGTGAACGTTTTGTCTACAATTTTAACAGTTTAAATTACTTTTCAATTCAATTTAAAATTTGAAGTGCTTGAATTTATAATGTACTGTAACAAATATTTATTTTGTTAAATTTTTATTTTGCTGCATATTTCCCTGGTTTTTAAAATGATGTAACATCACAATTTTCTCTCTGTGAGATAAACTAAAGTATTTAATTTACAATATTTTCGTATTGAACTGTTAAATTGATGTTTGTTTGTTATGATATGCAATTTCTAATTTAATTAAAAACGTAATACAACGCAAAAACACAAACATTATTTCGGTATAGCTATTTTCAACATTAGCACTAATCCCTTATTTCCTTCACTAATATCACTTTGTATTTCTCCTCTTTCTCTTCTTAGATAAAATAAATAAATTAAAATCGGTTGTTCGTTCGAAGTTGCAAATCATCTAATTTTTTCTTTTGTCCATCACGTGCAGTTAAAACTAAAAAGAATAAGTATTCGGTAACATGTATTATATTCAAAAAATTTGTTTGTTCCTGATCACATAAACAAAAACCAATTTATATATTCTTGAGGTCAGTGGAGAAACATATTTCGTTTACATAGGAACAAAGATGTTTCCTAAAAGAAAATAAAGAACTTGGTCGTGGCTTTTGCTTCCTCAGAGATTACTCTTGTTCTTGTTGCCAACTTAGAAGCCACAACCTGCATGTCAACATAAATATGAGAAATGGTTGCAGATTTGCCGATAGTTATGGGAGTTCTATTAAAAAAACTAAGATGGGGTTCCCAGCAGGAGCTAGCTGCTGATTAAGGCTCATTGATCAACACAATCAGACATCATGAATGTCTTACCCATGGAAGACGTATGGGCTAAGTAATCACCTCCCGAGTCTATCCACAGCTCAAAGCAGTATTAGCAAACTGAAACCAAGTCATGTGTTGAAGAACTTATTTGCGCAAAAGGGTACACCTTGAGGCAAGGCTACATATCATGAAATCACAGTGAAAAGAACAGTGATTCCAGTTCGAGCGGCCATGATAGAAATCTGTGTAAAAAGCTCTGGGATCTCTCCACATGATCTCTGAATAGAGAGTATTGCTGTTCGTTTGAGTTTGGGAGCAATTGCAAGTGAATTCTCAATCTGTCTGCGGGTAGCCAAGACAGCATCTTAATGATGGTTTGTTGAAACAATTTTTTGTTGATAATCATCTGGATGCCTGAAAAAATTGACTTGATCACATGTTCTAGATGCTGTTAAAAAAAAAGATAACTGTTGCAGCTATGTCTAAACAGCTGCTGCAAAACCTGTGAGTAGTGGCAAGAAATGTAAACTCGAATAGTTTATTTGTGACATTGGAGCGATGAAACGACAAATTTACAAACAACTAAGAACGGGAAAAAAATATGAACCAATAGATTTTCATCAATGAGAAGAAGGTAGAGTCTGATGACCAATCCGACTTTAGCTGGATTTGAAAACCAAAGAGGCTCGCGACATGGGAAGATGTTATCGAAGTAAACTCGTTGTGGTATTGATGCGGTAGATTTCGAGTTGTGCATAGCCATTTCTGCGTTGGAATTTGTAGTTTTAGTGCGGAGAATATTAAGAAGTGATCAAGAAATCAAGAAGTGTGACCTAGATTGATTTGGATCAATATAAGAAGAGGTAAAGAATCTGATACCTGTTTGCCTGTAAGGAGAAGTTCCTAGCCAATAAGCAGACCACCTTTAGTTGTGCTTATCGCCTCCCGAAATGGATTAACCGGAGCGTAGTTCTGATTCCGCTGCACCCGGGAGATGTTGGTGAAACACACATCGACATGAGAATTTCTGAGGACTTAGCAGATCTCATGGCCAGAGCTTGATCTTCGACTGAGGAAGTCGTAGATTACAGTATATATAAGAATCGAGAAATAGATGATACAGGATGAAAACAAAAGGAGGTGAAACGATATATCTTGTAAGAAGGTGTAAAGAGCGAATCAATGATTTCAGAGTGGGTAGTTACTGCAAAGTAACAGAGATTATGAGAACATGGAGCGATCAACGATGGCTATGGAGAGGAATCGTAGAGACTATTGACGAAGAAGCAAAACGGGTTTCGGCCGGAAGCCTAACATGGGTCTCCAATGGGCCGAAACAAATTTTAGAAAACAAAACATTTGGCCCATAACAATAAAGAGGATGAAACGTGGTAAAATAGGGTCATCTAATTGGTTGATTATTTTTGAGGACGTGGCGTGCCTAGATTTTGAGTATATCCACCTTTTAATATTGTAAGATAGCTAAAATTCAACGAGATAGAAATCTGTATAAAATGCTCGGGATCTCTCCACATGATCTCTGAATAGAGAGTATTGCTGTTCATTTGAGTTTGGGAGCAATTGCAAGTGAATTCTCAATCTGTCTGCGGGTAGCCAAGACAGCATCTTAATGATGGTTTTGAAACAATTTTTGTTGGTAATCATATGGATGCCTGAAAAATTGACTTGATCACATGTTCTAGATGCTGTTAAAAAAAAAATAACTGTTGCAGCTATGTCTAAACAGCTGCTGCAAAACCTGTGAGTAGTGGCAAGAAATGTAAACTTCGAATAGTTTATTTGTGACATTGGAGCGATGAAACGACAAATTTACAAACGACTAAGAACGGGACAAAAATATGAACCAATAGATTTTCATCAATGAGAAGAAGGTAGAGTCTGATGACCAATCCGACTTTAGCTGGATTTGAAAACCAAAGAGGCTCGCGACATGGGAAGATGTTATCGAAGTAAACTCGTTGTGGTATTGATGCGGTAGATTTCGAGTTGTGCATAGCCATTTCTGCGTTGGAATTTGTAGTTTTAGTGCGGAGAATATTAAGAAGTGATCAAGAAATCAAGAAGTGTGACCTAGATTGATTTGGATCAATATAAGAAGAGGTAAAGAATCTGATACCTGTTTGCCTGTAAGGAGAAGTTCCTAGCCAATAAGCAGACCACCTTTAGTTGTGCTTATCGCCTCCCAGAAATGGATTAACCGGAAGCGTAGTTCTGATTCCGCTGCACCCGGGGAGTTGTTGGTGAAACACACATCGACATGAGAATTTCTGGAGGACTTAGCAGATCTCATGGCCAGAGCTTGATCTTCGACTGAGGAAGTCGTAGATTACAGTATATATAAGAATCGAGAAATAGATGATACAGGATGAAAACAAAAGGAGGTGAAGCGATATATCTTGTAAGAAGGTGTAAAGAGCAGAATCAATGATTTCAGAGTGGGTAGTTACTGCAAAGTAACAGAGATTATGAGAACATGGAACGATCAACGATGGCTATGGAGAGGAATCGTAAGAGACTATTGACGAAGAAGCAAAAACGTGGGTTTCGTCGGAAGCCTAACATGGGTCTCCAATGGGCCAGAAACAAATTTTAGAAAACAAAAACATTTGGCCCATAACAATAAAGAGGATGAAACGTGGTAAAATAGGGTCATCTAATTGGTTGATTATTTTTGAGGACGTGGCGTGCCTAGATTTTGAGTATATCCACCTTTTAATATTGTAAGATAGCTAAAATTCAACGAGATAGAAATCTGTGTAAAAGCTCTGGGATCTCTCCACATGATCTCTGAATAGAGAGTATTGCTGTTCATTTGAGTTTGGGAGCAATTGCAAGTGAATTCTCAATCTGTCTGCGAGAAGCCAAGACAGCATCTTAATGATGGTTTTTTGAAACAATTTTTTGTTGGTAATCATATGGATGCCTGAAAAAATTGACTTGATCACATGTTCTAGATGCTGTTAAAAAAAAAATAACTGTTGCAGCTATGTCTAAACAGCTGCTGCAAAACCTGTGAGTAGTGGCAAGAAATGTAAACTCGAATAGTTTATTTGTGACATTGGAGCGATGAAACGACAAATTTACAAACAACTAAGAACGGGAAAAAAATATGAACCAATAGATTTTCATCAATGAGAAGAAGGTAGAGTCTGATGACCAATCCGACTTTAGCTGGATTTGAAAACCAAAGAGGCTCGCGACATGGGAAGATGTTATCGAAGTAAACTCGTTGTGGTATTGATGCGGTAGATTTCGAGTTGTGCATAGCCATTTCTGCGTTGGAATTTGTAGTTTTAGTGCGGAGAATATTAAGAAGTGATCAAGAAATCAAGAAGTGTGACCTAGATTGATTTGGATCAATATAAGAAGAGGTAAAGAATCTGATACCTGTTTGCCTGTAAGGAGAAGTTCCTAGCCAATAAGCAGACCACCTTTAGTTGTGCTTATCGCCTCCCAGAAATGGATTAACCGGAAGCGTAGTTCTGATTCCGCTGCACCCGGGGAGATGTTGGTGAAACACACATCGACATGAGAATTTCTGGAGGACTTAGCAGATCTCATGGCCAGAGCTTGATCTTCGACTGAGGAAGTCGTAGATTACAGTATATATAAGAATCGAGAAATAGATGATACAGGATGAAAACAAAAGGAGGTGAAACGATATATCTTGTAAGAAGGTGTAAAGAGCAGAATCAATGATTTCAGAGTGGGTAGTTACTGCAAAGTAACAGAGATTATGAGAACATGGAACGGTCAACGATGGCTATGGAGAGGAATCGTAAGAGACTATTGACGAAGAAGCAAAAACGTGGGTTTCGTCGGAAGCCTAACATGGGTCTCCAATGGGCCAGAAACAAATTTTAGAAAACAAAAACATTTGGCCCATAACAATAAAGAGGATGAAACGTGGTAAAATAGGGTCATCTAATTGGTTGATTATTTTTGAGGACGTGGCGTGCCTAGATTTTGAGTATATCCACCTTTTAATATTGTAAGATAGCTAAAATTCAACGAGATAGAAATCTGTATAAAATGCTCTGGGATCTCTCCACATGATCTCTGAATAGAGAGTATTGCTGTTCATTTGAGTTTGGGAGCAATTGCAAGTGAATTCTCAATCTGTCTGCGAGAAGCCAAGACAGCATCTTAATGATGGTTTTTTGAAACAATTTTTTGTTGGTAATCATATGGATGCCTGAAAAAATTGACTTGATCACATGTTCTAGATGCTGTTAAAAAAAAAATAACTGTTGCAGCTATGTCTAAACAGCTGCTGCAAAACCTGTGAGTAGTGGCAAGAAATGTAAACTCGAATAGTTTATTTGTGACATTGGAGCGATGAAACGACAAATTTACAAACGACTAAGAACGGGACAAAAATATGAACCAATAGATTTTCATCAATGAGAAGAAGGTAGAGTCTGATGACCAATCCGACTTTAGCTGGATTTGAAAACCAAAGAGGCTCGCGACATGGGAAGATGTTATCGAAGTAAACTCGTTGTGGTATTGATGCGGTAGATTTCGAGTTGTGCATAGCCATTTCTGCGTTGGAATTTGTAGTTTTAGTGCGGAGAATATTAAGAAGTGATCAAGAAATCAAGAAGTGTGACCTAGATTGATTTGGATCAATATAAGAAGAGGTAAAGAATCTGATACCTGTTTGCCTGTAAGGAGAAGTTCCTAGCCAATAAGCAGACCACCTTTAGTTGTGCTTATCGCCTCCCGAAATGGATTAACCGGGCGTAGTTCTGATTCCGCTGCACCGGGAGTTGTTGGTGAAACACACATCGACATGAGAATTTCTGGAGGACTTAGCAGATCTCATGGCCAGAGCTTGATCTTCGACTGAGGAAGTCGTAGATTACAGTATATATAAGAATCGAGAAATAGATGATACAGGATGAAAACAAAAGGAGGTGAAACGATATATCTTGTAAGAAGGTGTAAAGAGCGAATCAATGATTTCAGAGTGGGTAGTTACTGCAAAGTAACAGAGATTATGAGAACATGGAACGGTCAACGATGGCTATGGAGAGGAATCGTAGAGACTATTGACGAAGAAGCAAAAGCGTGGGTTTCGTCGGAAGCCTAACATGGGTCTCCAATGGGCCAGAAACAAATTTTAGAAAACAAAACATTTGGCCCATAACAATAAAGAGGATGAAGCGTGGTAAAATAGGGTCATCTAATTGGTTGATTATTTTTGAGGGCGTGGCGTGCCTAGATTTTGAGTATATCCACCTTTTAATATTGTAAGATAGCTAAAATTCAACGAGATAGAAATCTGTATAAAATGCTCTGGGATCTCTCCACATGATCTCTGAATAGAGAGTATTGCTGTTCATTTGAGTTTGGGAGCAATTGCAAGTGAATTCTCAATCTGTCTGCGAGAAGCCAAGACAGCATCTTAATGATGGTTTTTTGAAACAATTTTTTGTTGGTAATCATATGGATGCCTGAAAAAATTGACTTGATCACATGTTCTAGATGCTGTTAAAAAAAAAATAACTGTTGCAGCTATGTCTAAACAGCTGCTGCAAAACCTGTGAGTAGTGGCAAGAAATGTAAACTCGAATAGTTTATTTGTGACATTGGGCGATGAAACGACAAATTTACAAACGACTAAGAACGGGACAAAAATATGAACCAATAGATTTTCATCAATGAGAAGAAGGTAGAGTCGATGACCAATCCGACTTTAGCTGGATTTGAAAACCAAAGAGGCTCGCGACATGGGAAGATGTTATCGAAGTAAACTCGTTGTGGTATTGATGCGGTAGATTTCGAGTTGTGCATAGCCATTTCTGCGTTGGAATTTGTAGTTTTAGTGCGGAGAATATTAAGAAGTGATCAAGAAATCAAGAAGTGTGACCTAGATTGATTTGGATCAATATAAGAAGAGGTAAAGAATCTGATACCTGTTTGCCTGTAAGGAGAAGTTCCTAGCCAATAAGCAGACCACCTTTAGTTGTGCTTATCGCCTCCCAGAAATGGATTAACCGGAAGCGTAGTTCTGATTCCGCTGCACCCGGGGAGTTGTTGGTGAAACACACATCGACATGAGAATTTCTGGAGGACTTAGCAGATCTCATGGCCAGAGCTTGATCTTCGACTGAGGAAGTCGTAGATTACAGTATATATAAGAATCGAGAAATAGATGATACAGGATGAAAACAAAAGGAGGTGAAACGATATATCATGTAAGAAGGTGTAAAGAGCAGAATCAATGATTTCAGAGTGGGTAGTTACTGCAAAGTAACAGAGATTATGAGAACATGGAACGGTCAACGATGGCTATGGAGAGGAATCGTAAGAGACTATTGACGAAGAAGCAAAAACGTGGGTTTCGTCGGAAGCCTAACATGGGTCTCAAATGGGCCAGAAACAAATTTTAGAAAACCAAAACATTTGGCCCATAACGATAAAGAGGATGTAACGTGGCAAAATAGGGTCATCTAATTGGTTGATTATTTTTGAGGACGTGGCGTGCCTAGATTTTGAGTATATCCACCTTTTAATATTGTAAGATAGCTAAAATTCAACGGGATAAACATTGTATATATAAATTATTTTACGAATTATTATTTATTTGTGTTATACATATTATAAAATAATAAATATATATTAGATAATTAAGAAATCAGTAATTATTATGTGTATAATTAAATCAGCGCAAATACATAAATCAAATCAATCATTCTAATTTATTTACAGTCATTCTATATAAGCAAATCTAAACAATCAGTTTTATATATTTAATATGATATATAATTAAATTTTAAAATAATATTGACATATATATATAGTATGTTTTAATTTGGCTATCTATTAAATGAGGTTTCATACTCATAGGTTTAATGATCAATTGTATATTTTTATAACAAAATTTTTATATCATTGATACCATAATTTTCAATGTGGGATGTTTAATATTTATAGTAATTCATAATTGTTTTTAAAAATTCAACGAAAAATTGGAAATTAAAATATTAAATTTTTATTGCTTGTTCAATGCAAATCATGAAATTAAAATATTTTTATTTTAGATGATATCAAGTTTAATTTAGACGTTATTATATATATATATAGTAAATGAGGCTTCCTACTCATATGATTTTATGATAGTATATATTATGCTGTAACAATAAATTTAAACAATTAAACAAAAAATATTCTATTCGGAATTTTTAAAGGTTTTAGTAACTTATAGTCGTTTTAAAAAAAATCAAAATATAACATATACAAAAAGCTAAATTTTTATTATACAGTTAATGTAATTGGTTAATTTATTTTCACATTATAAAATCAACAAAAAGAATTGAGGCTACACCAAGTTTTTATCAAATATTTCTTACTTAAAATCATTAATTTTCATATATATATATTAACCACATTAGGTAATTCTGTAGCTTTTATTTAAGGAAATAATGAATAAATTAATTATAGATATATGGTTGATTTAATAAAAATTATATGTATATATAGACCAACCTATTTATCTAAGTATTTTAAGAACCATTCTATTGGTGACACGTGTCATAGCTCAAAAGTTATAATATGTTTCTCAAATAATTTATGAAGGATTTTGGGTCAATTTGCTAACGAGATACGAAACTCTTAGCTAAGTAGTAGAAAATGAAAGTTGCATTTTTAAAACACATCGAAATGATATCATAGTATATGTTTTTTTTTGAAAGATATACTATGATATGTGTTTCAAAAAAAATCATAGTTATGTAAAGTAAAGAAAATTAGAGGAATAGGAAACTGATGTAAAAAATGATAGAACTTTGTAAACAACCTTATATTATTCTGTTATAAAAAGAATTAATTTCCATTTTGGTTTTAATTCTCAGTTGATCTCCACCATCTTTGTTAGATTAATACACGCAAGAGTTCTGAAACTTCTTATCTAAATAGCCTTTAAGCTAGTTCATATCTCTTTCCCTACGAATCTATGCTCTCTATACGCTGAGCTCTTGGCGAGCCTAGTCTTAGACCCATGTAAAAATCAAATATTATTTATTCGAAAAGTTTGAGATACTCGCATGGAACATCTGTAATAGTCTTATTTTTAGGTGCAAAAGTCATATCTCATATTAAAATAAAAAAGGTTGCAGGCTTTAGGCTTACAGCGATTAAAATAGTGTTTTTAATTGTATATGTATAGGTGATTTGGTTAAAGTGATATGTATGTGGTCACACCGAAACTTGCATGTAAGACGACTAATGGTATAACTTAAAAGGCCGAGAATCGATCCAGAAATGTTTATCCAATATTTGATTAACACGCATATATAAAAGGAAAATTTAATTCAATGACACTCAAAAAACACTTAAAAAAAACACTTTAATTCAACAAAAACACATAACAACCGGGGTGTTAGAGTACACATACTACTCGATATGTATTAACTGCATTTCTATCCCTATATATATATATATATATACGTATGTATAGTATTAATTTTTCTTTATTATACATACATTTTCCCTTCCAGTTTTAGTTGCTTTAATTTTTTTTTTTTTGGTCTAAATGTTAAGATTTATACCATTTTCTGAGTTTTCTGAGTTTTACAATGTTGTGGAGCACAACTTATTACAAGGAGAATAAACGAGAGAAGAGGCCTTAACTATAAGGGAAAAGGAACCAAAAATAAAGTTCAAGCAGAGATGGCCTGTAGGCAGACACCAAAGAGGGAGACAGCAACCTGTCCCGCAAGGCACGGTCGATGACCCTAAAGAACGCCTCCTGATGCATCGCAACGTCTCTAAAGATACGGGCATTCCGTTCGCGCCAAAGATTGTAGATGATGACTTGAGAGAGAAGCTTCAAAATAGCGATTGCACGACGAGCATGGGGGCCCTGAATCTGCTGGCACAGATCGACAACTGAGCTCAAAGATGATGGAGAGGACGTCATGTACCTGCCACAAAAGTGATTCCAAGTAGCAACAGCAAATGCACACTCGAAGAAGAGATGGCGATGAGATTCATCAGCAGCAGAACATAAAACACAATTTGGAGGGACATTGAGACCCCAAGAAATAAGACGGTCGCGAGTTGGGAGTCTTCCTAGGAAAGCTGTCCAGGAGATAAAGGAACATCGAGGGATCTCCTCTTTGAACCAGACGAAGGAATACCATTGAACCCTCGGGTTTGGAGTGCGAATGAACTCCCAAGTCACACGAGATGAGAAAGACGCACCGAACCCACCAGACTGTTTTTTCCACAAGTATACATCGCTGCCTCTAGATGGAGATGGGACAGTTGTTGCCGATAAGATAACCTGAAGAATTTCTTCGGAATCTGACCTTGCCGGGGGTAGATTCCAGTGACCATTGCTAACCGCTTGTGAGACGGTAGCATTAAGAGGAATCCTTAAAGTCCTAGGCCCTGCTGAACCGAACATTAGGAGAAGTGGACCCAACTCAGTCCAGTAATCGTACCAAAACAAAGCTGTCCTCCCGTCTTTAACGTTGCAACGGAGAAGGTCATGAAGTTGCTGCTTCAATTGGAGCATACTTCTTACAGTCTTTGAGAACCTCTGTGAATCATTCGTTAGCCACATACTCCTGCGACGAAATCTGTTATTTCTTAGCCATGGAACCCATAGAGAACCTGAGGCAGAGAAGAACAGCCATACACGCTTCAAACGGAACACCATCTCAAAATCTTCCAACTTTCTAATACCAAGTCCTCCCTCAGATTTTGGTGTACAAATGCTTCCCCATGAGACTCTGGCCCCTGCTGCTGGAGAAGATGTGCTATTCTTCCATAGAAAGCCAGAGCACAAGGAGTCCACTTTCGCGTAAAACCATTTGGGCAAAACAAACACCGAGCTCCAAAAGTTCACCATAGCGTAGATAACAGTATAAATCATCTGTACCTTACCAGCAAAAGACAGAAATTTAACTGTCCAAGAGTGCAGCTTAGCAGATATACGATCAATAAACGGTTGCAGCGTAGCAGCCGACATTTTTTTGGGGCTGAGAGGCAAGCCTAGATACCTGGTTGGGAATTCTCCACGCTTAAATCCCGATAAATCACTAAGAACGGACTGCTGGATATCAGAATATCCTCCATAGAAAATCTCAGATTTCGTCTCATTGGTGTCCAGTCCTGACCAGTCCTTGAATTGGTTCATTACCACTTTTATGCCCGCCGTGGAGGTACGAGATCCATCAGAGAAGACCAAGAGGTTGTCGGCAAATAATAAGTGAGTGATCTTTGGATCAGAACAAACGGGTGAAGCTTAAAGGAGCCATCGGCCTCGGCTTTATTCAACAGTCGAGAAAGAACTTCCATCAGCATAATGAAAAGATAAGGAGAAATTGAGTCACCTTGCCGGAGACCCTTCTTCCCTGCGAAGAAACCCGCTAGTTCACCATTGACTGCAACAGAGAACCTTGGGGAAGAGATGCACTCCTTAATCCATGTAGTGAACATAGGAGGAAACTGCTGAGCTTCCAGTACCTTTATCACAAAATCCCAACATACAGTGTCGAACGCCTTGCGAATATCAATTTTTATCATAGCGCTTGTATGACAGGAAGTATTGTTTAGTCCTTGATGAGCTCGGTTGCTAGCAGTACATTTTCTCCCAGGCTGCGGCCTTTTAAGAATGCTGCTTGGTTCGGACTAACACAATCTGTAAAGATAGGTTTGAGCCGATTACCAATGATCTTCGAGATGAGCTTATAGATTAAATTACAACAGCTGATGGGTCTGTAGTCTCCTAAAGAAGAGGCCTCTGATTTTTTCGGGATTAAAGCAATTGCAGTTGTATTCATGTCCTTCAACAATTTTCCATTCCTGAAAAATTCCCGAGCAGCACTGATTATATCCTCTCCCACCGTGTCCCACGAAGCCCTGAAAAACTCAACCGAATACCCATCAGGACCTGGACTTTTATTCAATGGCATTGCGAACAAGGTAGCTTTAATCTCAGCCGCTGTGATATCCCGTTGCAGATACCTCTGCTGGAGCTCGGAGCAACGAAAAGGAAGAAGGTTTCTCAGTTCCTCCGTTGTAGCTGAAGTGAGAGGAAGATCTGTGGTACCAAGAATCCCCTGAAAGTAATCCGCAGCATGCGACTTTATTTTCTCCAAGGAGAATAGCAGGTGGTCATCACTATCCTTAAGGAAGTGAATGTGATTCCTGGAAGCGTGCTGCGAGACAGTCCGATGATAAAAGGGTGTGTTACGATCCCCAACGTCAGCCCAACGAACTCTAGAACGCTGTCTAAAATATTTCTCCTCAGCCTTAAGTAGAAAGTTCAGTTTATCCCTCTCAATATGCTCTTCATGGGCAGTAGACACAGACGGCGCAGTGAGCAAGACTCTCTGAAGGGCATCTACCTTTTCCTTCTGATCCCGTACTCTCTGAGTAATACCACTGAAATTTCTTTTATTAAGATTGCGTAGTGGCCTCTTCAAAATCTTTAGTGATCGGACCAGTTTAAACTGATTTGTACCTGTTATCTGCCCACAGTCCCAAGAATCACCAACTGTTTCAGCATAATCCGGATGATCTATCACATGATGGAAGAATTTGAAAGGTTTTACAACCTGTCGTCTGGTGGAGGGCATCCGGAAAAGACAAGGTGCATGATCTGACTGAGAAGGATCCAAATATTCAGCATAGGAGTCCGGGAAAGAAGACGACCAAGCTTGATTGATGAATGCATGATCAATCTTAGTGGAGATTGGGTTATCATCTTGACTATTCCTCCAAGTGAAGGGAAGACCTTTTGCTTGCGCTTCAAATAGCTGAGCATCCTGCAACGCGAGATTTGCAACATACATCCCAGATTCGTCGACGCGAGAAGACAGGTGGTTTGAGTGATGTGAAGTCTGCAGCATCTGATTAAAGTCCCCGATAACAGACCAAGGAAACGTAGACACCGGAGAGTGTTCCTGCAGGGCAACTAAACTATCCCAAAGACCTCTTCGCTCCTCCACTGCATTGAAACCATAAACAAAAGTGACCGTGATAGTAAGGTTCTCGGATAGAATTGTTACCCCGCATGTGACTGATTGAGCTGTTGTATCATAGATAAACATAGTAACCTTCGGATCCCAGACAATAACAATGCGGCCCGAATTACTTTCCTCATAATTTCCAAAAAACTTCCAACCCCTTGGAATAGCTCCTAATATTCTCTCTTTATTATTCTCCAAAACATGAGTTTCCAAAAAAGCTCCGAAAAGAGGCCTATGGATATTAATCCAATCTTTGGTCATCGTGTGGCGTCTATCACTGTTCAGTCCACGTATATTCCACGCAAAAAACATATCTAATAATTTTAATGGAGATTTGTGACCTTACGGCCACTCTTCCTGTTATTTACCAGGAAGAAAGGTTTGTCTCGCTCCGGCTCCTCTGCTGGTTGAATGGCATCTTTCTGATCTACCCGCAGGGCAGGAGGCAGAGCGTTGGAGACACTCTGATCGCACCCAGCAGCATCAACATCAGTGACGATTTTCACAGGAGAAAGTTCCCCTCCAAGTCGTTGCGGAGAGATCTTTATTATAGTAACCGTGCTCTGGTCATCACCATCATCATCAGCGGGGGTTGTAGACACTGGTGGCAACTCAGGAAAACCACCAACACCATCCTGAACAACCTCAGACGGCTGCTCTATAGACCCCACACTTAACCCAGGTTTCTCGATAACTCCCTCAGTAATCTCCCCTTCTTCCAAATCTTTAGTTTCCTGCAGAGTGTTAGAGGTGGAATCATCATTCTTACTGCCCTCGGGAGCCTCGTCTGTATCATGAGTCACAGGAACATAGCGAGATGCCGCCTTCTTTCCAATTTTTTTATCTGTTGAACGTCCTGGGCGAGACTTTGATCTCCTTCTTGGTGATTCTAGAGTCTGTTTCCTACCCTTTGATTGCTCAAGAGTACCTTCAGAAACACCGACACTGCACTTTTCCTTCTTGTGGCCAAACTTCTTGCAGAGATCACACTTAACAGGCAGCCAGGGGTATGAAACATCAATCTGAACCTCCTTACCATTTGAGAAACCCGAAATAATCTTATGAGGAAGAGGAACTGTAAGATCGACTCTTACATACAACTTGGCGACTTCAAAATTCTCCTTGCGCTCGGTTTCCGGAAACAAAGACTCAGGTTTACCCACTGCCGTTGCAAGCCGACTCAAGCTCTCGTTATTAAACAATAGGTAAGGAACATTACGCATCTCCACTGGTACAATAGCACTAGTGAGTGGAGGCTCCTCCGGTGAGTATTCCGGAGACCATGGAGCCACAAACATTGGGAGACCACCTATATTCCAGCAAGTACGAGACAAGAGCACCTCACGAGTTCTTGGATTTGTGACTCGGAGAAGGTACATGCCTTGCCCAAGGTTGTGAACAAAGATCCTAGGACCGGTACGAGCCCACACTGCACTGACTACGCCGATGATTTTTCCCATGGAGGGGTAGTCGCCATGAAAACGTGCGTAAATGAAGTCCTTGAACTCTAGCTTAGCGGCCTCTATGTTTTCATCTGGAATAAGGACGAAGGGCGCACCCGAGACATGTTCCGAGGGCGATCCCATCTCCTGCAACTGAGTTGAGCTCTTAAGTAGAGCCGCATAATTTTTGGCCTGCGGATCCTTATCGGCTGAAGGCTTTGGGTCACAGATTATAGTTGTAGAACCACCACGTTGATTTGAAGCCTCCACCAGCGGAGGAAGAGGAGATTGCACAATAGGAGCAGGAGTAAGCTCCGACGAGAACAGAGTACCACAGGGAGTGGAAGCCACCACAAACGGAGAAATAGTGGATTGAGTAAGCAAAGGAGGAAAATCCTTCGAAGACAATACCGAACCAGCCTGAGAACCAACCAGAGAACCAACAGGAGGTCCACCCAAAGACCCAGAACTAACAGCAGAAGCAGATCTGGGAGTAGATGGAATGGGAATAGAACCAGAATTCGTCACTGGAACAGAGGATCCAGAAGCAACTACGCCGGCTGCAGCGAGATCGACGAGAGAGATAGACTTATTCTTCTTCTTATTGGCCATAGCAGCCTTCCTGGCAGAACGAGCTAGACCGAGAACCTTAAAGGACAGAGCAGAAGGCGGACGCGATTTCTTTTTCTTAACTGGCATCGAGACATGAGAGAAGAGAGATAAAAGACCAAAGAAGAGGCGGAGAGTTCTCACCGGCGAGCGTGGTGCCCACCGACGGCGGAGATAGGACGGAAAACCCTAATCCCCTAAATCGCACTTTGGAGAGAGAAACAGACTTAAAGTTTTCCTATTTGGTTGGGAATCGTTGCTTTAAATTTTTATTAAAACAATTTTTCGGTTTTAAACCAATCTCTACCGAATTTATTTTTGTTGTAGTTCTGTTCAACAGAAAATTTATGCTGGTATCTTTCCGATTTCCTCTTAGATTGAGGCTAATAGTGTCTTGGTTTCTCATTGGAAAACGGTTGTGGATTGTGTTGGATGATACTCATGGCTTCGCTGGCTTAATGACATGCTGGGAGAAGTGAGAAGTTCAGTTGTGATCCTTGTTCGTAATTTTTGATACCAATACAGTATCTTTTAATTTATGATTGTTTAGATCTTTCAGCTTGCGTTGGCTTTATAATTCTCTGTTGTATTTCTACTCTGTATCCCACTTTGTTAATTTTAATGTTATCCAGGAAAAAAAAAATCTGGAAGTACTGTATGTTTTAATAATATGTAATTACAAGCAATGCAGAATGATGGTACTAATGCTTGGTCCCGTTGGCTCTCCCGGTTACAACGGTTGCTGTCTACTTTCATTGGCTAAGCTGCATGAAGCTCTTCAAGCACGGCCTAATACATCATACATCTGCATCCTAGAGTTTGATGTAACTCCGAGTAAATTATGTTTTCAAGTCTAATTCATTTGATTAATAATATGTACTAGATTAAGTGCTTCTAATGCGGGAATAAAATTTGTTGGAGACCATCATGTAGAAGCTACTGTAGCATACTAAATTACACATTTTTGCAAATATGTTAAACTCTAGTTTATGGTTGGTAAATTACAATTATGATGAGATTTTCTGTAATGAATTTCAATCTCTTCTTACTTCTATGTAATGATATCAGTATCTGTGGTGAATTCTATAATTCACCCCACTCCTCTCTACCAATTAAATTGCCATGTAGGATTAATTAAAAAAGTATTAAAATCAAGAGAAAAAAAAGGAAAATAGGTTGGAAAAAAAAAAGAAATAACGTGAGAAGTCACGGCACTGCTAAGAAACATGATCTGATTTTTTTTTCTTCCTCTTCCATCGACATCTTCTTCTTCTTCATCCACTGCAGAGACTCCCAAATAATTCTTTGAGTATCTGTAAGTACGAGCTACGTTATCAAATCAATTCCTTAGAAAAACATAATTAACTTCAAGTTTAGTTATTGTTTGCTATATATGCTGTGATCGATCATATAACAATAAGCTTAGGGTTGTTAGATTTTCTCTAATCACAGTGAACTTATGATCATATTTGATTTTTTTTTAGATTTTCTGATTATCACATCTACGTATGAAATAGTTAACAGGAGATTGAATCAATTACGTCATGCTATGGTTTGTTGCTTTAATACGATGGTGACAAAAAGTGATTATTGACACACCATTGAAATCACAATTGTTCTAACAATAAGTAATAACTATGAAAATCAAAAGAGTTTCGCTGAAGTCATCCATATTATCATATTAGGTGTATTTTAATGGGGCTCCATTAATGAATCAAAGTTATTAGTGGGACATCTATTGCTTAGCTTGTCATGGGAGACAATCTTAAATTATTTTTCATCACCTCCCACATGCTTCTATGCCATCTGTTCATTTATCTCATTTGTTAATTTTCAAATTTTGATAATTTTTTTTTTGACATGTATAAGAGGACAGAACTAGACAAGTAACCTTGGGTATTTTCTTTACGGTATGTAAAATAGAAACAATCTTAGGCAAAAATAAGGTCAAGTTGTGATGTATGATCCTTTTGTTTTACGCTAATTGTTCTATGTGATATCTACGATAATCTCTAACTGGTGTTTGTATTTTTCTATGTAGTTGCAATGGAGAGTAGTCATTTAAGTGGTCAAGAAACTGTTCCAGCTAGTCGGGATGAATCTAGTTTGCAAGTTTCAGTGAAACCGTTTGTTAAGTCGAAGTCGGATGAGTTTTAGCCGAGGAAAAGATGTTACACTCAATGATGATGATGCTTTAGTCAGCGATGATGATGCTTTAGTCAGCGATGGCGATGCTTGATCAGTGATTTTGATGAAGAAGAGGACATATGCAACAACGAGGATTATTTTCAGACTGAAGATGTTGATGCTTTAGAAGTAATGAAAATCAGAAAAATCTGAACTATGTATCGAATGGAGTTTAGTTCTGATGAGTATGCATATAAAGCTTATAGAAAGTATGGAGGAAATCATGGTTTCGGCGTAAGGAGACAACGGACTTGAGAAAAACGAAGCTAGTAAGGATGGTTTATGTATGCTCAAAAGAGGGATTTAGACAAGAATCTAAGGTCAAGAAATCATTTTCACGACCAATCACAAGGTGTGGTTGTCAAGCTCGCATATCTTGCTATCTTGAGTAGCGGAAGATATAAGATTGTGACTTTTGAGCGAATCATAACCATGATTTAGTGAGGACACCTATGAAACATTTGTTGAAGAGTAGCAGAGCAATCTCTATCTCTCAAAACAACATGCTGATGATGCTGATATGTCGGAATTTCAGCAAAGGCAACCATTGAAATGATGAGCAGAGAAGTTGGGGGGCGAGCAAATCTGGATTTTATGGATAAAGACCTGAAAAACTACATATACCGTAAGCGAATGGCAGCAATGGAAAAGGGAGATGCTGGAGCCGTTTTGGAGTACTTTCAGAAAAAGAAAGAGGATAATGCCTCTTTTTACTCAATGCAACTTGATGAGGACGATATGATCACTAATATCTTCTGGACAGATGATCGGTCAATTAGTGATTACAATCTTTTTGGAGATGTCGTTTGCTTTGATACAACTTACAAGACCAACGAATATGACAGACCCTTTGCTCCCTTTGTCGGCGTCAATCATCATAAGCAAACTATCGTGTTTGGTGCTGCTCTCTTATATGATGAAACCACAGAGTCTTTTGAGTGGCTTTTTCAGGCTTTTCTTGGAGCAATGTCGGAAAACAACCGCAAACAATTCTTCTGAGACCAATGTGCAGCAATGGCAAATGCAATAGGGAAAGTGTTCCCTGAAACAAAGCATAGGTTATGTGTTTGGCATATTTACCAAAATGCTGCAAAGAGGTTGAGTCGTGTGTTTCATGGACCAGACCAGTTTGCCACAGACTTTGGAAAATGTGTATATGACCATGAGAATGAAGAAGAGTGGTTATCAGCATGGAGTGAAATGCTCGGGAAGCATGGATTGACAGAGAATAAATGGTTGAAGGATTTGTTTGAGCTGAGAGAAAAATGGGCAAGTGTATATGGTCGTCAAACTTTCACAGCTGATATGATGAGCACACAGCGTAGTGAAAGTATGAATAATATTTTGAAAAAATACTTGAAGCGCGGTTATAACTTGTTGCGCTTCTTTGAACACTATGAGAGAGTGTTGGATGATCGGCGATATAAAGAATTAACTGCTGACTTCGGCATGATGCATACCTCGCCGATGTTATCAGCTCCTGTAGAAATGTTACAACATGCAGTGGACGTGTATACACCAGAAGTCTTTACCTTGTTCCAGAAGGAATACACAGCTATAGGTGATTATGTTGCCAAAAGGGTCAATAAGTCTGAGGTGGTAAGTGCTGAATACAATGTATCTTTTCGTGGTGTTGGGAGAAATCATTTGGTTAACTATGTTGCTGCAAGCGAAGCGATACATTGTAGTTGTATGAAGTTTTCTTTTGCTGGAATCTTATGCCGTCATGCGTTAAAAGTGTTGGCCAAGAAGGATGTCAGAAGAATTCCGGCTACCTACATTCTGAATCGATGGAGTAAAGAGGCTAAAACACGAACCATATCTTTTTATCATTCAGCCACACCTAATGATAAAGTTCAGCAATCAATCGGAAAGCGATATAGTCATTTATGTCGTACTTTCCGTGAGATTGCATCTGTTGCTGCTGAACATGTATAACTGACGTTGTGTGCCGATGAAGCTGCCTCTCAGTTGCTTGGAAAATTGGTGGAAAAGAAAAAGGAACTTTTGAAAGCTAATAAATGGATGCTCCATACTTCAGATTTTGAGCTTGTGGAAGAAGAAGAAGAAGTTCTAAATGCACGTGGAATAAAAAGAAAAAATCCTCCTGGACGACCGAAGAACCAAAAAGTGGGGTGCCATGGTCGATATATGAGTGTGCTTGAAACGAAAAAGCGTGGTATATCAAAATCAACCAATAATGCTACAGCAAAAAAAAAGTTGTCATTTCAGGTATTTGATATATAGTTCTTTTTGTTTGTTCTATCTTCATCCAATTTTGGGACTTAATCAATCTATATATTTTAGGACTCAATTCTTCCTCCTGATACCCAATTATCTGTTGCTGCCACTAGTCTGACCTTAGACAATGAACCTTCTTTTTCACAATTGCTCCAGGTTAATACTCCATTCTCTATACTACTTATATTTGATTTATCTGTCTTTTTTTAAAAATTTTTTGTATGTATCATATTTTGTAGGGATTTGACAAGAATTATGGTGGATCATCGTGAAACTCTGTTATTTTAAATGTGAAAGCAGACCTTAATTATGTTTTGTTTTTGTTCGTACTTTTGGTGTTTCTAGCAAATTCTTATTTTTACACATTATTATCTTCAAAAATCAAGGCCATATTCACGCACAAACCCAAAGCAGGAACTTTAAAATTAGAAGGGATCATTATTTGTCAAGTTTTCTAACACGCTGTCTAGATCTACCAGTCCCAGCTAAGTAGAAAAGTGTACAACATTGTGACAAAATAGTTTGAGAACGTGGGTTGTTTTTATCCATGTACATGTTCTTGTAACTTATGTCAATGTGTATACTCTCATTCATTCATTCATTGATATGTGTAGGAACTATATATAAGTGTTGGAAAATAAACTGGTCCAAGTAGCTTAAAACAAGCATTTATACAACACCATGGAACTTCTCATAGTGTCTCATTATTACAGGAAGACACACACTCTCTTTACCATATTATGGAACTTCTCATAGTTGATCCAGGTGAACTACTTTCCATCCACTTTGAACTTTTAGTTCTCCTAGAAGAACACAACAAGAATGGGTGTTCACAAGCAACCTCGTATTCTCCTTGGCTCTTCAGAGATAGAGCTTCTTAGAGTGCTTTAACATCCGCGTCCCATGGTACGTTCTCCATTGTCAACTTTGACGTTGCAGGTTTGTTTATGTTCCATACGATCCACATATATAAGTTATGATTTGTGTGTAACAAGAGTGGAGGGATAGAAGAGAACAAGTAAAACACACTCACCATCCACAATGTGACTCCTTTGATCTCGATGAAGTCAGGTTTCCCAATGCTGCAGAGGTTGAAATAAGCTTATTTTCTTATTAGAATTGGATATTTTTCTCACAGCAACACAACACTAACTTTTCTAATTGTTATTTACGCTTCTTCTTCGGTCTTACGTTTCTTGCGTCTCAAGTCTCTTCTTCTTCCTTCTTTGCAACTTGTTCTCTGCTACTCTTCTTTGTTTTTCTTCTTGAGAACTTCTTCTTAGATCCATGCTTTTGTAGATTTAATCAAAAGTTCAATTCTAATAAAAAATTTATCTTTTAACTTGATGCTCTTCTTCTCCATCTTCTTCTTCCTTGTTGTTTGATACTCTGTCCTATGCTTACAGTTATATGATCGATCACATCATATATAGCAAACAATAAGGACAATAATTGAACTTGAAGTTAATTATGTTTTTCTAAAGAATTGACTTGATAATGTAGTTCGTATTTATAGGTACTCAAAGAATTACTTGGGAGTCTCTGCAGTGGATGAAGAAGAAGAAGATGTCGATGGAAGAGGAAGAAAAAAAAATCAGATCATGTTTCTTAAAAGCATTAGGCTTCTCCTCGCGTTATTTCTTTTTTTCCAACCTATTTTCCTTTTTTTTCTCTTGATTTTAATACTTTTTTAATTAATCCTACATGGCAATTTAATTGGTAGAGAGGAGTGGGGTGAATTATAGAATTCACCACAGGGGGTGGATCCAAGTTTTGTCCTTTTAATAATATGTAATTACAAGCAATGCAGAATGATGGTACTAATGCTTGGTCCCGTTGGCTCTCCCGGTTACAACGGTTGCTGTCTACTTTCATTGGCTAAGCTGCATGAAGCTCTTCAAGCACGGCCTAATACATCATACATCTGCATCCTAGAGTTTGATGTAACTCCGAGTAAATTATGTTTTCAAGTCTAATTCATTTGATTAATAATATGTACTAGATTAAGTGCTTCTAATGCGGGAATAAAATTTGTTGGAGACCATCATGTAGAAGCTACTGTAGCATACTAAATTACACATTTTTGCAAATATGTTAAACTCTAGTTTATGGTTGGTAAATTACAATTATGATGAGATTTTCTGTAATGAATTTCAATCTCTTCTTACTTCTATGTAATGATATTTATGAATTTTTATGTCTAATAAAAAACAGTGAGTTTATTTAGTTGGTTTATGTGTCTATAAGACATCTCCAGTGATCTATCATTTTGAGATAACACTATTCACAACTTCATTTTGATGTTCGACTTTTTTATCTACAATGGATCCTTAGATTCTTCTATAATTTTATTTTGCATCTAAAAACAAAAACATTTATATTTTTACATTTTAACAAAATTATTAATAGTTTCATAATACAATTATAAGTTTATGTAAATCATTTTATATTCTTTTATAAACTAAATTTATGTATATACGAAATATTTTGTTAAAATAAAATTAATTTTTGGGTAAAATTTGTAAGTTTTTTAAAAAATAAGTATTACTAGAACTAAAAATAATTAGTAACAATAGAAAATTATTTTCGAGGGAAAACTAAGGGAAACCAATGGAGTAAAACACAAACTCATTTGAAGTTTACATCATTTTGAAGGAAAAAAATAATGTTAACCATTGGAGATGCCCTAAACGTCATTTTGGCTATGAAATTTATTAGACACAACTTTAAAAATCTTTTACTTTCAAGTGTAGTTTGACACCCTAAACACAATACCCTGTATGAACACAATTTTCAAACTGAAACAATACCCTAAACCCAACCTGAATAAAACCCATACTTCTCCAAATTGAGACTCTAAACACATCATCCTAGAATGAAACCCAAAAAAAAAGTAATTTTTCATTTAACTTCTTTTACCACAGATTTTTCATTTAACTAAATGATTAAAAAAGGAACAGAACTGCTAGATTGGACCTTAGAACTCGGATTAGGGTGCTATCTGAACATAAACAAACCACCAGACTACCAAATCTTTCATGTAAACTTTGGTAATGAGTCAATATTAAATGTATGTTGTCTAAAGATCAAATTCGATTTTTCAAATATGGAAATAATGTATTTTCAAATATTTTCCTGCACTTCCCGTAATCTGTTATTCATACGTTAGAGACATTGCTTGAGGCTTTTGGAGAGACAAATCAGAGAAGATTTTGAACTCTCTTATCTACTTTTTGATTTCTTAACGCAATTTATTCAAATAATGATTTCTATTTCATTAATCATGTCAGAGTAATCTATTGTTAGATTTAGGATTCTTCAAAGGTTATTGATGAATAGTTAGATTGGTAGATTGTTAGGATAATCATATAGTTCTTCAGATCTGTAATGAATTTAGTGTTAGTTCTAGATTGATCACCTGAAATTTAGATTTTAGGATAATTGAAAGATGCAAAAGTGCTATTGATTTACTGACTTAGTTTTGGATGAACAAAATAATTATTTATAAAGAAATTTGGTTTAGGGAATTTGTGAACTTATCAAAACTGTGCTTAATGCTTCTTTGAACTGTTGAATTTGCAAAGAAATTTAGAATTCTTAGATCTTGACATAGATAATATCTGCAACAAGAGTTGATTGATTTGAATACTACGATTTGAGTTCAAGAACGTTTGTTAATTAAACTCTCATCAATTTGTTGATCTGCAACTATTATTTACTTGAGAATATCCTTGAGTCTGGCCTGTTTTCCTAATTGACTACAACCATTTTAGTTTCTCTTTTCCTTTCATTACATTTACTTCTATGACTTAATTCAAAAACTGATATTTATTGAGTAATCTAGAATCTCTTTGGATTTGGTAATGAGAAGTGGAGGGAACAATACCCCAATGTTTTTGCCTTATTTGATGCTCCAGGAGATGCAGATCACTCTCCAAGCTTGGTGGATTTGAATTTTTCTCTGAGTAGCAGAAAAACAAGCTTCAATACTTTTCCTTTCTTGCTATGCACCAAAAGTTTTTGGATTCTATCAAGGAAGTTTGGGAGGAACAGATACCTGGATCGAGACAATTCTCCCGTGGCAGAGACTCAAAAATGATAAAAGAGCTTGTAGAAATTTGAACAAGGAAGGCTTTGGAAATATTCAACAGAGATTAAAGGAGGATTCAAGTAAACTCGAGGAGGTTCAGTATCGGTTGTTGACTAATCCATAAGATGCCCTCTTTCGTGTGGAATTTTTAGCGAGAAAACAGTGGAGATTCTTTTAAAAGGTTGAGGGTATTTTCTTTAAGAGGAAATCAAGAATAAGATGGTTAATCCAAGGGAATGTGAATGCTATGTTTTACCATTGTTCTTTTATAGCTCACTAAGCCAGAAACTCAATCTGTTATCTTCTAGACGAGAATAACTAACGGATCAGTGATAAAGAGACAGTAAATGAGATGGCAGTGAACTACTTTCGGGATCATCTTAGCAAAGAAAGCGCAGAAATTCATCCCTTTTCAGTGGACGAGCTCAGAAACATTATCCATTATAGATTTCTAGCTGCTTTATTAGACGAGTTCACTGTTGTTCCTTCCCTAGAAGAGATTACTTCTATAATCTTCGGTATTCTCAAGAGCACGGCACCTGGGCCACATGGGTTCCCTGCTGAGTTCTTTTGGAAAGCTTGGACAGTTGTTGGTCCTGATACAGTGGCAATAGTGCAAGAGTTCTTCTCCAGTTGTCGCATGCTAAGAAGATTTAACGCCACAACCATAACCCTGATCCCTAAGATAACAGGTGCGAATAGGCTTCAACATGTCTCTCTGCTCTACGATCTACAAGGTGGTTGCTAGGTTAATCAAAATTTGTATGAAGCGTATTATTCTTGAAGCGGTTCAAATAAACCAAGTTGGATTCATAAAAGTATGGTTGCTGTGAGAGAATGTTCTTCTAGCTTTAGAACTAGTCTCCGACTTTAAGAAGCCAAGTATTAGATCTTGTGGCTGCTTAAAGGTAGATATCTCCAAAGATTATGATAATATGCACTGGGTTTCTTAGCTAACGTCCTTGAAGCTTTATATCTTCCTCGTATCTTCAGAAAATGGATATAGGAATGTGTGGTTACTACCTCTTATAGTATCTTAGTGAAAGGAGAATTGGTTGGTACTTTCCATGGTCAAAAGGGACTGAGGCAGGGTGATCCCATGTCATCTCTATTATTTGTTCTCTTCATGGATGTTCTCTCTAGAATGCTAGATAAATGAGCAATGGACCATGCATTTTCACTTCATCTTTCATATTAAGCTCTGTCGATTATACATCTCAGTTTCGCTGATGATGTCTTAGTTTTCTTTGATGGCTTTGAAGAATCTCTCCATAGAATTCTTGGCATTATGGAAGATTTCAAAAAGATCTTAGTTCTGTATATAAACTGCAAAACACATAAATGATGCTTGATGGGGGAAACAATCTGAGATGCAGAGAAGTTGTTAGGAGAGTAGGCATCACGCAAGGTTCTCTCCCAGTAAGATACTTAGGAGTTCCACTTTCATCAAAAATAATAATAAATCAGACTTTCCCCCGTTCTTGGACAAGGTTACAGCCATTTTTATAACATGGACAGCTAACCATTTTTCTTTTGCTGGATAGGTTGAACTAATTAATTTTGTACTCTATCATTATATTATGGACTTCTATTTTAATCCTTCTGAATGATTGTTTGAAAGCATTGGAAAGCATGTGTAACTGGTTTCTTTGAAAGGGAGCACCAAGCTCAGCTAAAGAAGCAAAAACTGCTTGGGAATCAGTGTGTACTCCCAATAAGAGTAGGGGTTTAGGTTTGAGAAGACTGGCATATTTGAACAAAGTTCTCGCGTTAAAGCTAGTATGGTTAATATTTTCAGAATGTGGCTCTTTTTGGGTGTCTTGGGTGCGTGTAAAAATGAATGGTGAGTCAAACTTCAGAGAACTTGATGGTCGCCATCATGGCAGTTGGATGTGGAGGTCTATCTGTAAGATTAGGGACTTGGCAAAGCTGTTTGTAGTATATGAAGTGGCTTCAGGAACAAATGCATTTTAGTATGATTTCACCCTAATGGGGTCACTACTGTCGCTCGTTGGAACTGCTGGTCCTTGTGTCTCAGGCTTACTCTTACATGAAACAATTGAGCATGCCATACATAATGGAGTTTGGTGGGTTATATAAACGTAACCCAGTAGTTTCTCTGTTGAGGCAATGCTTGCCACCAGTTGAGGAGATTTTTAGTTCTATAACTGATGATCGATATGGATTCAAGGTTGGGAATCAACCCACATTGTTTAAATTTCCAACAGAAAAGACTCAGTCCTTCTTATTCCCACCAGAGCAGGAAGTTTTATGACACAAGCAGGTGTGGTTCAAAAGAAATAGACCCAAACATGCTTTCTTCACGTGGGTCAATGTACTAGCGGCTTATGTTGTGTCTACAAGAGATAAAATGCGAAGATTGGGTCTCGATGTACTAGCGGCTTATGTTGTGTTCTCAACAGGAGAGGAAACACGATAGCATCTCTTTTTCTACTGGATCTATAGCACTACGATATGGTCCTTCTTCCTCAGCCGCATGAATTTCACCTTGCAACCTTCCTTTGATGCAATTTTGATGTGGCCAAAAAGACCCTTTCAAGACTACAATGTGGTCTGAGATTAAAGACACAATCAGACTCAGGCTAAGATCCCCTCTCTAAATCGATCACAACCGCTACTTCTTCTTCAGCTCAATTAACTTCTCCTTTTGTCATTTGGTTATCTTTTTCCTAACATGACTCTTTCTTTCTTTTTAAAATTACAAACCACTTTAAAAAGTTTTTTGTACTGTTTCAGCAAAACATTGTTGTTGTCCTTGGATCTTTTTCGGGTTTGAATAATAAAAATATTAAAAGAAATAAAAATGTAGCCGATGTTCAACAAAATTCTCTAGTATAGAGTATGCAAAATAGGAAAAGGTGTCGGTTCAAAAAAAAAAGTAAAAAGTGGAAAATCTTAGTTATAATATGTTTTGAAAAAAAGAGCAACGAATTGAAAGATTCGGTGGGACGCCAGCCGCAGTAATGGTAGTAGAAAACCACCTAACTTTTGGACCGACCAAAACCTTCACTTGGTCCTAGATAAACAAACAAACAAACAAATATCAGTCCTTACTTTCTAATTAGTTTCTCCTATCGCTCTCTTTTTATTTTCTTTAAACGTCTCTAAATACAATAATCATGATTACTATATAATACTATAATACTAATAATAAAACAGTCCGTCCAACCAAATCCACCGTCCAGAAACTTATAATTCTTTCCTTTCTATAAACATTTACTTCCTTGGTTCCTTTAACCCTCTTCCACACTCAGTAAGCAGCAAGTTAAACCTTAAAACATTTCTTAACAAGACAGACATTTCTTAACAAGACAGACAAGCCATATTTTCTCCTTTCGTTATCTTGAGTTTTTGTCAATCATGTTTCTATTCAAACCAAAACAACAAAAACTCTTCAAAATAAAAATCCTTACATTATTTCTCTCAGATATCATCCTTATAAATGTTCTATAATGCAGTATAAACTTTATAAATTCATATTCATTAAATTAATTTCTCCCAATTTCAAATTGAGTAAATTAAAATATAAATACGGTTTGATAAAATAATAAAATTACAAAACTCTCATTTGAAGATACGGTTCCTTTAAAATTATAAATTAATAATTATTACATGTAAAACAAATAAAATCTATAAACATAAGTATTGCATTTAGTTTTGTTATTTTTAGAAAAATCCATCTCTAAATTTTCTTTTTATTTCAATTTTTTATTGAAATACATCAGTTTGATAAAAAATATTGAAATACATCTAAACACTCATTTATACTTGAGTTCTTTATACTTTATGATACGTAAGAAATATATCAAATATTCTAATAAAAGAGATGAAATCGAATTCTATAAAATTTAGTCTGTATATAATACATTTTTGAGAACTAAAGTAAAAATAAAAGTTTATTTAAATTAATAACTTTATAAATTAAATGTTATAGCCATGAAAAAAGTTCTAAACATATATAATACATTAAGTTTAAATATTCTTAAACAATAAAATAAAATAAAAGTTTCTTTAAATTAATAACTTTAAAATTAATAAAATGGTATGAAAAACAAAGTCTAAAGATGAAAATGAAGTTAAGGTCGCTTCCCATCCGTTTTGACATTGGTTAGACATAAGGAATAAACATCCTTCCGAATCGTAAGGATTCATACTCTTACATTGCAGGCAATATGTTTTGTTGGATTTATTTAATAAGTTTGCGTATATAAGTGACTTATGGGGTGGGGGAGGGTGTGGGGGTGTGGGGATAAACAACCAAAAGCATTACTTACTTGTAAGTTGCAAGCAAATAATTAAGTTCACCGTGCCTCGAGGGTAACTCTACCTCCAAATGTGTGATCAACGAACTACGAACGTAATCATTTTCACATATATAAATATACTATTGTATTATAATAAATTTTTCATTCAACAAGCAGATTAGTTCGGTTGTCATGTGGGTAGGGGTGAGACGGATCGAGTATCCGGGGAATTTTGAGGTATCCGGATCCGCATCCTTATCCAGCGGATCCATGATTTTACTATCCTTATCCGGATTTGGGGTTCTCGGATATCCGGGTATCAGATATCCTTCTAAAAATTGTAATATCCGGCAGATATCCGGATCCGGATTTAGAACCTTAAATAAATAAAAAATATTATTAAAATTTATAAAATATTAACGATAATTTAAAAAAAAAAAATGTATATAATGTTTATAATTATTTTTATGTATGCTATTACAAATTCTATATAAAGTTATATTGATTATTTATAAAATGAAAATATAATAAATAAAAGTAATTTTATATATAGATATTACTATTTTAAAAAATAATTATTATTAAAAATTATGGATCCGGATATCCGGACTGAAAAATCATGATATCCGGATCCGGATTCGGTTTTGATGGATTCAACATTTTATTATCTGGATTCGGATCCGGCCCCTCCGAATATCCGGATTTTCAGAGCGGATCTGGATCGGATTTCGGATCGAATCCGGATCTCGGATAAAAGTTCCAGGTCTACATGTGGGGTATTGCTATAAAGTTATAGGGTCCGGCTGCTGGAACAAATTGGTAAAAGTAAATTAATGGAAAATGTAGAGGTAGGAAATAACAAAACAGTGCTGCAACGATAAGCATAGCTAATTTGTATCGCAACAATAAACATAGCTAAATCTCAAATTTAAAGGACTCTAAATCATTTTAAAATTTTGGCCTCTTTATATTTCATAAGAAAACTACAAAATAACGGTAAGAAATAACAAACTAACAAATAACGGTAACATACCGATAACAAATTAAATGGTGATAAGAAATAACAAATTAATAAAGGATACGATGATGTTATACCGATAAAAGATACGATGATGGTAAGAAATAACAAACTAACAAATAACGGTAACATACCGATAACAAATTAAATGGTGATAAGAAATAACAAATTAATAAAGGAAAATAATAAATAATGGTAACTGTTATGAACCAATTAGTGAATGCAATAATCAAAAAGACAGTTTCTTTTTTTCATTTAGACAGTTTTACCTTGTTCTTTATTGATTTAGAATTTGTATTATTTCCATTTATCTATGACGGTTTATCTATCTTGTAATTCTCTATATAAAGGGCACATTATGTTATGAATAAGACATAACCGATTCCTTCTTTCTCTTTTGGTTTACAACACATTATCAGCACGATAGCATCTAACCCTAATCCCCCACGAAATATTCTTCAACTCTGCCAAAAATCATCAAACCCTAAACGCAAAGGAATTTGCCTTGGAATTTCAAAGAAATCGTTCTCTCAAACTGTGAGGAACTAGAAAACGATAAAGATATCAAATCGAAGCCCTCGACGAGACAAATCCGTCAGTGCAAACCGCTTGTCTATCTGACCATCGATGCACCCTCACGCACAGATACAGTGCGCACGGATTTGCTTTGGAAACCAAATCCGATTCCAACAAGGATTTTCTAGCCGAACTCAACTCCTGTGAAAGATAAGTTTATCATATCTTATTTGATTCATGTTATCTGGTTACCTTATGGCGTTCATGTTATCTAATGCTCCCTCGTGTTATTTCATGAGCCGAGGGAATTAAAATCTAATATCAACAAGGAGTTCAAGCCGAGAGGAGTTGCTGCCCGTGCGATCAAACTCTCTTTTCCATTCAGATCAAAAAGGAGTTCATAGAGATTGCATGAAATCATATCCGCATGATTTTGCTCAAATCATTGTTCCATTCAACCCAATGAAGGATAAGGTAAATTTTCCATAAACCCTAAAAAATAGAAATCCTATAAACCTAACCCTAATTCTCGATAAACCCTAATCAATCAGGAATTAGGTTTTGGTTAGATTTGATTGTCTGTTAAGTTGATAGATCATAAACGGTTGTTAAGTTGCTAGATGCATATAAACATATTGCATAAGAACACTCATACTGATTAAAGGACTTAAATGGACTGATTGTTTTGCTGGGATTGATTGAGATTGTTTATGACTTGTTTGCAAGCTAGGTTGATAGAAAAGAATTGCATGATTAGGTTAACAGAATCCGCTTACTAAACTTGTTAAATCCAAACTTGAAATTGATTGATTGATCTGGTTGAATGTTTTTGAGATAGAAATCGTATGCCAGGTTGATAGTTTTCACATGTTTTATATTGAATATGAATGTGGATATGGTCAAGATATATCCCAATAAGTTTTTTTTTCTTTCTCAAGAATACTTCTCTGACGAGAAAAGAAACGATTGTGAGTACAATCACTCTTGGAAGCTTTAAAAGAGCATATACATATTTGTCTATGGATACGCAATTTAAAAATCATTAATGCATTATACTTTCACAAGTCTCAAAGGTCAAAAGGATCTAAAATATAAAAGATGACCTTAAGTTGGGTATGTTGTTGACTTTTAGTTGAGATTCAATTCGAGATTGACAAAAAGCAGTGTTATCATCTCGATGTGGAGAATTATAGAATTTCACATCCCTAGTAAGTGGAACATCCATAAGTATGTCCACACTGGAAATAAACTTAATGAGTCATTTATAAAATAACCAAGAGATTTGGAATCTAATAATGTTGAGACAATAAGTAAAGAGAAATATTGAATACCTTCAATCAGAAGTATTACCCAAGAGAATATTGTATTGTACTACACAATGATTAGAAAATGGAGATAAATGTACTAGTAAACCAGAAGTTTACCAAAAGTGTAATGTCTTGCAAACCGGTTATGCCATCCCGGTTTAATAATGACGCGAAAGATATATATCATATGGACATTCGTTGAAGAACCAGAAGATTCTTACGAATGATCTGCTATATGTTGCTTGCTTACAAGGCAATACGAGGAAACGATTTCACCAGTCAAATGGATTTGAAATTTATTTAAACAAGGAGATGTTAGTGGGCTTGATCACCCACTGGTGGACTGATCATCCACCATATGTTTATAATTAATGCACCGATAAGAAGGTCGTATGTATCCTTGTTATTGATCCGCAACCTAATGTTTGTGAGACTAATTAGTAAAAATGGTGAATTCATAAGTCTTTGATGATTATTTAATGCATGTGGAGATACATGATGAACATCTTGTAGCTAATGTTCATACATAAGATGCAGCAGCATTGATTCGCATAATGCCAAAGAGTAATTAATAACTCTCCCCATTAAATTGGTTTTGGGTCCGGAACCAAAGATCCTCATCTACAAAAAGTTTGGATAAGTTGTAGTTGCTCCACCACACCGTTAAAATATGGGACCTCAAATGAGGTTATGAAAATGTTGGATATAGTCTCCATTGATGATAAAAATCTAGAAGATTTTATAAGAAAGACTCAAAAGTTAGTCTATCCAACATTATGGGGAGAAAAGAAACAGCTGGAAAATAAATGAGTTGAAATGAATTATCATTGATCCTCGGACTAAAACGCATGATTATAAGTCCAAAATGAATGTATGAAGATAATTCTATTACAAAGATTAATATATGAGTTGCCAAACTCATTTTCTGAACTTAAGAGAGTGATTAAGTCACAAGTACCACCTGTAAATGATCCAGTTAAAATGGATGTCCCAGAACTCATTTTCTGAACCTAAGAGAGTGATTAAGTCACAAGTACCACCTGTAAATGATCCAGTTAAAATGGATGTCCCAGAAGGACAATATCAAACTGCTAATAAGTCTAAAGAGCGCCTGAAGCGTGATAGACCTATCGGTTCTAAATTAAATAATCCTCGAAGAAGAGAAGGAGCATAAATGAGAATGGAAGAATCGAGGAATGAAATATTAAGGATCTCTAGAAGAGATAGAAAACATGACAAGAAAGAATTCAGGTACCTGAGAATAAAGAAGTCTCAAATAGCTATGTCATGTCTAGAACAATATAGAACCGATATTAAATCGACGTCGTGAATACTACTTATGCATGCAATGTAGCAGTTGATGAGAATGGGGATCATGAACCATCTATTGAAAAGTGTACATAAAGAAATGATTGGCCAAAATGGAAATAAGCAATAGATGTGGAATTAAGTCTCTTGAAAAGAGAGTATTTGGAAAAGTAGTCCATACACCTGAAGGTGTAAACCAGTGGCACATAAATTGGTCTTTATGTGAAAGAATAAATGAGAAGATGAAAAGTTGTGAGATGAAGAGTAGTTTCACAAGAGTTCTCATAAAGAACCAAAATTGTTATAAGAAACACATCATGTGGTTGGAGCATCAACTTTCAAGTTTCTTTAGTCTGGCAGGAATTGAAAGCCACTAAAATGACAATTATGTCAACGATCCAAAAGGATATAAACTGCTAGAAGCAGTAAGTGTTAGTTCTCGAGAATATTACCGCACGAGTATATTGAGTGCATTCTTGGTCATGAAGTATCATGATATTAGAAATTTACTGATCTATTGAAAGATGTGATTCTATATGACAAGAAGAATGGTCATACTAGTAAAGTTTATAAGAAAAGGGGAAATAACTCGTATCGTATGTACAATGTAAAGGTTTAAAGATTGTCGTTAAAGAAAATTTGGACATGAAGTCCAAATAGACTAAGATATGACCGTTTGTATGAAAGTAATGTCATGGAAAAGAAGTCTAATGGTCTAAGAGATTATCTGACAATCAAACGAGTTTATTCACTAAGGATATGATTATATCAATTCCTAAAAAAGGATCATATGTATGATGAGAATATATCTCCCGAAGATGATGCTTCCATGGGGAGAATATGATGATGTGCGTGGTTGTACTTTTTTTCCTTATCATGGTTTTTATCCCATTGGGTTCTTCCATGTCAAGGTTTTAACGAGGCAACAAAGAACACGCAAATGATAGATACCTAAAGAGGAATGTTATCACTTCAGTGATAAATATCTATCAATCTTCCAGTGTATTTTTGAGACTGAAAGAATGATCAAGATCAATCATACTTGAAAAGAATCAAGGACACATTCCATTTGCGAGACAGAATCGAAAGATCGAAAATTTTTCAATCAAAAAAGATCTTCTGTATGGAATTAAAATATGAACTTGGTGTCCAGAGAAAGATCTTTGAGTCTATTTTCGTCTCCACTTTGAATCAAGTCATTCCAGAAGATGGAACTTGAGATATGACTGTTTTCGTGGGACATGTACAAACTCTCTCAGAATACCTTATATCATCTGATAAGGGGACATGATCCAACATATCAGAGCCGACAGTGGGATTTCCAAAAGGAAGGATGCACCAACCATAATGTACGAGGACAATGCAGCATGCATAGCTCAACTAAAAGACGGATACATCAAAGGAGACATGACGAAACACATTCTACCAAAGTTCTTCTTTACACATGGGTTGCAGAAAAATGGTGAGCTCCAAGTACTACAAGTCCGGTCACAAGATAATTCAGCCGACCTATTCACCAAGTCACTTCTGACATCAACATTCAAGAGCTTACGCATCAGATCGGGATGCGTCGACTGAAAGATATTCAGTGAGGTACACATCAGGGGGAGTAATACGTGTTGTACTCTTTTTCCTTATCCATGGTTTTGTCCCATTGGGTTTTACTGAAAAGGTTTTAATGAGGTAACATCCAAAGTGTATTACAAGCTCTTAATGGTTATAACATTCAAGGGGAAGTGTTATGAACCAATTAGTGAATGCAATAACCAAATAGACAATTTCCTTTTTCACTTAGGCGGTTAACCTTTTTCCTTATTAATTTAGAATTTGTACTATTTTCATTTATCTATGACGATTTACCAATCTTATAATTTCCTATATAAAAGACACATTATCTTATGAATAAGAAATAACCGATTCCCTCTTTCTCTCTTGGTTTACAACAGCAACACCATTCTTTCTACTTTTTTTTGGATAGATATCAAAACAGTATAGGAATCTATGAACACCAATTAGAAATCTATGAAGAATATAATTAGTCATTCGACATGGTTTCTTAATTGTCTAAACAATAACATGGTTTTGGGCATTCTTATTACAGTACCTTTTTAGTATATGAAACTAACTAACCCAAACTAGTTTATCAAAAATCTTAAAACCAAATAAATAATATTATTTTAAAAAAATATTCTTTTAACTAAACTATTTCTTAAGGAACAAAAAGAACTCAAATGAATTTTGTTTTTATTAAGAGTCCTTTAAATATGAGGATTGGCAACGTTTATTGTTGCGATAAGAGACTACTAATAAAATCTTAATATACGAAATTACCAGTGAAATAGATTAGATATTAGTTACATGTGATGAACGCTAGATTATCATTCGTTAAAAGCATATTGCTATGTAATATTTTCATATTTGTAATATCATGATAAATCAGCGTTGGAAAAAATTATATTGCTTTTTTGAACATTGGCTGAAATTAGAATCCAAATAAGAAATGTTCCTTCAAGCTACGTTAATGTTAATCATCACATTTTGAATCCCTATTACTCCAATTTTACATAAACTTGCTTCACATACAAAAGAAAAAAGAAGAATATTGGGTTTTTTGGTATTTATTTTTAAAGGGTATATATATATTTGTGTTGTGTGAATAGGATTAAAATCATATGAATAACCGAAAGTCAATCTTAATATCACTCAGAACTATATGTCGAAAGAAGATACGAAACATGTCACTTAATCCTTTTGTATACATATGCCATTTAGAATGTTTGTTATCTAATCTATTAATTTATAATCTTACTTTTTATCTATTTAAAAATATTATCACTTAAGTTTGGATTTATTCATATCTCATTAGAAACAAATTTAACTTATCTTATAATTCGGTTATACAGTATATATTCTGTTTATGCATTATCTAATCTAAGAAGCTTATTTTAGATCTCATTGTTATATTTCAGTTTTCTATTACTACTAATATGTCAAGTCAAACAGAAAAAAACTTTATTCACATATGTATGGTCCAACTATTTCTTTTTCATGATGGTACTAAACATATACTAACCAAAATTCTTTTATTAATAGTTTGAAACATGGTTTTAGTTGTTTAGATAACTTGTGGATATTTTCATGATCGAGACAAACTTTTAATAACCATCATGTATAAACTACTATCATACATAAGTTCTTATGAGAAATAAACTATCTTATATACTTAAAATCAAAATAAATATGACTAGTGTTCATATGCAAACAATCATGGTCTTTTTTTATAATGTAAAAATGTTATATGTTATTTAATATTTCATATGTTCTAGATGTTTATGATGTGAAATGTAATATATTTATTAATCTATTTGATACCAATTTTATTCAGATAAAATATAATTCCATCAATCCAAGTCGTTTTCAAAATAGGATATCAATAGTAGATTTAGTAACAGTAAATTTTTATGCTAAATTTAAACAATAAACTCAATAATAAAAAATTTGAAAATATTTTTGGTTAACAAATAACTATTTACTAAAATATTCTCTTTATATATTCTATGAACCTCGGTTCCAAATTCCAAATATTTCGTTTGGTTAAGATAATGCATTTCTAACAAAATCTTATAGCAATAGTGTTTCCTAACAAACATTTATATATATATATATATATATGTATTTTTTTTTTGGGTACAAGTATTTAATTTATTTGCTCGTGCAGGACATTGCATTGTAACATTATTTTACATTATTAAGACAAAAATTATGAAACTATGAACTTGAATCATGTATTTTATGAGTTTAAATGAGTGAATAGACAATAATAGTAATCTGGAGGAAAGTTTATTGAGAAACCAAACACTAAAAATAGATGATGTTAGAATTCGTAAACCTGAAGAAAAACAAGACTCGTATATGGTAAGCATGTTAGTAGGCCAAAAATAAAAATAAAAAAGCATTTTAACATCTTAGTTTCTAAAATTGTAAAATGACCATTAAAACAAATATTTTAGAAAAATCAGCGTAAGAATCTAATTAATTTTTTGTCAAACGGAAAAAAGTAGTCTAAAAGTTATAGTGTTTTTTTGTCAATTTCTAAATGTTAGAGTTAAGAGTGTATTTTTTCGACATATAGTACCACTATATATTTTTTTTCATTGGATTGATAAAATAGTGAAATTATAATACTATGCAAAATTATACTATAATTAATATTTTTTGTAATACTTTAGATCACACCCATGAGTCCCTTAGCCTATTGACTTATTGTAGAAGCACTACAAAAATGTGTTGAATTAAATCATTTAAATTGTATCACAAAAATAAGCGATTCTATTTAAAATTACTTATATATAAATGATACAAATATATATGATTTAGCATCAACTGTAATAAGTGATGTTGTTATTTATTTATTTAGCATCATTTCGATAAAGTGATTTAATTTTTATTAGTTTGCATCATTTTAACATAATTGATATTATTATATATATTTATATCAATTACACAATTGACGCGATATTATTTTTTTAGTTAACATCACTTACAAAATTGATACAAAAATTACATCAATAAAAAAATGATACTAACAAATAGTATGTAATTATATTTTATTTTAAGTTTTAACATCAGTTTAATAAACTGATCTTATTTTATCTTAATTTACATCATTTAAAACAGTTGTTCTCATATTAAACTTATTAACCTAGTCTATTTTTTTTAAAAGCCAAATATTACGATGTCGTTAAGATATTTGTTGCTTTTATTAGTTTCATTTAACCGAATTAGGTTCTTAGCCGTTTTTATCCAAAAAGCATACTCCCTCCGTTCCTAAATATAAGATGTTTAGAATAATTTTTATGTTTCAATATGTAAGATGTTCTCATATTTCTAGGTAATTTTAACTTTATCAAAAACTGTGTAACCAATCAAATTTAATCGTTCTATTTTTTAATTGGCTAACTAGTTATTAATTTATAGTCTTCATAATATTTTTTAGATAAAAAGTAATTTTCTTAATAAACGTGTTTTGACTAAAACATCTTATATTTAGGAACGGAGGGAGTATTCTTTTATTAAGACGTAGATCCCCACTTTTTTTTTTCTGTTCAAACTCCCACTTCGTCTCCTTAATTCTCTACTAGACTTCTTTTTAACAGATTACTTGTTATTAAAAACCAATAATCAACAAACCATCAAACTTTTTTCTTATGTGAGTAATCGTCATTAGCATGCCATTGTGGGCATGAACCATTTTGCTTCGTATATGATGATGACGATGCTGTTTCCAACGAATTTGATGGTAATCTTTTAAAAGGTATTTTTTTTTTTGTAACTTATTAAAAGGTATTCTTTTCTCTTTTTCATCCTCTTCTCCTCTGATTCCTTTTCTTTAAGTTACAGTTTCGTACCTTTTGTTTCTGGGTTAAAGATTTTTATTTGTATTCACTCTTCTGGCCTTTTATATTTCCCGAGAAATTGACTTCAACAGAAGCACAAGGCGTTGGAGGAGGAAATTAATTCTGGTCAGGTGTTGATGTATTCTCCAGGAAAAAATGGCTGATCAGGAGCATCAAGAAATATAAGAGAGAAGATGAAAACATACAAGAAGAAAAGAAAGAAAGAAAACAAATCTCCAGTGAAGAATTTTTATGGCTTGTTTTACAATCTTTTTTATTAGAGAGAAGATCCCACATCGGAAATATAAAAGGGACATTAGTAATATATAAGGGACTTGGGCCAACATTAATTAAATTGGTTTTAAGTTGGGCGAAAAACTTATCTTGGTATCGAGCGGTACGATCTGCGGCCAATAATATCCGACCGGACGGTGGCGATCAACCCATTAGGCGATGAATTACATGAGGCTCAGTTCTCGAGATTGCTAGAAAAATAAAACATTGTTTGGAGGGTATGATGGATTACGAGATTAATGGTTATACACCATTATCTCGATGGAGGTATTGGAGAGAAGATCTCACATCGAATATGAAAGGGACATTAGTAATATATAAGGAGCTTGGCCGCTTCCTTGTGCGGTGGTTTTAAGTTGGAAGCGAAACTTATCATGACAAGATAAGTTTTGGGGCTTCCAACTTAAAACCAATAATCAACAAACCATCAAACTTTTTTCTTATGTGAGTAATCGTCATTAGCATGCCATTGTGGGCATGAACCATTTTGCTTCGTATATGATGATGACGATGCTGTTTCCAACGAATTTGATGGTAATCTTTTAAAAGGTATTTTTTTTTTTGTAACTTATTAAAAGGTATTCTTTTCTCTTTTCATCCTCTTCTCCTCTGATTCCTTTTCTTTAAGTTACAGTTTCGTACCTTTTGTTTCTGGGTTAAAGATTTTTATTTGTATTCACTCTTCTGGCCTTTTATATTTCCCGAGAAATTGACTTCAACAGAAGCACAAGGCGTTGGAGGAGGAAATTAATTCTGGTCAGGTGTTGATGTATTCTCCAGGAAAAAATGGCTGATCAGGAGCATCAAGAAATATAAGAGAGAAGATGAAAACATACAAGAAGAAAAGAAAGAAAACAAATCTCCAGTGAAGAATTTTTATGGCTTGTTTTACAATCTTTTTATTAGAGAAGATCTCACATCGAATATGAAAGGGACATTAGTAATATATAGGGGATTTTAGTTGGAAGATTAAATATATGCTATATTACTATATTATTGAATAGAATATACGACACTACAACATGGATGGGTTCATATAACTAATACAATGGCGAACAACAAGGTGAGTTAATGAAACCCCAACGGATGATAACACTAAACCCTAACCCCGAAATGTCACCCACATCCGAGATATAAGCGGTTTCCTCGTTTTCAAATAATGACATTCACCGTTCATAATACTATACTATATAGTGGATATAGTATAGTACATTTACAAGATAATCTTGTGAAGTAAATTATAGTTCTCATTCAATAATTTAGGGATTTTAGTTGGAAGATTAAATATATGCTATATTACTATATTATTGAATAGAATATACGACACTACAACATGGATGGGTTCATATAACTAATACAAGTAACGAACAACAAGGTGAGTTAATGAAACCCCAACGGATGATAACACTAAACCCTAACCCCGAAATGTCACCCACATCGAGATATAAGCGGTTTCCTCGTTTTCAAATAATGACATTCACCGTTCATAATACTATACTATATAGTGGATATAGTATACTACTTTTAGAGTTTTCGTTAGTGAAACTCAACCGGATGAAACTATACCATAATCCGGAAATATCAACCCACATCCAAGATTTAAACAGTTTCTCCTGAGAAATATTGGCGATCACCAGATGATTACATTTTAGTAAGAAGGTTAAATATATGTTATATTACTATATTATTGAATAGAATATACTGACACTACAACATGGATGGGTTCATATAACTAATACAAGTAACGGAGCAACGAGTGTGAGTAAGTGAAACCTCCACCCGGATGATAACACTAAACCCTAACCCGAAATGTCACCCACATCCGAGATATAAGCGGTTTCCTCCGTTTTCAAATAATGACATTCACCACGTTCATAATACTATACTATATAGTGGATATAGTATACTACTTTTAGAGTTTTCTCGTTAGTGAAACTCAACCCAGATGAAACTATACCATAATCCGGAAATATCAACCCACATCCAAGATTTAAACAGTTTCTCCTGAGAAATATTGGCGATCACGGATGATTACATTTTAGTAAGAAGGTTAAATATATGTTATATTACTATATTATTGAATAGAATATCACGACACTACGACATGGATGGGTTAATATCACTAATACAAGTAACGGAGCAACGAGTGTGAGTAAGTGAAACCTCCACCCGGATGATAACACTAAACCCTAACCCGAAATGTCAACCCACATCCGATATATAAACAGTTTCCCGTTTTCAAGTAATGAAATTCACCACGTTCATAATACCATACTATATGGTGGATATAGTATACTACTTTTAGAGTGTTCTCGTTAGTGAAACTCAACCCGGATGAAACTATACCATAATCCGAAATATCAACCCACATCCAAGATTTAAACAGTTTCTCCTGCTCGTAAATATTGACAAATACCGATGATTACATTTTAGTAAGAAGGTTAAATATATGTTATATTACTATATTATTGAATAGAATATACTGACACTACAACATGGATGGGTTAATATCACTAATACAAGTAACGGAGCAACGAGTGTGAGTAAGTGAAACCTCCACCCGGATGATAACACTAAACCCTAACCCGAAATGTCAACCCACATCCGATATATAAACAGTTTCCCGTTTTCAAGTAATGAAATTCACCACGTTCATAATACCATACTATATGGTGGATATAGTATACTACTTTTAGAGTGTTCTCGTTAGTGAATTTCAACCCAAATGATAAAACTATACCCTAATCCGAAATATCAACCCACATCCAAGATTTAAACAGTTTCTCCTGAGAAATATTGACAAATACCGATGATTACATTTTAGTAAGAAGGTTAAATATATGTTATATTACTATATTATTGAATAGAATATACTGACACTACGACATGGATGGGTTAATATCACTAATACAAGTAACGGAGCAACGAGTGTGAGTAAGTGAAACCTCCACCCAGATGATAACACTAAACCCTAACCCGGAAATGTCAACCCACATCCGATATATAAACAGTTTCCCCCGTTTTCAAGTAATGAAATTCACCACGTTCATAATACCATACTATATGGTGGATATAGTATACTACTTTTAGAGTGTTCTCGTTAGTGAATTTCAACCCAAATGATAAAACTATACCTAATCAGGAAATATCAACCCACATCCAATATATAAACAAGCCCTCGCTGAGAAATATTGACAAATACCGAGTATTACATTTTAAAGAAATAGTATTGAATATGTCCCAAATAGTATGGTAAGTTTACATAAATAGCTACACTAAAAAATATATAGTATACTATTTTGTTCACTGAATATAGTATACTAGGCGAGTTCATCTTCTTCAGATTCTCTTTTTTCAAATGTGCTGATATACCTTCATTTTGTTCACCGTAGTTATTCTTCACCACCATGTAAAAAGCATCTTTGTCTCCTTTCTTTTTTCCCGACACAACGACGCTTCTACCGGTGCGTCATCGTTATTCTTCACCATTGGATCACTAAAACAAAAACAAAAACATAGTAAAAAAGCTGAATTATAAATAGAAACAGAGTATAAAACAAGAAACAGAAAAACAATATAAAAATAAAAACAGAAACAGAGTATAGAAACAAGAACAAAACATAGTAAAAAGCGTGATGTCACCTCATTCTCTACGGTGTCATATTCTCCTTCAAATTTAATTTCGAAAACTCAGAATCTTTGTTTCTTCCTTGCTTTGAGATGAAGTGGTGTGTATTTGTAAGTATGAAGAAGAAGCAAAGACTTGGTGAGAAGAGGAAGAAGAAGAAGAGAAGAGATGTGTATCAATGGTGGCCACAATTTATGATATTGTTTGTTTAATATTTATTTTAAAAAATATCTCAGCAGGTTACACAGGTCATCAATGAGGAGCAATATGGCTATTTTTTATATTGTGGAGCTTGTATATTGGTAATCTAGGGATTTTAGTTATGGAGTGAATTAACATTTGTTTGATGGTTGTACAATGCAATTTCCCTTATAATATTTGTATTTTTAATAGAAAAAAATTCTGAATACAAAAATATTTGCTGACATCAAATTTTGTTGACTTAATTGACGTCAGTAATTTAAAAGTGACAATAATATTTTAATTAAATTTCATAATTATTAAATTACTTTTAAAACTGAAATCAATTTTATTTTATTGATTAATAAATAAACAATTGAAATTATTTTAACTGATAAAAACATTACCATCATTTTAAAAAAATGATGTATGTATTAATATCAATTTTACAATTGATACATATTAACATCATTTACAATAACTAGTGCAAAAAATAGAAAATTTTATATCAGTTATCAATAAAATGATGCAAATTATTTGCATCACCACTTTCAGAGTCATTTAATTAAGTGATGCAAAAAGTTTTACATCATTTATAACTAATGCAAATATATAAAATAAGTGATGCTAAACAAGTATTTTTTTGTAGTGAAGATAGAGGGTCCTTTTAATTTAAGTATTTTGGTGACAAAAAGAAGGTCCACACACCTAAAATGTGTTAATTTTGGTACCTAAAGTTATGCATACACTTAACACTTCTCACCGAAATATAACAATAAGATGAAAAACTATTGTGAAACTAAAATTGGAATTTTGTAGGCCGTTCCATAAGTTGTGTCTATGAAAACTAGGATATGTTATCTATACTGTATAGAAATGTCAATCAAGATATGATGAAAGAAAACGAAGTTAATTGGACTAGACCAAATAAATAAATAAACGAGGAAAATAGTTATTAAGGGTGGAAGTTGAGAAAAGGGAAGACATGTGGAGATCACATGGGATACTCTGCGCATTACTCTGCCCACCTCAAACTCTTAATCCGTAAGTCCTGTGAACAGAACGATACACATTTACCCATCTCTGGCTCCTACATTTTTATTACCAAACCATTTCTCAATTTGCACCATCTTTGTATTTTTCGATTTTTTTTTTATCAAAATATTTTTCGAATTTTATAGTCGTTTGGCTATTACAAACTAACTAATATATTTATTTTTGTAAACTAACTAACTAATATATTTCTAACTGTTTACTTAGCATTTTCGTGTGATATATCTAGACGAGGGTAAAGAAAATATCTCATTTAAAAAAAATTCTCGGATATTATTTAGTGAAACAAATATTAGAATCTGCAAGTTTTGTGAACCTCTAAACCTAATATTTTCAGGGTCATTAAAATTTTCCTTTCAGACGAACATAGGAATCAACATATACTAAAATGAGTAATCGATTAACGAATTAACAAAAAACCTATATAAGAAAAGAAACTTATATTATCAGCTGGATCATCCATCGATTTACTTTGATATTATAAAAGAAACACTTACAAAACAAACAAAAAGTCTGATTTTCTTAGTTTTGAGTTTTGTTCTTTCTCTTGATTACATGATGTCGGCGTACGTATTTCTCATTAGCTACTAACAATATGTTGTTATTAAAGTCACACCTAACTGACAAAAAAAAAACTCCAAAGCTCTTAGTCAATTGCTTGTGTTAGTAGACATTTATTAAGCTAACAAACCTGAAAAGTATCTAAATCAACTAATAATATCTAGCGTCGGTGTCCGCATCTCATAACAGTCAATAACAGTGTAGTCATTGATATCAATATCATAGGATTATTCGTAATGCAAGAATTGACTGAACTACATTTCCAGGTACATGTGTCTACACTTGTGTGAAGATGGAGGGCATATAAGAAAAATATCTAGAAGTAGCGCAAAGATCGATGAAGAAAAGGAGACTGTAAGAACACATAAGTAGAAAGTGAGACCCCATAGAAAGTTGATGTAAGTATTTTGTGATTGTCGTCAGTAATTAGAACCCGAAAGGCAAATTCTTGACTTTTCATTATTGTCATGTGCGTAGTCATATCTACCAGTGAAAGCTTGAAAATATCTACTATAGTACTATGGAGCTGAAAATATATCTTCTAATAGTTTTTGGTCAGAAATAGCATTTATATTTCACCATAAACGTGTCAAACCAATTTTCTTCATAAGAAATCTGTCTAATTTTTGTATTACTGATCTACTACTATTAGAAGAACCAATTTTCATTTCGTTTACAGTAATGCTTTAGGGGCCGACCGGTTTAAACGCAGCGGTTGCGGTTGTGAATTCGGGAGTTTACGGATGCGGGTGGTTGCGGTTTTAAGCGTTAGTAAGCGTCTTGTATGACTGATTCAACGTTTGAAAATTGTTACGTTTGCGGGACATTTGTGACTGGTTGATTATAAGATATTGCAGCAGTTTAATAATAAATTATCAATATTAATATATTATAACATAAAAATATTGTAATAAAATATAATATGATTAATAAAAATATTATGCTAATTTGTTTAATTATTTAAATTAGTCGAAAGTTATAATTTTAATAATTTTTTTTGAAGATTTATATTAAAACTTTTAAAAGAATATTTTATTTTGTTTTATTAAAGTGTATATCTTTATATATGTATGTATATTATTTTTTAAAAATTCTAATGAATAGTTAGCTTAAATTTTTTTATAAAACAAATTATGATAATGTTTATGAATTTAAATTAATATATCAAATACTTATATATTTTTATTTATAATATTTCCATTTAAAAATTTTAATTTTAATTTTTAAAAAAAAAAAAACTGAAAATAATTTATATTTATTTATCCACTATGCATAACGTTAATTTGTGAAGCTTTTGATTTTAAAAGGTTTGGAACGGTTGAAGCGATTTGTAGCAGTTTACATGATTGTTTTGAAACACTCTCTACCGCTAGCAACTGCAAAAGATGCGTTTGCCGGTGGTAGAGGAAAAACCAGTTAAACACTTAGTCATCTACTTTGAATTTTCTTAGTTTTAGTTTCTTTGGGTTTAGAGTGAGACAAGTCTTCGAGATTTATGTAGGATCTAATCCATCCCAATAATTTTATAAATACATAACATAAAATATGGAATACATTGATATCTTATTACAATATAATAACAACTTTTCCTATGACCAATGATTGATAATGAGCTAAACCATTGCCTACTTATCATCATGTAAATTATAGTCGAATAACTTTGTCCAATGACCTCTGCCCAAATAAAAAAAAACTTCGTCCAGTGACCATTGAACTTAAACTACTTTAGTTATTCATGATAACTTGGAAATTACTTTGCTCAGTAAAATGTATAATTAATTTACTATCTTTGTTACTAGTTATTCAAATGTAAAACGATTCCGATAGCCAACTCGATAATACACTGTCTTAAAGTAAATTGGAACGGTTGTATCCAAGCACTTCGCATTATCTTATCCAAATTTGTGTTAGTTATACAAAAAACTAGTGTGGTATCAAATGAGTCGAAAAACTTTTTGCATTGCTAAATCCCATCCAAGTAAATTGAATATTAGAGCATGTTTATAGGCGTTTGTTAAGAGGGTTGCTTAGCATTAAACCTGATTAAAAGAAATAAAAAAGAGTGAAAACACTGAAGCGGCGTCCCTTAATTAGGCTCCCGAAGACACGTCCCTTAAGCCTCACGTGTCACGACCTGATTGGCTTGCGCGTCGGTGGAGCGCGTCTCTGTTCTCTCTTCCTCTCTTTCTCTGTTCTCTCTTTCTCTCTTTCTCTCTTTCGTTTGTTCTCTCCAAAACGATGAAAAAGGCGAATCATCTTGATCTCGGTGACTCTTCCATCGTCGACGAAACCGCGACGTCTCCTCACGACGAGGGGAAAAGACGACTCCTCCATCGATAAGGCTCTGTTCGACGGCGATTTGTCCTCCCCAGTGTCTCTCCTAACCTAAAAGGCGATCCCTATCTCGAGGGCTCTCATCGACGAACAAGAACGAGGATCTCTCCCTCCGCGACTACTCCTCGAAGAAGATTAAAGGCGAGTCCGGCGTTGTGGTGGCTCTCGGAGAGGATCTCTACCAATAAACCACATTAATTAAGTGTCCCTTAAGTAAGTCCCTTCACTTAATTTTAATAGTTAAAAAGTCACTAACAACCCCTTTTGGGTTACACCTATAAACATGCCCTTAACTCGTTAAACTGGTACTATTTTAATTTAATAGAATTTGAATTAAACTTAAAAGGTGAGAAATATGGTAAAACTGTGTAAGTTGTGTGAACAAAGTAGAGATCACGTGGGGAAGGATAAGAAATCGAATTGATGGGTTCATGGGAATGCTCCTATCCCGGATCTTGCCTCTATTGACCACACTCTCTCTCCCTTTCTCCAATATTATTTACTTTAAAAATCCGTTTACTAGTTTTTATTTTATTACAATTCTTTTTTTTTCTGATCAAAATTATTACAATTCTTTATAAAAAGAATTATAGGAAAGAGGTATTTTTTGTGTTCACATATGGTGTATAAATACATAGAAGCCCAACGTCTCCAAATCCAACTCAAAACGAGAAAGGGAAGAAGCAATTCACAGTTAAAACTAGTTTCATTTTCTTTTCTCTCTTTTTTTTTTATAAAAAATGACTTCATGGAAGAAAACAATTGCAACGCCATTCAAGAAAGCGGCGACGTTCTTTAACCAACCGCAGCAAACGCCGCACAACCGCCACGCAAACGCGAAGGCGAGAGAGGAACACGAGAGACGAACGGTGAAGGAGCTTCAAGGTGACGTCATGGCTTGTGGCTATGAAGATGTCCTCGTCATGTGGTCAATTCTTGACAAGTCAAACTCTTCAAACAATCTCTCTTCTTGATTAGTTTCTTTCAACGAAAAATGAGAAAGTGTTGTCCTCTCGTTTCTCACGTGTATAGCTTTGTCTTAGCCCGCCATGTCTCTCTTCTTTCTGCTTATCTTTATGTGGTCGCGGCTTCTTCGTTTTTCTGTAAGTTAGATTTCAGTGAATTTTTATCCGATGATTAGTTCTGATTCGGATGTTGTTAATCCCTGTGATGATCTAATCGAAATTACAGTGCGATTTTTCATTTTGTTTAACAGAATCAAGTCTTTTAAAATCGGTTTATAATTTCGGTTTCCAATCATATGTTTTTAGCGGTTTACCAAACCATGGATAAGTGGAATAAAATAATTAAGGACGTTAAGATTATAACCAGTTTGATTAATATACGAAATAAATATAACCTGGGTAACAATGTAATTCATTAAAAGATGTGCAGCTGATATAACTCTACATTAAAAATTATTCCAGTCTAATGTTATCCACACATTCCAATTGTCCTTTGGACATTAGACTTGAGCTCATTGTTAAGTAGAAACTATGATACATGTCTATGTTTGATATAACTTGTATGGCATTTCAGTTTTGGGTTGGTCTCTTTGCTATTGGTTAAATCAGTTTTACAGGAAATCAAACCAAACAGATTTTGTTGGTTCAGTATAATCCCGTTTACATGGTTGGTTACTTTGACAGCCATAACAACCGATTGTAACCCCCAAAATAGTAGAACATGTGACAGAAAATGTACAAACAATATATCAATAATCTTTACATAAGATGGGTGCTTAATAAAAGAATTTACAAATGTCAAACAGAAAACTAGAATAAAAATTAGATGACACCCCTAAAACTTAGGAGAATCCAATCATTGAACCCAAAATATAAAATAAGAAGAGAGAAGGAAAGAAAAAAAGTACAGCCGTATAAGGCACATAGTAAGGTAATGAGATGAATGATACGATGTGATTGTATTAAAGTTAAAGTGGGACAACATGATTCCTATAACGTGCCTTGTCTTCTCCATCATCCTCATTAACATCCCTAACATGTTCAAACATATGATCAGAGAGCTGGCCTCACTTCTGCAACCTAACATGGCCCCTCTAAAGGTCAAATCTATCTACAAATTTCTGAAATTTCATGTACAATTTTGGGAATACCGACTTTTCGATTACAAGACAAACAACATAACTTACATAATATATAATATAAACTATTGGTTTGATTAGGAATATATGATTGATCTCTAGATTAACTATTAATTTTGATCGTAGAGCAAACATTCACGTGCCGGGCCTAGCATGAGAGTGAAATCTTGAGAGATGCATGAATCTATGTGAATGTTTCCCTAAGAAGCTCAAACTCATTAACTTAGTGTCTGTAGTTTAATATTAGGGGGCCTTGGGGTGGGTCTCAAATGTTTTCTGCTGTAAGGAGATTATGAACTAAATGTCTGTACTTCTTGGCAATCCGTAAAGAAGAAAATTGTATCCATTGTGCCACAAAGTATTTGAGTTCATGCAAATGTAGAAATGTACACAAATTTGTTTACGTTGAGTGACTTTCTTCTCAAGCTGGCTTCAAACGCATCAGCATAAATATCTGTTTGTAGATCCAGCCAATGGTTTATGAATTATGATGAGGTCATCCCATCAAAGGTTCATCTCGCAGAGGTCAAGGTGTACTAAGTCCCACCTTTGAATATGAAAACACACACCAAAACATTATTACTCCACGAATCTCTTCTTCAAATATAGTTTTTCCAAGAATGAACCATATCAACCACAAGGAAGAAATTCAAGTCTAAAAGACCCAATGGAGCCTAAATCACCAAAGATCCAGCCCAAACAGCAGTAACCTGGTTCCCACACACCTCAGAGGCTTCATTTTAAATCTGACAGTTACGATAGAAACCAGTTCGGATGCATCACAAAATGTTTGGTGACTCTGACCAGGAGAATTTCTCAAACTAGATTTTTCTGAAGATGTCAATACATGCACTATCAAAAAAAAAAGATTAAAAGGATCTAATAGAAGAACCGAAAACTTCCCTTATATAGCAGCACTATAGACGATATCATATGTATTAACCACCATATTATATAACCATGCTATAATACAAAACTAATACAAATTATATAATATTATCATATTCACCAAAGTATTTTTTCCTAAAAAAGAAGTTTTTGGATAAAATAGAAAATATACAAAGACTAAAAAATATCAGAATGGACAAAAATTAATAAAAAATTTAATATATCTATATTTGAATTAGAATTATTGACACATTTAAAGTTTGGACATTTACAGATACATATCTCTATAATATTATTTGAGAAGTCAGTTTTCTACGTGTCACGCTCACGTTAATTCTTATGACGGTTATTTACATAGGTACTCTTAATGAATTAAAATATTGAATTTAAATACTATTATTATTATTTTTAGTTTCCATTTTACTTTTTCCAAATAACATATAATAAAAAGGAAACATTTATAGATTTTAAAAACGAATTTAAAAACGAAAAATATATGTATATATAATATAATTTCATTAAAAAGGAAAGTTCACAAAAATATATCTTTATATAATGTGATTTCATAAAAAAAAAGTCACAAAGATAATCTTGATATTAAAAATAAATATTATTCCTTTAAAATATACTTTATACAATAAAAAAATTAAAATTAATAGAAATATTTTCTTTATATCTATCTATTTTCTTAGATGATTACATAAAAATAATTAATAACATAAACCGATTTATTTTTAATTGACTAAAAATAGTTTACAATATTTTACAATTACAGCAAAAACAAATACTCATAAATTATATTTTACTTATATAATATGATTTCACAAAAAATCACAATTTTAGAGATGATTTTAAGAGATATTAAAAATGGAACCTAAAAATATTTTTTATGATAAGCATATTTGATCAAATAAAAAAAAATTAAAATATCATATACTTTTAATGAGGTAAATATATGTTATACTTTATATTATTAAAAAAAATTCCTAAATATTTTGTTTCTTTTTAATGTTTTGTTTTCTTTATGTTTGTGGAACTTAATATACCCATAATCAAAATACCCAACCAAATCTGAATTATCATTTTTAAAACAATTTAAATAATTTCAGTTTACCTTTCAATAATTCTAAGGCATTCAATTATTTAGAAGTTATAAAATATTTTAATTATTGTAAATATTGATATTCGCTCATAAGCTTACAAAAATTTATAAGCTATACTTATGTAATTTCCTATTGATCATCTCTTTATTTTTTAGTAGGGTCGGTCCACGCTTCGCGCATGATATTATATATTTTTTGTATAAGTTATACATCATTCTGTAAGCATTTTTGTTTGTTCAATTGTTTTACATTTGAATGTTTTGATTGTCACTGTATATTTTACGAATGTTTCCAGTTTGGTGTCTTTTTCTGAGGTTACATTGAGATAACAATACTACATTCTTAGGCGTGAAATACATTAGAGCTTGTGTTTTCTTGGTTAGACTTTTTTTTTTCTTGTTCTTGGTGTTTAATATTCATTGTGCTTTACAGTCCTCATCTTCTGTGGGTATTGTAAATTTCGTTTAGGTAGATTTTTCATTTTGTTGGTTAAAAATGTATGGATCTAATTATGATATGTCTATAATATGCGTACACTACTCATATTGTTTTAATAAATAATGATCTATTATAAAAAAAATACATTAATTTGAAGTATTATTTAGGATTTCTATTATATGCTGGAAAAAGTTGCTTTCAAGTTGGAAAAGACAGAAAGCACTTCAGTTCGTATATATATATATATATATATATAGCTTACTTGTAGATATCATCATATATAATCTGACAAAATTCGTGATGTCTTTGCATTTTTCAAGATTCAAATGAACTGTAATATGACAAAATTACATTGGCGATGGCTCTTTTAAGATTAGCTTGTTTCTTCCATCTGTTCCAACCACTCACTCTCACACAAAGCTATCATCTAATATAGAAGTATTAGTAAACAAATAAAATGGAATTTTTGGACATATAAACTGCAGCAAAATTAAATAACATCAGCAGAAAGTATCCAAAGAAAAGAACAATATGAGCTTGGGTCAAGAACGTTGTTAACACAATTCAAGTACACAGTCTAGTCATGTTTTATAACTTAACGTTGACAGTATGTGTTTAGGATGCAATAAAAAAAAGAATGCAACTACTCAAAGAACTCGAGCTTCTAAGACTTTCAATAACAATATGCAAAAACCATACTTTCAAATACCAAGATAGATATATTGGTGTAGAGTGACCTTGATACACACATGTCGCTTACTTAATTGGCTAACTTCTAAATTTATATCCAAGATATACTAAGCTGTCGAAAACCTTGTCTTCATTAGAAATATCAACCTTCATCACGTGGCTTCGATCTTTATCCTTTGATAAGGCTCCAAGCTTTTTGTTGTTCAAACATAAAAGAGCAAAGATGGTTACCTAGTTAGTGTTTCAATTACTGTTGTACTTGAGTGTAAAGGATAAACAATTTTTACCAAGAGAACTGATGCATAAAGAAATAGTGATCGTTCTTAGCGACATCATTGAATCTCTCGTTTGCGTGAAAGCACCCAACAATATTCAAACCTTGAGTCACGTAATGGTCCTCTATCTAAATACAGATAAACAACAAAAATTATCCTTTTTAGCATCAGGAACACATATGGATACGAGCACTAAATCTCTATCAAACACAGCTACAGAACAATGTTATCCAAGATTTAAAATTTATATGTTAAAATAGACACAACAATAAGACCTAGCTGACAATCAAGCAACATACATAACATCAAGGAGACAATTTCATTTTGTAGACGAACTAAAACTCCACAATCCGTAATCCAATATCAAAGTTCAATTTCAAAGTCAATTCAAATTAATAGAAGAATAAGAGACAGTAACCATGATGAGCAAGATCTCGAGAGGAGGAAGAAGAGCGTGGTTAAGATGATGAATCTGTAGCCGATAGATTGGTAGATCCGAATGAAGAAGATGAAGCAACCGCGGAGAAGAAAGCGGGATTTCACAACTCGCTCAAAACCCTAGACAGGGGCACGATATCGCAGCAGCAGAGGAAAAAAAACAAAGAATGCAAAACGACGCGTTTGGAGCAGATGACCTAGTCTTTATATATGGGCTTTATTTTAAAGGAAAACAACAACAATCAGAAACAAAAACCCAAACGGAACAATCCAACAAACAAATAAAACGCAGCGCATGAGTAAAAGAGACACGTGTCGATGCGAGATGAGACGACTTTATGACGTGTCACAATGAGGAGAGAAAGAACATATAATTATATATAGATTATCTCTTAAAAATTAATATATAATTTTGATAATTATTTTGAAAATACATACACATTTATGCGAGAAATAAAACTAATTTGATTTGTCTTAATTATACTTGAGTTTGAATTTGAAAGATCATCTAACTGCAATAAGAAAATATAATTTTATAATAAAAATCTATTTATTGATATATATATAAATTACATGATGACTCAAAACACACTAATAAATAAAAATAAAATATTAATTAATAGTTACAATATATTTTATATATATGCATGAGACTTCAAAATTTTAAAACCAAAAGTAGATATCAATTAATTATAATATATTATCGTTATAAAGATTAATATCTGTGCATGAGCACGGGAGAATCACCTAGTTATCCAAATAAGTACTAAGCATAAAAAAATCATAGAATCTACCTTTTTTAAGAAGAAATTTCTAAATTTCAGAGGACAAAATCCACTATTAAAGGATTGTAAATAACTTTTCAGAATGATGGTGAAGAAACTAAAAACATTAGGAAGTTAAAAATCCAAAATATGAATAGCTTAACATTTTACCAAAAAAAAAGTTAAAAATCCAAAATATGAATAAAGAAATATATATGCAGCACCAACAAGAAGTGAAAGGAGATAAGGCAAAAAAAGGTTTACTTACACAACTTCCCTGAGAGAGAGTGCGTGTGTGCGAGACAGAGAAAATGATGAGTGTGAATGGGTCTGGGACGGTGAGCCTCATAACTAACCGCAATGCGTTCTTGGGAAAGGGACTGCAACACTGTGCCATTTTCCTCAAGTCTTCAGTCTCGGTCAATAGTGGTTGAAGCCAAAACCAAAAACCAGCAGCGAAGACAGAATCGCCCGCCACTCTCGCATTCGTGAGAAGCTACCATATCTTCGCCTATATTAAGTTTGGTCCCAGAATTTTGTTTTTCTTCTCATCATGTTCTACACTTCCTCATACTAACAGTACAATAGGCACCAAGGCTGTGCGCTTTTCGCTCAGACAAGCATCTTTGTGTGCAAGTAATTGATGATACTAAGTTGCACACCTTAGCTTCAGCTTCCATCAAACAGAAATCTATTTCTGAGTACATCGACTACACCTCCGAACCTACCATTGTAAGTTCTTTTTACATACCCGCCTTTCAAAACTTGGTTTGCAAGTAATCAACTTTGATGATAGTAACCATTCACGCACAAATCACTTTGACCCTCAACTTGATTTCTCTATAGGCATGATGTACTAATAGTTTTTGTTTGCAGTATTTTGAGTAGGAGGTGGGCAAATAAAGTAGAGGAAGCTATAGCAAAAAGTTGCTTAGGGAAAAGAATCACAAAGGTGACATTTGACCGTGGTGGTTACTAGGTCTGGACACGGATCGGATATACGAGTTTATGAAGGTATTTGTGATTTACTTCGTATGTCATGGATATCTAAGTTTTCGATTTTCTTTGCTTCGGAAAAATACGGATATTCGGAAAAAAGAATATCTGGAAAATAAATAGATAGTTAGGAATATTTACGAATACTTACGAATATCTCATCTGTTTTGATTAATATAAATAATCTTAAAAATTCGATACAAATTTGTTTTGTAAAATTTTTTTTGCATGATATAAAAGATAAAAATTAAAGAAGTAGTGAATCTACATATTTTGTAAAAAATTTAAATTTAGTTAAAAATTATAATAACACAAAACTTTAGAAAAAGTTATAATTGTCATAAATTTTTTCTCTTCCTTTTACGTAATATTTTTATATAAGTAATAATGTGAATAGAATTTGTCAAATCATATGTTAGAATAATAATTTTAAATTTTTATACATTTAAAACTTTAAATATAATCAAGATATACATGTATTTTTATATATTGCCGGATCGGATATCCGCTTCCCAAAATTTTAGTATTTGTGATTTGTTTCGATTTTAACGGATATTGATTTTTAGTATTTTCTTTGCTTCGAAAATTTACGGATATCCAGAATTTTTGGATCGAATCGAAACGAATAACAAATCGAATCAATTTAATGGATAAAATGCCCAAGCCTAGTGGTTATCCTTACCATGGACGTATTCAAGCTATTACCGCTGCAGCACGTGAACGTGATCTTTACTTTTAACCATTTCTTCATTTTCTTTCAGAGGAACATATGTAGAGAACCCATTTTCCCCCAATATTGATGTGTTGTTAAAGAAATTTCCATGTATGAAGAGTGTTGGTCATTTTTATCAAAATCATCATAAGGCAACCAACAGATTCAAACAGAGAGAGAGAGAGAGAGAGAGAGAGAGAGAGAGAGAGAGAGAGAGAGAGAGAGAGAGAGAGAGAGAGAGAGAGAGAGAGAGAGAGAGAGAGAGAGAGAGAGAGAGAGCAATACAAAATATATCTTGTTGGCCATGTGCATGTTCAGTGGCGGAGCCAGCCGCAAAGTTCAACGGAGTCACTATAATTAAATTATGGGTCAAGTTAGTTCTGAGTAAATAGTTTACCGGGGTCAATACACTAATTTTATAACATTCACTAGTTATTTAATCAAAAATACATGTAAACCTTTTTTTTTATAATGAAATCTCTCGTAGGGGTCAACTGACCCCCCTCCCTAAGCCATGCCTCCGCCATTGTGCATGCTCAATTGTTTTTATACCAAATGTAGGGACTATGTTTGATAATATGAAAATTGGATCCCTTTCACAAGAGAAGCAAGTAAAAAAAAAATCAAAACTTTAGGACCTTAAAATACAAAGAAAATTAATAAAAGGTGGGGACTTTAAGTTTTTCCACCATCCGTTTGGTTTACGCGAAAATACAACCATTAGAAAATGCAAAACCGGCTCGCTTCCAAATAAATCGACTGCATTTTGAGAATATAGCTGTTACGAAAAATACGTTTTATCAAACCGGTTCGTTTTCACAGTTCATATTCACATAAACATTTTGTATTTACTCCCAACTAGGTATTTCGCTCGCACTTGCGGGTTTAATAATATTACAAAAAAATGTAAAATAATATATTATCAATTCGAAACTATTAGAATAAATTATTTTCATGTACTTGAAATTTATAATAATTAATTAAGTATTAATTTATATATATACAATAATTTTTATTTTAATAAAATATCTTTCTTACATAAAATAAATTTGAAAATTTTCATATATACATAAAACTATATACAGGGATTTATATTTATTTTTAAAATATTATGATGTAAAATATTTTTGGATAACATAATATAGAATCTTTTAGATAATGATGATTATAAAATTAATGATATTAGTTTTAAATTTATAAATTATATATTTAAATAGAATCGGTTTAATATTACTAAAAAAATATAATATAAACATATATAATATTTTAATATTACTAAAGTAAATATAATATAAATTTGATGATATTATTATCATTAACAAATTTTTAATTCTATGCAAGATAATAATAAATTATCAACTAAATCACTAAAGTTATTTATTAAGATTATTTAATAATTGATAATAAAATATAACTAATCCTAAAATTATGAGAAACAATATAAAAAATAAGTTTAAAATTATAACAGATAAGTAAAATCACCAGCTAAAAAGAAAAACTCTTAAGAATATAACAAATAAGTAAAACTACTAAATAATATTATTGAAAATATGACAAATAATCACCTAATACTATGGAGAAGTTGACAAATCAAAAAATCACTTCATAAATAATAGTATAGTTAGTATAGATAATGATTATAAAACTAATGATATTCATTTTAAATTTATGGGTAATTATATATTATGTGATATATATTAAAATAGAATTAGTTTAATATTACTAAATCAAATATAATATGAACATATATATATATATATATATATAAAATTTCAATATTACTAAAATAAATATAATATAAATTTGACGATAATATTATGACTAGAATTTTTTTAATTATTTTCAAGATAATGATAAATTATCAGCTAAATAACCAAAATTATTTATTAATTTCAGTTAATTGATAATAAAATATAACTAAATCTAAAATTATGAGAAGCAAGATAATAGATAAGTTTAAAATTATAATAGATAAGTAAAATCACCAACTAAAAACAAAAACAATTAAAAATATAATGAATAAGTAAAATAACTAATTAATATTATTGAAAATAATGAAAAATAAACAAAATTCCTATAATCAAGGAGAAGTTGACACATAAGCCAAATAAAAATAATCAAAATTTCTACAATCAAAGAGAAGTTGACATATAATCAAAATAATTTTATAAATAATAGTATAGATATAAAAAACTAATAAATATTATTGAAAATAATGAAAAATTAGCAAAATTCCTACAATTAAGTAAAAGTTGGCACATAATCCAGATCAGTTCGTAAATAATTTCTTTTTTAAAAAAAAAATTGAAAACTTTTTCTCGATCTTCAAAAATTTGCAAAACCTAAAAAATCTGCTTACGTTCTTAGACGATTGGAGGGATGTCACGATCGAGATGGTGATGACGTCATAATCGAATTCTCTAGATACACTATACTTAGATTACACGTTTACTCCACTAAAACATGATATTTTGTTGTTGTAATCTAATTTTGGGCTTTCTCTCTTATGCATTGAATTGTAAACTGGCCCCGTTTGGGTTTTAATATAAAAAGGTTGAAAAAAAAGATTAGTAAGGAATTTCGTCTAGTTTCAAAAAAAAAAAAAAGTAAGGATTTCGTCTTCCGCCGTTCTTCAAAATCGCGAATCTGTTATAAGGATTTTGTAACTCTTTGATCTCGATTTTTGTTTCTGGGTTTTCTCTCTTGTTATCGAGACGGTCTCTATCAATTTTAATTAGTGTTTATAGGTTTCCTATAATTCTATCGATGTTTTCAATATACCTAATAATTGAAAGTTTAAATATTGCAGGGATCTCGTTTTAGGGTTTCGTTTCTGCGTTTTCGATCCGAATCGAAGCTTCATGGCTCCGGCTGAAACCATCGTCAGAGGTAAATCCTTGCCGTTTAGTTGGTGCTATTGAAATATAATCCACGTAGTTGCTTTCTGTTTTTGTTCTGCAATCTTAGTAACCTGTACTTGTATTCATAATCAGAAACTCATTCCTCATAATCTTTACTCCCAATACAATCTCGCAAATTCATTCTCTTGTATAAAACGTCGCACAAATCACGTGGTTAGTGTCTGAACATTGTTTTGGTTTTGAACAGATGATAGTATCGCCTTGAAGATAATCATGGGATGCATTTGTTTGGAATAGAAAACTCACGGGCCTTTGTTTCGGCGTATGCTGCTGCTTTCTCTTCCAGAGTTATTGTCAGAGGTAAATTCTCTGTCTATGAAATTAGTTTCCGATTTTTTTTTTACTTGTAATGAAAAGCAAGGTTTCCTTACTTGTAAGTACCCACGGCTTACGAAATTCTCTAGACAAAGACCGTACGAGTAGACATGCAGCTAGACCAAGACGAAAGACCAGATGGGTTGGGTTTTAGACATGTTGGATGGAAAACAACGACCACTAGCTTAGTAGAAAGATGGAAAAAACAACTTATGGCTTAACTTGAAGTCTTGTTGAATGGGGAAAAACGACCAATACTAAGACTGAAATGAAGACCAGTTTCCTTATTTTACAACTTACCAATGTCTTTAGACAAAGACTATGAGTTGGTTTGGATGGAAAGAATGACCTATTGTGTAAAGCAGTCTTAAACAGAGTTGATACTAAAACAACTACAGCTGATACTATGTGTCTTTTTACACAGAGAGTCCCAACGGCTTAAAGAATCATAGCGCAACGATTTGCTGACCAATGATTATGAATCAAAAAGAGCTTATTACTTAATGGCTTAAATAAGACTTGTGGATGGGAAGAAAGCGACCAAAAGCTCATAAATGTCTTCAGACAAAGATCTTAAGACAAAGACTCTGAAAAGTTCTAAGATGGAAAAATTCTACTAATGGCTTATTGGATGGCAATGGAAGAACGACCACAACGACGAAGATGTCTTAAGACAAAGACTGGGAACTTTGCGATAATCACAACAAGGCTTAAAACTATAGAAAGGCCAATCAGATAACCACGAGTATAACAAGGCTTAAGAAAGGCCAATCAGATAACCACGACTATAACAAAGCAGGTTTCTTACACACGTCTTAAGCCTTTAATGGAACTAAAGTACAAACGGCACTCATAAGTCCTCTAAACAAAGAAAATATGATTCGGTTTCTAGACATGTGGATGGAAACAGAGACCAGCGAACTTAGAAAAGAAAAGTCTTGGATGGAAAAACAACTTATGGCTCTTGGATGAGAAAAAACGATCGACAACTTAATAAGAGAGAGATTATGAACCACAAGGCCGAACCGAAAGAACTATTTATTGGATGCATATAACGACCATTAGCTGATAAAAGTTTCAACAAAGACTGTGAGTGACCCACGGCTTAGAAAGTTCTTTAAACAAAAACAATGGCTTGGTTTATGATTTGTTGGATGGAGAAAATGACCAACAGTAGATAAAAAAAAAAAAAAAAATCAGTACCACTCACGGGTTGGTTTATGACATTTTGCATGGAAAAGTGACCAAACGACTTATAGAAGTCATAAGACAAAGATTATTAAATCGAGAAAAAAAGTTTCTTAATTTACGTAAGGCGCATAAAGACTATGAGTTGGATGGATAGAAGGACCAACTTCTTAAAGATGTCTGAGGGCTTAAATAAGACTTGTTAGATGGGAAAAAACGACCAACAACTTAAAAATGGCTTAAGAAAAAAGACATTGAACTGAGAATTTTGTATGTGACTTGACTCGAAAGAAGAATAAATTCTTCTAAGTTTAGAGAAGCCTAGGTAGAGAAATAAACTCACGGCTTATGAAAATCTTTTATACAAGATTCGTTGGAAAACCAACGCAAATCTCATATAGACTTAACAAAGACCAGATGGAACGAGTCCTTAGATGAAATAAACGACTAATAGGTGAAAGAAGCCTTGTTGGATGGAAAAAGAAAAGAGGACCCAATGGCCTAAAGAAGTCTAAGACAAAGACTATGAAGTACAAGGCTTGAAGAACTACTTCCGCTCGATAACCACAAGTCTTAAAAATATACTAAGGCTCTGAATTGGATGGATTGAATGACCAATTGCTGAAAAGGGTCTTAAGACAAATACTATGAGTTGGTTTTTTTCGTTGGATGGAAACAAAGACCAATAATATGGAAAGTCTTAAAACATGTTCTTTAATGGAAGAAACAAGAACCAACAAATTTATGTATGGAAAGAAGGCCAATGGTTTAAAGAAGTGACAATGTATAAATTCTTGACAACGATTATGATTCAAGAAAATATATTCTTACTTAACGACAATAGCCTTGTTGGATGATAAAGACAACTAACGATTTGTTGTATAGAAAAATAACTGACGGCTTAAAAAGTAAGGCAAAGATTATTGTTAATCGAAAAAAGATTATTACTTAACCACATGGCCTAGACAAATTCTTACATGTCAATAAAAAAATATGAATCGAAAGCAGGTTCATGATTTTACACCACAGCTTAAAAGTGTTAACACAGAGACTACATTCTGAATTCGTTGGATGGAAAAGTCTCTAGGCAAAGAAAAAGAATAGATGGGTCGCTTATAGACATTCTCGATGGAAAAATCGACCAGCAGCGTAACTTAGTAAAAAGTCCTTAGATAGAAAACCGATTAATGGATGAAACAATACTTTGTTGGATGGAAAAAAAAAAAAGGTACAAACGACTTAGACAAAGACATGAGTCTGTTAACAAAGATAATGAACCACAACGCCTAAAGAACAACCAGTGTTTGACAAATTTCATTAAAGAAAATAATTAACCACAATTATTAAAGTCGTTGGATGGATATAACGACCAACAACTTAACATTAAGACAGAGACTATTGACCACAAGGTTTAGAACTGTTTCTGCTCCATAACCACAAGGCTTAAAGATATATATTCAATTGCTATGCGTTGGATGGATAGAACGGCAAAGAGTCTCAGCGGCTTAAAGGATCATAGTGCAACTATTTGTTAACGAGGAGTATGAATCAAAAGAGATTCTTACTTCACTACAAGAAAACATGTTTTTGGCGACTGATTGTACTGACTGATTACGTAGTCACTAAATTTACCGACCGATTCCCGAGTGATTAGAGACTATGCTACGACCAAAAAAAGCAGTAGGGAATCAGTCGCCAAATAACGACTACACAAACCAGTAGCAAACGAGTCGTTTATTAGCGACTGACTACGGACTAATATGTAGTCGGTAGGAATCGGTCGGTAATTAGTCGGGAAATTTAGTGACTGTTTAGCGACTGATATACATTAGGTGAAACAGTCCCAAGTCGGTCGTCAAAAACTGGTATAAACACGTGAATGTCGTTACTATGTTAGGTGTAACAACTTTTTACGACCAAATAAATCAGTCGCTAAATTCAGTCGTAAATCAGTAGGGAAACAGTCGGAAACATTTATATATATACACACAACCGAGTCATTTTTTGTTCGTGTCATGCGTGAAAGAAAGAAAAAAAACCAGAAAAAATAAAAGAAATCGTTCAGTGACATAATGGGAGGTAATTACAACTACACTAACTTTCGAGATTGGATGTACAAGAGGATCAATGAGGAAACGGGGAACTTCTCGGAAGAGTTCATAACGGGAGTAGAGCAATTCATGATATTTGCAAACAGTCAGCCTCTAGCACAAAGTAATAATGGTAAATTCTTTTGTCCTTGCAGTGTTTGCAAAATGAGAAATTTCTTCCGGGGAAAAAAATTTGGAAACATATATATAGTAAAGGGTTTATGCTCGACTATTATGTGTGGTACAAGCATGGAGAAGAACTCGATATGGCTCTAGGAACAAGTTATTCTGATTCGACGCATTTAAGTGGTAGTGAAGATCACATTGGTAATGCAGTAGAAGATAGATATGTGGAAATGGTGAATGATGCATTTTGAGATAATGTGAGTTTTGATAAGCATCAACATGGTGATAGTTATCAAAATCCACTAGATCCGAAATGCAATCACTCGGAAGAAATTCTACGACTTGTTAGAAGGAGCGAAAAATCCTTTATATGATGGTTGCCGAGAAGGTCACTGGCAATTATCATTGGCTTCTAGGATCATAAGGCGGATTATAATTTGAGTGAAAAGTGCGTAGATTCGGTATGTGAAATGTTGACATACTATTTACCAGCTGGAAACCAATCAACCGGTTCACATTACGAGACAGAAAAGTTGATGCGCAATTTAGGTCTCCCGTACTATACAATTGATGTGTGTTAACAATTGTATGATCTTCTGGAAAGAGGATGAAAGGTGGGATAAGTGTCAGTTTTGTGATGCACCAAGATGGAAGCCTAGAAACGAACGACGTAGAACCAAAGTGCCATATAGTCGTATGTGGTATCTACCTATTGCTGACAGATTGAAGAGACTTTATCAGAGCAAGAAGACAGCAGCAGAAATGAGATGGCATGCAGAGCACCAAGCAAAGGAGGGTGAAATGTCTCATCCGTCAGATGCAGCGGAGTGGAAACACTTTCAAGATCAACATCCCCGGTTTGCAGAGGAACCCCGTAATGTTTATCTCGGCTTATGTACGGATGGATTCAATTCATTTGGGATGTCTACTAATCATTCGTTGTGGCCAGTGATCTTGACTCCATATAATCTACCTCCTGGTATGTGCATGAATCCAGAGTACTTGTTTCTCACAATTTTGAATTCTGGGCCAAATCACCCACGAGCTAGTCTAGATATCTTCATCAAACCTCTAATTTCGAAGTTAAAAGAGCCGTGGTCTACTGGAGTTGAAGCATACGATGTCTCTTTGAATCAAAATTTTAATCTTAAAGCTGTTCTTCTTGGACGATAAGCGACTTTCCGGCATATGGGATGCTTTCAGGATGGACGACTCATGGTAGGTTGTCTTGTCCAATTTGTATGGAAGATACAAAGGCTTTTTATCTGCCGAATGGAAGGAAGACGTGTTGGTTTGATTGTCATCGAAGATTTGTTCCTCATGGCCATCCACTGAGGAAGAACAAAAAGGACTTCTTGAAGGGAAAACATGCTATGAATGAATTTCCACCTGAATCTTTGAGTGGTGAGCAAGTTTATTCTGAGCGGTTAAAAGGTGTCAATCCACCAAAAACGTCTGAGTGTGGTGGAAATGGTCACGATAAGAAGAAACCTGGATATGGGAAGAACCATAACTGGCACAAAGAAAGCATATTCTGGGAGCTGCCATACTGGAGGGACCTTAATCTTCGACATAATCTTGATGTTATGCATATTGAGAAGAATTTTTTCGACAACATCATGAATACTCTTATGAGTGTGAAGGGCAAGTCGAAAGACACAATCAAATCAAGATTGGATATATAACTTTTCTGTGATCGGCAACACTTACATGTTGATAGTCATGGTCAAGCTCCTTTTCCTCCCTACACACTGGATGAGAACGCAAGAAAAAGTTTATTGGAATGTGTGAAAGTAGGGGTAAAATTTCCAGACGGTTATGCTTCCGACTTAGCTAACTATGTTGATATACAGAAGCGCAAGTTTTCAGGCATGAAGAGTCATGACTGCCATGTGTTTATGGAGAGGCTACCTTCCATCTATATGTGCAGAACTCCTAGACGAGAACGTCCATCTTGCTTTATCAGGTACAAATTAATTAATTATAAATTTATGATATATTACAATTCTAAGTGTGTTTATAAATTGGATTATTAATGATTTTAAATTTGAATATATATTGCAGGGATTGGTTTATTTTTCCGTGACCTTTGCTCGAGAACTTTGCAAAAAAAATCGTTTAAAAAAACTTAAACAAAATATTGTTTTGATACTCTGCAATTTGGAAAAGATCTTTCCACCCTCGTTTTTTGACGTGATGGAGCACTTGACTATACATCTCCCCTATGAAGCTGAACTAGGAGGCCCCGTACAATATAGATGGATGTATCTCTTTGAAAGAAATTTTAAGAAGTTGAAAGCGAATGCAAAGAACAAAAGCCATGCAGCAGGTTCGATAGTTGAAGCATATATCAATGCTGAGATTGCTTATTTCTCAGAAAACTACTTTGCTGACAATATACAAACGAAATCGAGGTAAATGTTATAATCAGTTACATGTTCACCTTTTCATGTGTATTTACATGTTTTCTTCTAAAATGTAGATCTCTTGTCATTATATGGTAGGTTTACAAGATTTGAAGTAGGTGAAGTCCCCGTATATCATGTCGAAAGATTACCAGATATATTTACTCAGGTAGGTCGTCCAAGCGGGGAAATGCAAGAAATTTGGCTTACCGAGAAATATTATCTATGCGTACATGCTTATGTTTTGCGAAACTGTGATTATTTTCAGCCATTTGAGAGGTATATATAATTTGACAAATCCATACCTTGTGTTTCTCACACCATGTGTTAACAAATGCATACCTTCTCATATTTTGATTTTGTTGCTCTAATATAGCATGTTCGAAGATTTCTTTCTGTAAAATATCCAGACCTTTCCGAAAAAGAACTCTCCGCGAAGAGAGCTGATGAATATCATATATGGGTGAAAGATTATGTACGTCTCAGTATACTATTATAATACTTAATTTAGGTATTGTACATAGTGTTAATCTTATATATATTTGCAGGTTACTCACTGGAGCGAAACACATCCTTTTCCTGCTTGGGTTAAAGACATTGTACAAGGACCCGTGAATAAAGCCAAAACCTGGCCAATTTATTTCACTCGAGGTTTTCTGTTTCATACCCAAACGCATGGTGAGGGACGAAAGACTTGCAACTATGGAGTATGTGCTAAAGGAGAGAGTTATACAAATGCAGCTGATGAATCTCAGTACTACGGGATCTTAACAAATATCATACAAATCGAGTACGAGGGGATAGTCGATTTGAAAATCACACTTTTTAAGTGTAAGTGGTATGACCCTGTTATTGGTAGAGGCACACGGCGGAGAAATGGCAGAATCGTGGATGTTCTCTCATCGAGAAAATACTACAAATATGATCCATTTATTCTAGGTACTTTTGTATATATATACTTATTATTTTTATATTTATTTTTATTAACTATATTTGTTTTTGTTTAACAGCATCTCAAGCAGATCAAGTTTGCTATATTTCATATCCGTATGTAAGGAAACCGAAGCAGTCTTGGCTCAATGTTCTAAAAGTGAATCCGAGGAGAATCATTTTTGGAGAATATGAAGACAATGATCCGGTGACTTTGCAACAAGAAAACGATGATGCTGTTTTGATGACCACAGTTGAAGACCTTGAATTCGAGCATTTGGTACATGCTTCTGGAGAACCGATCAATATTGATTTCGACGTGGCAGATGCAGAACCCAATTATGAATTCCGATGTAATTTATCATCTTCGGATGATGATGAAGATGGAGATGACGATGAATTGTATTAAGTTGCTTAACTAAGTACTCATATGTATAATATTATCTTGTAATATGATGTTCTAAACTTCGGTTACCATATATAATACTATGTTTCATATATATGTTATAAACTTCATTTGTCATATTGAATATATATACTATGTTGTAATATTATGTTATTTAGGGTATGAGTTTAGGAATTAGGGTTTCGATTTAGGGATTCAGGTTTGTTATATTATTTAGGGTATGAAATTTCATTTCAAATTTAATGACTATATTTGGTTATAATTTGATGTTGAATTTTAATTTAATTTTCATTTTAAAAACTTGGTGACTGAATTCAGACTGATTAGCGACTGAATTCAATTTAATTTTCATTTTAAAAACTTGGTGACTGAATTTAGACTGATTAGCGACTGAATTCAATTTACTTTTCATTTTAAAAACTTGCCTCCAAGAATTAACAAACCGCGAAAACCCAAATTTTTATTGGTTTTTGGACAGAAAGCTCGCGTGAACCAAAGCCCGCGTGAACCAAAGCCCAAATTTTTATTTCTTTTTATTGCTTTTTCTCTTGGTTATTAACCATTATTCCCTAAACTCTCACTCTCAATTAATCTCCTCTTCGAGAAACTCTATCCCCTAATCTCTCACTCTCAACCTCGACGGGCACTATCGATCTCTCCCACCGATCTCCATCTCTCCCACCGATCTCGATCTCTCCAGCTTCTGTCTCCGACGATGGGTGGAAAGAGGAAGAGAATTACCGTTAAACCAAACACCTCTCGGGTTACACAACGCCCGTCTGCTGTACCAACTCAGTATGACTTCGTACCGAGGGATCCATCTCAGTCCATCCCACGCGTTCTCCCTAAGAACAATCCTCTCCCGTCTGTTCGCGATTATCCTCCTCCGAGAAACCTGTTTCCGAAAACGAACTTCCCACCTGCTCGATCAGCTCCGTCGCCTCTCACTCCAGCTGCTGCGACATCTCAACCTCAACAACGACAAACTCAGTCAACTGAACGTATGAACCCACTTCCTCCAAGTCAAGCGGCTCCAGTTCTAGCATCTCAATCGCCTCTCAGTTCTGAAGCACAAAATTCTCATATTCCAGAAGAGGAGGAGGATATGTCCGATGTAGAGGCTCCGGTTCAACCTAATCTCGCCTCTAACAATATGGATCTTTTGAACTCCCTCCTAAACCAGCCAAATCGACCGAAGAACATAACTGTCCTCTCTCCCAACCTTGTGACTGGAACCACATGGTATTTTCTCTTCCTTTCTATAATAGTATTTTATGTGTTTAGCTGCAATTTTTAATGATTTAAGGAATTAAAAATTCTAGAAATTTAGCTACAATCTGTCAAGAATGTAGATTTGTTGATGATCATAAATTTATTAATTAATTATAAATTGTTATGTGCATCGATTGTCTTCTTTTTTTTGCTTATAAAAGATTTGATTAAACCTGTTATAGTCACCTCTGTAGAAGATCATTTTTTTCAATTTAAATTTGTATTTATTAGGTTTGTCCTCAGTTTCTCTAATATATGTTTGGTGATAATTTAAAATTTTGTATTTTATGATAATTATATGTTTGTTGGTTTGGTTATGACAAGTCGAAGTTGACTAGGAAGATTACCAAGATCTTAAAGAACAAGTTTAATAAGCCTTTCTACAGCTGGACTCGTGTGCCTAGATACAGACAAGAAGGTTACTTTCTGGAATTTTCTGTAAGCTTTCTCTGTATCTTCTCTGTCTTTGAGTTTTTATAATTATTAAGTTAAGTGTTAGACTCTGTTTTTTTAATTCTTTGGTGTTTGATGGCTTACTGGTTTCTTCTATGTTCATTTGTAGAAAACTCACAAATGGGATCCATCATTGACTGGTGTTATTCAAGAACATTTCGAGGCCATTTGTCTATTACGAATGAAAGGCATGGTCAGTGATGTAAGGACTTCTCGGGAGCAACCTACTTGGATACATGACACACTCTGGAAACAAATGACTGACTATTGGGACACTGACGCTGCGGTTGCAAAGAGTCAGACAGCATCAGCAGCTAGACGGTCTGACCGTCAAGGACTTGGTGTTCACACGCATAACTATGGCCAGAAGTCTTATATGCAGATCCACCAAGAGATGGTGAGTCCCTACTGCTTAGTGGTTCAATGTGATAAGTATGTTTTTTTTTAACATCTTATACTGATCTTTTCTTCCATTCCACTTCAGGTTATTGAATTGGGAAGACCAGTGAGCTTAGCTGAAATTTTCATCAGAGCTAATACAAAATCAGATGGAACCTTTAGTGATTTCAAAGCTGAAAAAGTTGCTGAGGCTTTCAAGAAGAAGAAAGAAGCTAAGTTGGCCACCCTTGAGACTGATCAGACCGAGACCGGGCAGCATCCACCCCTATCAATAGAAGAGGAGAACAAGCTGTTTATTCAGGTTGGATTTCTTACAGTCAAAGTTTTGTCTTATGTTTTTGGATGTTTTTGCTTGTTATTGATAGACTCTAACTATACATTTTCTTTTTGTTTGCCACTTTCACCAATGACCGGGGGAAAATTTATGGCCTTGGAAGCTTGAAGAACCAGCTTAATGAAGTGCCATATGACTCAAGAAGCTTGTCCTCTTTCATTCAAATGCAACAGCAACTTCAAGAAGCTCAACGCCAAATAAAAGAACAAGCTGCTCTTCTTGCAAAGGCTGAGGAAGAGCGTGCCCAAGCTGCTGTTGCTGCAGAAAAGAGAGAGGAAGAGCGTGCCCAAGCTGCTGCTGCTGCGGAAATGAGAGAGGAAGAGTGTTCCATAGTTATAGCTACTCAGCAGGCTACAATCGAGGAGTTCTCAATAGTTCGGAAGTACTTGACCACCACAGACCATAGATTCTTTGACTTCATCTCCAAAGAAACAGCTTCATCTGATCCCAATCATGTTTAGGTCTTGCCTTTTCCTTATGACTTTTTATTATGCACTTAAACTTTCTTTTGGATGTGTGAAACTTGTAAACTCCTTATGTGTTGGAGTTCTTTTGGATGTTTGAACTTGAAAACTTGGAAGTCTTGGAGTTCTTTTTTTGTTTATGAAAACTTGGAAGTCTTGGATGTTTGAACCTTTTATGATTTCAAAATCGTTTTTAGTATTATTATTAGCAGATTTAAATAACAAATCATGAACAATAAAAAAAATAAAACACCAAAATAATGTACTTGGCAGTCAAAAATATTGTAAAATAGTCGCATATCAGTCAAATAGTAGCGAAAACAGTCGCTAGATCCTGACTGTTTTACGACTAATTTATTTAGCGACGAGGTGTTTTACGACGACTCAATCAGTCGTAAATCAGTCAGTATGACCGATTACTGACTGAATACCGACTCATTCTGTAGTCAGAAACGACTTGTTTTCTTGTAGTGCTTAATGGCATAAATAAGACATGTTGTTTGGGGAGAAACCAACCAACAGCTTAAAACTGTCTTTCGAGCGAATACTCTGAAAAAGTCCTAAGATGGAAAAACACTTATACAACATATGGCTTAGTATAAGACATGTTGGATGATAATGAAAGAACGACCAACGTCAAAGTTGTCTTAAGACAAAGACTCTAAACGGAGAACAATATATTTGTGATACCACAAGATTTAGAAGTATAAAATAACCAATCAAATAACTAGGGCTTAAGAAAAGTGTTAAGGCAAAGACTATGAACAGATAATAGTTTTCTTACTTCTTCTACCCGCGGCTTAATTCCTTAACGGAAAGAAAGTACAAAGGGCATTCATAAGTCTCTAGATGAAGATGCTATGAGTCAGTTTTCTAAACTGTGACCAACGACTTAGAAAAGAAAATTCTTTAGATGGAAGACACAACTTATGGCTGAGAAAATACTTGTTGTATGACAAAAAATGGTCAAAAGCTTAAAAAGGTATTAAGAGAAAGATTATGAACCACAAGGCTTAGAGAATTATTTATACAAAGACTATGAATTGGATGATATAACAACCATCGGCTGAAAGTTTTTTAATAAGGACTTATTTGCCAACTAGCCATATTTCAAGTAGAAATTAGGTGAATGTCATTGATTTTGACATAATGTAGTTTTTAACATTTGTGTCAAAAATGTCCCGGTGCTATCCTTTTTATTTGCAAGTATCATGTAAATATGTATCTCAAAACTAATCCAAATAAAAGAAAAAGAAACCGTCCACGTATACTTTTAATGACCATTTACATATGTACCGACTGTTCTAATCTATATGACTGAAGTAGTACAGTATTATAGCTCCACATACAATTCTTAAATACTAAACATATCCAATCATAATCTCTAGATACTAAACCTTATCCCAATTCCACCATAATCCCTAAATATTAAACCCTAAACTCTAATCAGTAAACCCTAAACCCAAATATAAACTATATCCAAATATAAATTCAAAACCCAAATAGAATGGATTAACATAAATAACATAGTATATATTGGTCAAATTATGAAATGTTTATAATTGCATGGAAGAAGTTGATGCATACTCCAACAATATCACTTCACCTTCTAAATACTAAACCCTAAACTATAAGCAGTAATGATGCAGCAGCATCTTGGAATATGCCGCCAACGTAACAATAATAATTAAGAGTTCAATTAGCTTTTAACTTTCGTTTTGGTTTTATTTTATTTTAGATTATTATGTTAATTTTCTTTTTTAAATTAAGTTTATAATATCCTTTTCCTATTAGGGTTTGTCTAATGGAGAGGTTATATAAACAGAGATAAGGCTCTTATGTTTGACAGACTTTGATAAATAAAATAGAGCTTTTGCTTATTCCTTTTAAGATTCGATTAAATTCATCTATCAAGAAGTTGGTCTCAAAGAAGCTATCGCAAAAAACTCTTTGATCGATCCAAGAACAGGTCTCTAGAACCCTAAATTCCTTGATCGACCATTCAACAGTTTGTACGCTGCGCCAGGTTGGTATCAGAGCTTTGCTACGCTCCTACGATTCAATGGTGAGGCTAAAGAAAGTTGTTCCTCCGAACGAGATTGGAATCACGCGACGAGCCATCGCAGATCTTCAAGCTCAAATCGAGAGCCTTACAGCTACAGTGGCCGCCTTGAGTACACAGCACGCGACTCCGGTATTTCACCATGAACGCAACACCCAAGCTGCTACCGATGATGAATTTGAGAAGGATGAAAATCCTTTGACTCGTCTTTGTCATCAACCCCCTATCCGCAACAACAACAACAATGATTCATACTTTGATAATAAGTATGAAGACTTGGATAAAAAATCTAATGCCACAAAAGACAACAAGAACTCTTATGCTGTTCTAGTTGGTGGTCCGATTTTTGACGAAGACAGAGAAAATTTTTCTGCGCCTATTGTTTATCCAAGTTACGGCTTATTCAACGAAGACGGCATACAATACAATGAAGATTCTTTCGTTGGTGAGATTGGTGACCTAATATTCGATCTGATTGATAATGACGATGCAGAAGTTGTTCCAATTTATGACTTGTACGATGAGGATGAGATGGAACAAGTCATGATTGAAAAAGTGGAAGATGAAAGCTTAACTTCTGATGACCCAGATGATGTTACGGAAACTCCGAAGCTTTTACAAGAATCAGATATCAATTTGTCCATATTGACACAAGAAGATTCTCTGACAAGGCATGGTATTATTTGGAATTCAAATCACGGAGATTTATCTACTTTGTTCCAAAATATTCCTACAACAGTCGGCTGTAGCAAAAAAAGTTTGGATGAGCATTGTGATGCCTTTAACAAGAAGGAACGTTACATTGACAGTGTAGGACGAGAACACGTTGAGCGAGACGAAGATAGATATATGGAGACGCAAAGGAACCAACAAAATTGTGATGTTGGGAGTAAGGATTGTAAGCGACAACTTGACCGTGAGCCACCAGATCGAAACATAGATATAGCATATGCGGATCATGGTGTCACAGATAATGTTGTGGTTCCAAGATGCAGTAATTCCAAGCTTATCCATGAGGATACACACTTTCTCAAAGCAAAGATCATTCATCTTCAGAAGGAACTTGTGTTAGAACAAGAGAAAAATCAGTTTTTGGAACATGAGCTGCGTGAAATACACAAGAAGATCCGTATGTTAAACACAGGATCTGCCACCTTAGACAAGATTTTGAGTATGCGAAGAACAGAGAAAACAACTACCGGTCTCGGGTATCAAGGACATTCAACTAGTTCACAAACTATGTTTGTACGAGGCTTGTCAACTGCACCAAACAATCTTTTATTAGAGGTTTCTAAGGATCAAGAGATTCTAAACGTCTCGAATGTGCATACTCGCTATGATGAATGAAGTTTCTCTCAAAATCAAGATCATTTAGATCAAAGGTGTTTGACAGACTTACCATCTGCTATTTATGCAAACCATGGAGGAGTGTTCATTGACAGGTTTATCGATGTTAAGCGGAAAGATAATGACACTTTAGAGCAAGAAAGTTTTAGGTTTGAACTGTTGAGTGGACTTACCATGGGAGTCGATGATATGTTACCGGTGACGTGGGTGTCTCAGCCGCACATGAAGCAAAAATATTTCTGGTTTTCATTGGATTGTGGGGACGTGAGAAACTTGGTGTTTCAAAAAGCATGGCAACAAGACACATATGTGATGCACAATGAAAGGAGTAATGAATGGAGTTTTTTATTTGTTAATTTCCGAGTTTTGTTGGTATGTGATCTGACTTTCGCTCAATGGAGATCGATAGTTCTTTCACCCCTTCACGTGAATCAAAGCGTAATTTTGAGAAATTATTCATCGACGTACGGGATGAAGTTTATCTCTTGTGCAGGAAAGGATCATTCTGGTCTTTTCAAAACTATGAGAAAGAAGTGTGACTTTTGTATCGTTGGGAGGTGGATCTTCAACCGTGTGATATTTCTTGTTGGTGCACTAGTGGGCTTGTTGGAAGTGGAGCCTGCAGCAATATACAAAATTCCTTTTGTCATTGCTTTTCCTCAGTTCGTGGTTCATTCATCTTTCTCTTGTGTGATCATTGGCACGGAGGGTGTGGAGGGGTCTGAGCTGTTGTATCAACTATTAGATCATAAGCCATTTGTATTCCTTCCTTACATGTTCAGAACGGTTCTGATAGAGTTCGTGTATGGCGTTGGATTGCACTGGAGACCTTATCAAGAGCGGCTAAGAGTCTTGTGTATAGTAGCAATAGGATCATCCAAGGATATGAAAAACATTCCTATTGCGGAGGTGGCACAGTTTGTTCAACCTTTGTGGCTCACTAGGATCTCAAGTTTCTCAGCATTGTTCTTACGGCCGCTACGGTATTCTGTCCTCCGATCTTTTCGTTACAATCTGAGTCTCCTTGTGGTACTTGTACGACAAGAACCAGAGTTCTGCAGTATCCTTATTGGGAGGGTATGTGTCAAGCCAAGGCTGATATATGTTGTTAACTGGTGTTGTGTGACTGTTTTAGAATCACACGAGCTGTTGTGGGTCTTCGTTCGTTATGAGCTGTTGTGTTTTATAAAGAGCAGAGAGGAGGGTTTGCGTTCAGTTGTTTTTGGAGAAACAGTGGCACATGTTTGTCTTCATGATTATCATCTTATGTGTGTGATATCTATCGGTACAGTAAGGGGGTTTCTTATGCTGTTTCCACATGGTATGTTGATTACCTTTACCTTCGATGACAAAAAAGAAACAAGGTTAGCAAGTAGAATCTCTGTGAGTCGTCACGTGTCTTTGAGAGTATTGCTACTGATCTTCAAAATATTTTTGTGTCCATCTATCTTGCAATGTGGAGTTTATAAGTTGAGAATTGGAGATGTTTGCAATTCACAAATTTGTTTACATAACAGATTCACGCCAACAACTTCTGAGAGTTACGTCACTTGTGCTTCAAGCAAGTACTTGTGGGAGTCCTTTAGTTATGTGTTCTGTGTTCATTGTAACGCCTCTGTTTTGCTTCTACCGTCGTTGGGTGGTTTAGCTACTTTAATGAGGATAATGGCGAACAAAGTATTTGCTTTTCAAGACCCGTGGAATGAGGAGTTCAAGCTTTTGGCAAAGTTCAGCATGCGCCATGGTCAGCCTCGTCCGCATCTGCAACCATCGCATATTATTCTCTGGTCTCTTTTGAAGAGTATGCTGAGACCAATATTTGGTGAGCGTCCTTTTGGTATTGTGATGATTATTCTACATTCTAATGACTGCCAGTTCCTGGACTTTAGGACTCGTGCAAACACTCATAATTTAGAAACCTCAAAGAAGTTCGCCCTAGGAAAACCTCCCAGGCCCGAGTCCCCATGTGCGCCGCTCGGATGGATCTCCTCCGCTCCTCCACCTCCGCCTAGCTCTCCACCCTCTGGAACAGCTCCTCTCCTCCTTCCCGATGATGATGGTGACTGCTTCTTCTTGTCTGCTGTTCAGGCCTCCTCCTGATCCACCACCGTGTAAGTTCCTCCCGTTGGCTTCCCTCTCTCCCGTCACTCCGCCGGAACCACCGGATCCTCCAGATGCACCTGCCGTCGTTGCTCTTCTTCGCTGCCTCAACACGTCCTCCAGTCTCTTTCCACTAGCGATTACTCAAAACCCAGATCTGGATTTCCCAAGTTTGACGCCTGAGTCTCGAGGCTGTGGCATTTCCTTATTATTCTCTGGTGTTTCATCATCCGTTTATGGATGTATCTTACCCATACCATCTCTTCAAGCTTTTACCCAGATCTCAACGCTAAAGCCTCCATCCAGGATGGCGATAAAGATTGGTGGTGGTGGGGTTCCCCCTGGGTCCGCTAGTGACACTTCCGTTGTCTACGAGTGTCTATCTCCGTGATATACAGGTCTATATTTGGGTCAGATCTTTGTCAGCTCGAGAATGGGTCTAACAGCTCTTGTTCAAGTTTTCTGTTTATCCATTCGCTAATAAACGCCCAGGTTCACCTTAGATCCTTAGTCTCTGGTTATCCCTATTCTTTTGGTGGGATGCAATGTTAGATGTGTGGGTGATTCGAGCTTTAGTTGGTATTGTACGATGGATTTTGTGTCCTTTGGCTACATCTTTATGTCTCCTGGTTGTCTCTACTCGCTATAGAGTGTTTGTTGCCTATTGCTTCTTGGTTTCAGATCTGTCTAACTTCTTCAAGAGTGGATTACTTAATGATAATCTGCAGATTTTAGCCAGCTGCTCATGTATGGCACTGTTTTCCTTTAGACTAGAAGATTGCTCAACGGATGATTCACTCGGTAATGTTCAAAGACTCAACATCTTGGTGTCACATCGCCTATGCTATTCCTAGTGTTGTTGAGATCGAGGATATCTCTGCAATATGGATGCAGCTTGGGATGCCAAGTCTAGGCACTGCGACATTGGAGTCATCTTCTCGGGTGAGAATACCATGCCCTTACCAAATCTCTGCGAGTCTCGCAATCATGTATCATCAGCACTCATGGCGGAAGTCATTGCTGTCTGTCTTCGCGGTAGCTACTGCCGTCTACTCAAGCGTCCGATCCTGGCAGTTCTCTCGATTCTCTATCACTCATCAAGCTATTGAAGAATGGTGGATCTCAACCGAACTTTTCGGTATCATGTTTGATTTCTATCACTACTTATCTTACTTTGATGTTATCTCTTGTATTTTCATTTCCCTAAACTGTAATGGAGGGGCTGATCTAGTGGCAAAATCAGCTTTCTCTTTGGTTGTAACCATACCCCTATTTGGGGTGTAAACTCTTTTAAAGTAATGCATGTTTGTTTGATCAAAAAAAAAAAAAAAAAAGGACTCGTGCAAACAATTTTGATGACATAAGGAAATACACAAATGGTATTTTGTGGGATTTGCATTTTACAAAAAGAGACTTTCTTCGTCAACAGCTTGGTTCAAGTTACACACCCACGACTTTGATTTGTTGGAGTAACGTTACTTGCGAATCAATTACTTGCGAATCAAGCAAGTCTTTGTGTGTCGTCTTGGATAAAGACATTATGTCTTTCCATGGTTATACCTTGTTACGATCAAGCAATGGTGCATTGGTGGATGGTGGGGAGCTTAAGATTTATATTCAACATATTCACGGGTTCTACAACATCACTTGGTGGGCCATAGATCTTTTATCATGCCATCGTATAAGGTACACTAATGATCATTGGAAGCTTAAGGAGAAGAGTGAGAACAGGGAGTATTCAAAGGAGAAAGTAGCTGATGCAACGACGATGCTTCTATTGGAAGTTTGGGAGCAGATATTTTCATTTGGATTCGAGGTCGAATCTTTCAAATCCGGAGGGACTGATGCAGCAGCATCTTGGAATATGGCGCCAACGTAACAATAATGATTAAGAGTTCAATTAGCTTTTAACTTTCGTTTTGGTTTTATTTTATTTTAGATTATTATGTTAATTGTCTTTTTTAAATTAAGTTTATAATATCTTTTTCCTATTAGGGTTTGTCTAATGGAGAGGATATATAAACAGAGCTAAGGCTCTTATGTTTGACAGACTTTGATAAATAAAATAGAGCTTTTGCTTATTCCTTGTAAGATTCGATTAAATTCATCTATCAAGAAGTTGGTCTCAAAGAAGCTATCGCAAGAAACTCTTTGATCGATCCAAGAACAGGTCTCTAGAACCCTAAAGTTCCTTGATCGACCGTTCAACAGTTTGTACGCTGCGCCAAGTAAACCCTTACCCAAATATTAACTCTAAACCCAAATAGAATTGAACAAAATAAATAGCACAGTACATATTTGTGAAATTATTAAATGTTTATAGTTGCATGGAGGAAGTTAATGATGATCCTAACTATACACTTTCACCTTTTATATACTAAACCTTAAATTCTAATCACTAAAACATAACCCAAATACAAACCCTAAACCTAAATATCAAAATCTAAAAAATACATCTGCTCCAAATTTCTAAATTCCAGTAACATGCATTACCATTCTACATGAGGCATGTAGAATAGAAAAATGGAAAATGTAGTTGTAATTTAATTATCGTCTTAACATATATCTTAAATGTTGATATGGTTATGATTTCATGGAATGTGGAATGCTTGCCCTAATGAAAACCCCAACCGTACATAAACTAAACTCTATCAATTAATCACTAAACCTACACGAAAATATAAACCCTAATCCAATGTTAACCCCAATCTTCCATAAACTAAATCCTAACCACTAATCACTAAACCCTACATGGAAATATAAATCATAATTCAATGTCAATCCCAATCTTTCATAAACTAAACCCAAATTTCGGAATGCCAGTAAGATGCATTACCATTCTACATGAGCATATAGAATAGAAAAGGTGACAAACGATATACACTGGTATAAAACTCATATTAATAGAACATGAAACAACAACAAATAAGATTGAACCCTCTTTTTAAAAAATCCAATGAAATATAACAAAGTAAATAGTACATTATATATTAATAAATATGGCAAATAAGAAAAGAGCCAAATTTGAAGGAAAGACAATCTGTTCTATTTTATAAAATAGTACAGAAATATACTCATTGTTCATCTCCTGCCTCGTCTTCGAACCAACAATAGGAAACTTACGGATTTTCACGTTTCGTCTTCACTCAATGACAAATATTGAATTGGGAAGACGGATGCACAGAACCATTACACCATCGGCCGGGTGATACTCCTTGCCCGTGTGATGTGGAGGCGAATCGGCTTGGGTGATGCTCCTCACCGCCTTGGCTGTAACTGCGGCGCACTGGCAGTTTCAGAAACAGAGAAGCTATGTAACGGAGCAAACAGACAGTAATGAGTGGTGATTAAAGCTATGTAACGGAGTTTTATGTGTTCATGGTATAAAAACAGAGATTTGAGAAAGAGGAAGAAAGAGAAAAGAAGAAGAATAGCTATTACAAAAAGATCTGTGACTCTCTAATGGGACTAATTATTTTAATAATTATTTTTTTTTTCCTTTTTCAGGTTTTGCCGGTGACACTCAAGGAAAATACGGCATATTACACAAAATATATAAGGTACAGTGAAAAAGTAGGGTTTTTGTCTATACAATGAATTATTGTTTTTTAGTGTTATACATGCCAATTTCCCTTTTAACAATGACTATGAGTTACCCAAAAAAAATCTTTAAACAAAAACAACGGCTTGGTTTACGATTTGCTCGATGGAAAAAGAGGTAATAAGACATCTTAAAGATGTCTAAAGGCTTAAATAAGACTTGTTAGATGGGAAAAACGACCAACTTAAAAAATGCCTTAAAAAAAGACTTTGAACTGAGAATGATGTGTATGTCACTGTTGAATTTGAATATGAATTTGAATTGTTCAAACTCAAAACAAGAATTCGTATGGCGAGTTATATGAAAGACGTTTATTAGAAGATTAATGATTGAATACAAGGAAAATAACTCGAAAATCCTCTTAAAACAATGAATTTGGCAAGAACAAAGTAAAGCTATGAAATTCTTAACTCTTGTACTGATTTATGTGTGATTGTGTATCTTCTTTCTCTTTATGAGTTTCTTTCTATTTCTAATTGAATTTGCCAACTTCTTTTCTTTTTTCCTGTGCCGATTTGGCTTTTTTGCCGTTTCTCTTTTCAAATGAGTCGAGTATCTTTACTTTATGAGCCTCTCCGACCGATACTATCCATCTACAACAATAAGTCCCCACCAATTCATTGCGAGAGACAAAGTCGATCTTGATGAATTACATAGAATAAGAACATAAAGAAAATGAACTCGACGCTAAGCATCCTTCAAAGTGTTTTTTTTCGATCTGATGTCTCATTTTTTTAGGGTGCAATATCAACTTACCAAAGTTTCAACTTGGTTTAATATCATACCACCTCCTGGGTTTAATGTTGAACCACTTTTATGGTTTCTGAGCAGTGGAATTTTTGTTTCCTCGAAATGTGCATCGTCACATCCACGTTTAGGTCTAGTATACCCAATGATTATGTTTTTGTGTTTCGCACGTTTTTCTAATGTAAAAAGGCGTTTCTCTCTCAAACTCTTTTTTCCACCTTTGTGTTATTTATTTTTGGATCAACTATCATGATTTAGGAATATATCTCTGATTTGTGCCAAGATCTTCATATGTTCTTCATCCAACAAAGTATTCTATCCAAAAATGCTCAACTAGACTCAGATGAATATAAGTCTTCTGCCGAGTTTATCAAAAGGCATAGCTTGGGCTGGAAGACACATCGACCTTGGATCTCGCCCAACTTCACATGGTTTGGTTTTCTGAGAACCTAAGCCGAGATAAGGAAAGCTAGGAAGTCGTCGATGAAGAAGAGACAGACAATGATACTGAAGATGTCGACAAGGATATCACTGTGGCCGACATGAGTGCTCAAGGGACTGCTACTCAATCTACAAATCATCATCCGATAGTTCCAATCCGAAATGGAAAATTTGATGTCAGGAAGACATCCTTTAATGTTGTAGAAGGCCATAATTGGATTGGACATCTTCCGACAACATACAAAATAAAAGCCTATGGGAACTTGTCGAACACTTGGGCATTGGTGAATATTTTACATTCTTGATCACCAAGTTGCATGATCGGCCATGAAACCCTCCAGTGGGGTTTGCGTGTGTTTTTGAATCATGGTTCAAAGAAGACGGCACCATGCAATGGTTTTTGATCCCCCCCCCCGACGTGATCACTCAGGGGCGATCAGCATAGCCGTAGCTGGTCATGGCTGCCGAGATAGGTGTTTCAATGAGCGTTTGGGTTTCTGAGGAGATGACCACCTTTTTTTTCCCTGAGACAGGTTTTTATTTTGCGAAGATGAGATCCCAGCACAACATGCATACTCGTCAGCTGTTTCAGAAAAATCTGAGATTGGTAACTATATTATTTCTACTCCAAGATCAACTCGACTTCTTCCGCGGAACCATTGGTCAACTCCATAGTTTTATGGAACACGATCGGTGGTAGATAGCTAGATTTTTTTCTTTATATTTGATAATTTCATTAACCAATATATATGTTTGCTTTTCGTAGTTCAACCTCCTATCGGGTCGCCTTATTCAGAATTTTTTTTTGAAAAAAAAGTTGTCCTTGTAAGAATTTTAAACCACCAGACCTGGTCAGATAGTACTGACAAAAAGGATTTGTAGCAGTATTGAGCGAATTAAAAAGTAAGAAATTGTTGTTTAATTAGAGTTTATAAAGGATGTGAGATTTAACATGAACACTTAGAAACATGATTCGTTGTATCACGAATGATTTGCTTATAAACTATAATATACCCGAATATCTGGATAACCCATCGGCGCACGCAAGGAACAGACGCCTAGAAACATAGACTGCGCCGATCGCCGATCGTAGATACAAGCCTACGCAAGTTAAAAGAACAATCATGATCGCCGAACCAACTCCCTGACATACAACCACTACGACGCAGGAATAACGGACAAAGCAATATAAATACAAGAGCATTCAATGAAGAAGAGGAAGACCAAGTGTGAGAGATTAGAGAGAGAAATAGCTTTGAGTTCCTTAGTTCGTCCAACGACGACGAGTTCTTCCTTTGTTTTCTCCTTTCGGTCCTTAAATAACACTTCAATAAACGAAACCTTTTAGCCCCCTTCTAAACATACTTAACCTCCACTAGTTGTCTTCTAAACTCTATTACCGGATTTAGGATTCAACAATTGGCGCCCACCGTGGGGCTAAACGGTTTCTAACGCACGAAGTAAAAACAAAGACCAAGGAAATGCCTACTTCATCCAGCGGCCCACCGCCGGCCAAAGCGAACGAACGACAGCCCACAAACGCAACGCAAGATAGCGCAGCAGACACCGGAAAAAGCGGAGAGACGAACCCACGAACCACGCGACCTCCAACTAGTGCCGCCATCGACGCCATGATCTCTAGCGCAAGAAACGCCTCAACTGCAACACCATCCACGGCCCGAACGAATCATTTGACTGAACCCGCATCGAACACAACCAAACCGGGGAGAACGCCGGAATATCGGATCGATCTCCCAAACCCCGGATACCTGAAAAAGACATGCAGAACAAAGACCTCTCCGCCGTGGTACAGTCTTTGGTCGAGAAAGTAGACAAACTCACCTGCACTAGAGCAAGAACGAACGACCCCTACACAGACACAAATTCAGTTCAGAGCGAGAAAATGAACTGGCCGATCTGCGAAACACCGGGCGCGTACCCGCCGAACTAGTATCCCAGATACAAAGAAATTTTTTTGGAAACTCGGACACGCCGACGCAAAGACAGTTGACGCCACAACTCAACCAGGACCGATGTAACCTAGGCGAGGATGACCGAGACAAAATCATCCGAGAGCTGCAAGCTACTTTAAAAAGCATAAACTTCCGCGTGCATCAGGCTACCAGTGCTGCACCGGAAATAGATCGAGTGCTAGAAGAAACACAAAATTCCCCTTTCACCGCCAAGATCTGCAACAAACCTATACGACACACCGGAAAAATAAGATTCCCTACTTATGACAAAAGCTCAGACCCACGTCAGTACATGACTGCATTTACTATCGCTATGGGACGAGCGCATCTCGCCCCCGATGAGAGACATGCCGGTTATTGCCAGCTGTTCGTAAAAAACCTCACTGGACAGGAACTCAGATGGTTCTCGTGGCTTGAATCAGGATTGATCGATAGCTACCAACAGCTATCGATGGCTTTCTTGAAACCTTATTCGATGTATATTGAAGATGGAGCGTCAGAAGCCGACTTATACACGATGTCGCAAGAACGAACGGAATCCCTTAGAGGCTTCATCGGAAGATTCAAAGCAATAGTATCCCGTGTTAAGGTATCTGATAAAATTACTATCACAGCCTTGATAAATTCCCTATGGTATGAATCGAAGTTGCGTGAGGACCCCAAGCTAAACAAGACGCACACGCTTGAAGACGCGCTGCACCGCTCCAACCTGTTTGTCGAATTGGAAGAAGACAATGAGACCATGGCTAAGAAGCACACGGCCACGAAGACCACCACGGCCAAGGAGAAGTCCAAAGAAGAGAGCCAAGAGTCGCGTCACAGATCGGATGGCGAAAGGAAAAGAGACGAGGACCGAAAAGCTCCGAACTTCCATATCAGCGACGAACAAAGATCGCCGAGGCAAGCTTGGAACAAGTGGTCGCGGGAAGATAACTCCACGAGATATTGCTAGTCTCATAAGAGAAACGGCACTCAACCCTGGAATGCAGGCACCTGCAAGATTACCTTTTTGGAAAGTATCAAAGAGTAGAAATTAAACCACACGACAGCGGAGGAAGCCGAGCCGATGCCGAACGCGGGAGAGAGAATCATCGCAGAACGCCACCGAGAAGGGAACAACTCGCGTTTACAATGAAGAAAAAAAGAAAGCAAGGACAGAGATCAAGTCCCCGAAAAGGGAAAGACCAGACGAAACTCGAGAAGATATTCTGCCACCCCCACTGCGGCGAAGGATAAACATAATCATGAGGGGATTTCCCCACATGGCAAGGGTAGACGCGGCATACGACATAGAAAGCAAACAAAGAAGAAAAGATGCCACGAGTAACCCAGATAAGCACTTCCCTCTCACTCTAAACTGTCTGGACGCAGAAGGATTAGACACAACGACCCGCTGGTCGTCACGCTGACGATCGGCGACTGCGAAGTTTCTCGGATCTTGATTGACACCGGAAGCACCGTCGACGTGATCTTCAAAGACACACTAAGAAAGATGAACATAGGTGAAAGCAACTTCAAACCTGAAATCAGCCCTCTGGTCAGCTTCGCAGGAGACACCACCATGTCAGAAGGTACCATCAAACTCCCAGTCTATGTAGGAAGCACCCACAAAATAGTCAAATTCACGATAGTAGACAAGCCAACTATCTACAACGCGATCTTCGGAACCCCGTGGATACACTCTATGAAGGCAGTACCATCAACCTACCATCAGTGTATCGAAATCCCACTACCAGAAGGAATACACACGATTAAAGGAAGCCAGAGCACATCAAGAGCATGCTTCATAGTAGAGAGGAGACCCGAGGACCAAAGAGACAACCAACGAATACGACAAAAGCCAAAAAGCAAAACTCCAAAGACAAAGGAAAGCTTCGCGAAAAGAGCCGAACTCCGATCACCAAACAGCCGGAGGAACAAAAACCGCAAACCAGACTGAAACGGCAAAATTCTTGAAGAACGACGGAGAGAACTCGACGAAGGATCAACTAGTCCCCGCGCAAAACGAAGAGCCGAAACAATGTCGCCAGAAATCGAAGAAAAAGAGGCAGTCCAACCAATCAAAAAAATACAACCTCCCGAAAATGAGAAAGAAGATCCAAAGGAAGACTTACCGACCATAGAGAAAAATCCATCGGAATCACAAGAGACGACCACACAAGAGGCCAAACCACAAGCTACCACCACTGACGAAGCCCACTAAGAATACCAAACAAAGAACACGCCCAAGCTCGCAGAATAAGCGCAACTTACGAAGAACGCTAGCCCCCGATCTCAAAAAAAAGTTGATGAATGAACTACGAATGGGTTGATCCCCTTGGGGTACGTAGGCAGCCCACAAAAAGGGTGCAGCCACAATGCCAACTAAAGAAGAAACATTTTTGGGAAAGTCTTAAAATACCGATCCGAAAATGAAGCCGAGGCCAGTCTTGCACGGGTCGTCGATCGGATAAGTGTTAACGCCGAGCTTGCTTGTGCACTTATCTTGGTCCTACCTTACAGGGGGTAAGCCGGGCCAAATCCCGCCCTCCGCCTAAAGAAGAAACATTTTCGGGAAGGTCCTAAAAAGCCGATCCGAAAATGACGCCGAGGCCAGTCTTGCACGGTCGGCGATCGGATAAGTGTTAACGCCGAGCTTGCTCGCGCACTTATCTCGGTCCTACCTTATAGGGAGTAAGCCGGGCCGAATCCCGCCCTCCGCCTAAAGAAGAAACGTTTTCGGAAAGGTCCTAAAAAATGATCCGAAAATGAAGCCAAGGCCAGTCTCGCACGGGCGGCGATCGGATAAGTGTTAACACCGAGCTTTCTCGCACATTTATCTCGGTCCTACCTTAAAAGCCGGGCCGAGTCCCGCCCCTTGCACAGAGAAAAAGTTAAAGCCGAGGCCAGACTCGCACAGGTCGGTGATTGGATAGACTATCAGCCAAGCCACGCTCGCATGACTATCTCAATCCTACCCCTTACAGGGAATAAGCCGGGCCGAGTCTCCCCCCCCCCCGAAACTAAAACCACCGGCCGACCTAAATTTTTATCTTAACAAAATATTTTTAAAAGCTCATTACCACAGAAGAACAAGAAAGGCACGTCACTCAGGCAACACTGACAACTACCTCACACAATCCACGAATAAAAAGAATACAACTCAACAACACTGATGATACGACTCGGAGATAAGAAATTTTTAAATTCATAATATTTTTCCTTACATATAAAAAAGGCTCATAAAAGCCGCCGAAAGTCCAAAACACAAACACCGAAAGAAAGAAAACAAGTCATTCATTGGTCCCTTCCATCTCTTCGTCAACATCCAAAGAAAACTATGGAAGATCCGCCATATCCAGCTCATACACAACCGTATCATCCAAAGCAGCCATCTGCATCAATAAGGCGTGCTTGTTCTCAGCCAACTTCTCTGCATGAATGGGGATCCCCTCGGCTATATACCTCTCAAGGCAACTGACAACTCCCGTGAGTTGACTCTTAGCCAAAATCTTAGGACGAACGCTGTCACGATCAGACAAATACGCCCTCACCTTCTCGATAAAAGGGCTGAAACGAGAAGACATGACATATACAACACGCTCCCTCTCCGAATCCACCAGCCCATTACGGGACTTCACCAGTTGGGAAACTTCGGTCTCTAAGGCAGTCTTCTGAGTCAACAGCGCCTCCTCACGACGACCCCGCTCAAGAATCTCTTCCTTCAAGCGGGCCACCTCGACCAGCAAGCTTCGATTAGCGAATTCCAGCTTCTCTGACGATTCCTCAAAAGTTCTCACAGACGAAGAAAGACTTGACGACCTCTCTCTCTCCCCCGCAAGAGCACGACACTCAGCCCCGAGCTCCTCGGACAACCGCTTACACTTCCGATCATACTGGTCGATCATGAGATTACACCTTATCTTCGACTAAAGACAAAACCGAGATGATCAAATAGAGTGCATACAGGGAAAACGATAAACCAAGAATCACAAAATTTACCTGAGCCTCGAGCGAAGTCCATTCAGCGTATGACTGGAAAAAATCAAATCCTCGGGAGAGAGCATGGAGCTTGATGAAGGACGCATGCCGAAGAAAAGCTTGGCATAACCCTTGGGCGGCGTCAACAGCGAGGAGGGACTCTCCTGCGGAGCAAGCGTTTTCTTCTCACCCCCCTCGGAGTTAGCAGATCCCACGTGTTCGGTAGTGGTAATTTCACCAGCATCCTTCACAACCGACGGAGTACCATAACCAAAAAGAGAAATCACCGGTAAAAGAGCCATTAAAAGCTCAAGATTAGGAGGATTGGACAAAGGTGCCAAAGTCGATTATTAACTCACACCTCCCCCACGAAAGGAAGGACAGGAACGGCGGGAGAGTCAACAACAGAAGCGACGGCATAACTCGGAGGCAACGCCGACGAAGATGAAACATTCTCCTTAAGATTCTTCGGAGGGAAACCAGACGCAGCCTCCTTGATAACGATGGAATACTCCGGAATATGCTTTTTAACCCTTCACTTTTTCCTCGGTGAAGCTTCCCACTTCCTTTTTGATGATTCAGAAGCCGAGGAATTCACGAAACCAGATATTTCCCGACAAACTAAACAGGAGAAACGACGAAGGTAAGAAGGGCATATCAACCCAAAGGTAAGCCCACTAAAAATACAAGGAGAACAAACAAAGCTCACCAGCGTTAATACGAGAGATGCTGCGACAAACCCTCTCGACACTGAGATCATTCCAGGAAGGCCTCCCAGGGCTACGGATTCTGGCGAGACGCTCACTCGCCGACGATGAAAGAGGCCAATGCTTCTCGTGAGCCACTGAAACAACAAGCAGAGAAACGATCAATAAATCCGCTTGAGAATCACCGAAACACAAAAAACAAAGTAAAATTATCAGGTTGTAGATTCCATTCAGTCCTAAAGACCGCGGAAAGATCATATACAGAAGATGGGCTGACACGCACAAAGAAATACTTCTATTGCCAACCGTAGGTTTTGGTTGGACCGCGCCCCACTAGAAGGCCGCAGCGAGCCTTGATACTGACCGAAAATGTCTCGTCGGTGATCATATTCATCTGCGAGATAGCTTCAAAAAATTTGGCGTTGACTTCAACGCCGACCTCCTCACCAAGGACTAGAGCAACCACCATGTTTCGAATAGCGGCCGGAGAAATCTGAGAAATCGCCACATCACGTCTTTTAGCATAGGAGGTCAGCAATTGAGGATGAGGAAACCATAACTTGGATTGAGCGAAGTACGGACTGTACAAGCATATCCACCATGGGGGCAGCGACCAGGGCCTCTCCTCGGGAAGCGAAACTCTCATCTCAACCCCTTCCGGGAAAGAGCAATTCTTTCTCAAGCGCTTCAAAGAATCTTCTTTGAGCTAGGAGGAGCATACGATCCCATGATCATCCTCGGACGGACCATCAGGTGAATCTTCCTTCAAATCAGACTCGCCCTCAGAATTATCATCTAACGCCGACGACGCAACCGGGCCCGGCGGGTCAGGCTTTTCCTTAAGATTGTCAACGGCGGAATCTGCCTGCGGAGGAACAGAGCCGGCAGTCGACGGAGCAAGTAGGAGTTCATCGACAGTCGCCATCTCGGGAGTCCTAACTAGAGATTCGAGGTGTTCATCCATCAGAGAAAAGAGAGAGATAAAAGCGACAAGAATTTTGAAAATATCAGAAATTGAGAAGAAATGATAAACGATGACGCAAACGATAAAGGAAGAGAAGTAACTTTTAAAAGCGAGGAGCAAATACGGGCTGAGAAGTCGAGGAGTGGAAGCAATCAAGTAGGGAACAGAAGACGAGAGAGCGAACAAGGTGGCAGGAAATCTACTCCGACGCCTATCTATGTGACTGAAGGACTTTCCGAGTGACAAGAGGTGACGCCCTACGCCGGCTAACTCAATTTACAAGGAAAACAAACCGATAAAAGAACGACAGGCATCCCCTATGAACGCGCATGTCCAACTCGCTCAAAAGTAATAATTACATCCGACACATATCCACGTGCCAGACTCCGGGGAGGGGGGGTATTGTTGGAGGGTTGGCCTTCGGCCCATTCGCGAGTTCGATACATATATACACGCCCAAGAAGGCCCAGCAACGACGACCCGAATATCTGGATGACCCATCGGTGCATGCAAGGAACAGACGCCTAGAAACGTAGACTGCGTCGATCGTAGATACAAGCCTACGCAAGTTAAAAGTACAATCATGTACGCCGAACCAACTCCCTGACATACAACCACTACGATGCAGGAATAACGGACGAAGCAATATAAATACAAGAGCATTCAATGAAGAAGAGGAGGACCAAGTGTGAGAGATTAGAGAGAGAAATAGCTTTGAGTTGCTTAGTTCGTCCAACGACGACGAGTTCTTCCTTTGTTTTCTCCTTTCGGTCCTTAAATAACACTTCAATAAACGAAACTTTTAGCCCCCTTCTAAACATACTTAACCTCCAGTAACTGTCTTCTAAACTCTATTACCGGATCTAGGATTCAACACTGAGGGACCACAATGAAATGTGTGATAGTTAGTTGTGATCTAAGTAGTGCTTGAAATACATTGTCTTGATTGTTGACATGCCTTGAATTTGGTATGATTGCTAGCATAAGTTAGCTAGAGATCTCTCTATAAACGAGTTAGAGGGTGATATCACTCTGGGTCAGAGAGGAGGCGAACAAGCCCCCGTCTCAAGCTGTATAGATCACTTCTATATGGACCGTGATATTATGTTTAGTTATTTTATTGGACATGCCTTCAAATCCGTCATCACTAGAGTAATCTGAAAAAACGTTTATATTAAAAAGTTTCTAAAATAATAAGGATTTTTTTTTATTATAGACGTAGCCAATTCGATGAAACAACGTTAAACTTCTATGTTTTATTCTGGTTATTATCTGTTTTCATATTCTTATTGAATCCGCTATAACGTTTGTCTGTAACAGTCAAACAGAGAGACACGTGTACATGTATGGGAATAGTTGAATGTTTGATTGATAAAGTAGCCGTTGTGTCTTGTTTGTAACTTTGCACCATATAGTGACGACAAATGAACCTGTCAAGCTGTTCTTCAATCAATCGATTTCTTAAAGAGATATAAGACGTGGTCCAAATGTGATTTGTTGATAGATGATTATTGCTTTTGAATTTTATTTAATCTTGGCTCTTTTTCTCATTTCGTCTCAAGGATTATTATGCCTTTTTGGAATAGGAAAGAGTTTTTGTCTCAAAAAATATATAGCAAACAGTATATTTAATTTTTCTTTTGATCCAAACAGTATATTTTATTTTATATTGATAATTGTATTGCTCATCTAATATCGATTCAAAAGTGGTAATATTAAAAAGTTATCTTCATGTTTGCTCTTATATGTGATTTACAAGATATATATCATTGATAATCTTTAATAATATTAAAAAGTTATCTTCATGTTGATATAATATTTAAAATTGTAAAGACTATTTAGTTCAAATACAGTTCATAAATGAAAAAAAACACAGTTAATTTTATTAAGCATTTTATTAAAACAATAATTCTCTTACAAATTTAATAAATTTCTGCTGCAATTTCAAAAATTTCCAGAAACTTTGGTAAAGTTATAGTGTACTTTTTGGATCAATACAACCGGATCGAACATATAAAAAACTTTACCAACATCTACAAATTCTAGAATAGTGTTCTAATCTGAATTCCAAGAACATTTTTTTTTTGAATATCAAGTGATATAATTCTTGCAGATTTAAAACTAACATATATTATATTAGTTTTGTCACAATGGCCATTCAAACCAAAGATCTCTAAACATAATGGACAGAATCTTTTCAAGTTTTTTAAGAACATCATTAAGAAAACATAAATAAACCTTAACATAAGCATCCACAATCGTCACAAAGAATATATTATACATTATGTTCAACAAATTGACATATGTTTTGGAATCCAAATTGTTGCACAAAAAAAAAAGGGAATCCAAATAAAATAATAATAAAGATATACATATCCATTGATTCTAAAATGAACTTCCGATGTTATGTGAATATTGTCGGATCATAATCTTGTTTTCGTAAATTCTAATTAACAGTTTAGTCTAGTTTTTTTTTTTGGACAAATTCAGTTTAGTCTAGTTAAATAGGGGATAGTTTGAATGAAAAATACTCTTTTATGAATTTAATTTCGATAAATATACTGACATTTCAAACACATACTTTGTCTATATCTTAAGACATTTTTGACCAGATCTAAAAGAAATATTATATTGCTTAATAATTTGAAATTCAACAAAGGAACATTCACCGATTATACAGACAACAAGACTCAAATAAAAAGTAGTTAAACTATCTTCACCATATATCTATCTGATGAGTGAGACCAGAAGTCATTTAGTTTTATTTGACGACTCCTCTGAAAGGCTGAAATATCTTCTGTTGTTCTTATTACAATATTACTTCTGTCTTCGTCTTGACCATCTCTTTCATCTCGCAGATCCAAAGAAACAGAGAGATTAAGAGAAAACAATGAGAAGGGGAGATTTAACTCCGGACAGAGACCGTCAGATTGAGGAGCATGAGTTGCAAGAAACTCGGTTTAGTCCTGAAACAGAGAATGTTAGACAATACCAAAGAGAGCAACAAGAAGATGATGAAGAAGAGGAAGAAGAAGAATGTGTGGAGGGGATATTCGAGAGCAGAGAGGTTCCTTCTTGGAAGAAACAGTTAACGATTAGGGCTTTTGCTGTCAGCTTTGCGTTAAGCATCTTGTTTAGCTTCATTGTGATGAAGCTAAACCTCACAACAGGAATCATCCCTTCACTTAATGTCTCTGCTGGTCTTCTCGGGTTCTTCTTCGTCAAGACATGGACCAAGATGCTTCATAAATCTGGTCTTTTGAACCAACCCTTTACCAGACAAGAGAACACCGTTATTCAGACATGCGTTGTTGCTTCTTCAGGCATTGCCTTTAGCGGTAATAGATACAAAAATATATAAAAAAAATCTCAAACTTCTGAATCAAGATTATCGTTTATTTCTTGATTTCTTGTATTTTAAATTGCAACAGGAGGGTTTGGGACTTACCTATTTGCAATGAGTGATCGAATAGCTAAACAATCAGGAGACGCTGCCCGTGGCGTTAAGGATCCTTCTTTGGGTTGGATCATAGCTTTTCTCTTTGTTGTCAGCTTTCTTGGTCTTTTCTCTGTTGTTCCTCTTCGAAAGGTTTGGTTTCTGCTGCTTCTTTTTCTCCTGTGGAAACCCATTAAGAACACTGATGAGTTGATGCATCTCTTACATTTGCAGATAATGATAATAGACTTCAAACTAACATACCCAAGTGGCACTGCAACTGCTCATCTTATCAACAGCTTTCACACTCCTCAAGGAGCCAAACTAGCCAAGTATGACACTTTCACTTTCATAGCTTAATTTACATTTTGCATACTAGCTTTTCAGGTCTCTGGTTTTTGACTTGTGCTCTATGTGTGTCAGGGAACAAGTGAGAGTGTTGGGGAAATTCTTCTCCTTAAGCTTCTTGTGGGGTTTCTTCCAATGGTTCTTTACTGCAGGTGAAAACTGTGGGTTTAGTAGCTTCCCTACCTTTGGACTCAGAGCTTACCAATATAAGTAAGAATATTATGATATTACCTGAAGCATTGTGTTTGGCTGATAAACTAATTTATTGTCCTGTCTTTTTCTCATAATCTGGTTTATTGTCTTGACAGGTTCTACTTTGATTTTTCAGCAACATATGTGGGTGTTGGTATGATATGCCCATACATAATCAACATATCTCTTCTCTTGGGTGGAATTTTGTCTTGGGGACTTATGTGGCCTCTCATTGAAACAAGAAAGGGAGATTGGTTCCCTTCTAATGTTGACTCTAGCAGCATGAACGGTCTCCAAGCTTACAAGGTAAAACCCTCCCCATCACTCACTTTCTTTTGTACACTTCTTTTGCTAAGACACTTGTTTCTTTCGCTTCTTCAGGTGTTCATTGCTGTTGCTATGATCCTAGGAGATGGTCTATACAACTTTTGCAAGGTGTTGAGCAGAACCATTTCAGGGCTATCAAAGCAGATACGAGGTAGAACCTCAGAAGAACCTCCTGCTTCCCCATTGACTCCAAGGATATCTTATGACGACCAACGTAGAACAAGATTCTTCCTTAAAGACCAGATACCTTCATGGTTTGCTGGTGGAGGGTATGTGGTTATAGCTGCAGTATCTACAGCTATACTCCCTCAAATGTTTGATCAGCTGAGATGGTACTACATTCTAGTCATCTATGTATTTGCCCCAGTCTTAGCTTTCTGCAATGCTTATGGAGCCGGGCTAACTGATTGGTCACTAGCATCAACCTATGGGAAACTCGCCATATTCACAATCGGAGCATGGGCTGGTTCAGACCATGGTGGTCTTCTTGCAGGCTTAGCGGCTTGTGGGGTCATGATGAACATAGTGTCAACAGCTTCAGACCTGACGCAAGATTTCAAGACCGGTTACTTAACACTGTCGTCCCCAAGAGCCATGTTTGTGAGCCAAGTGATTGGAACAGCAATGGGATGTTTGGTTTCTCCCTGCGTGTTCTGGCTTTTCTACAAGGCGTTTGATGATCTCGGCCTCCCAAAGAGTGAATACCCTGCACCGTTTGCAACTGTGTACAGAAGCATGGCCAAACTTGGTGTTGAAGGGGTTTCTTCTCTCCCAAGAGACTGTCTTGTGCTATGCTATGGGTTTTTCGGTGTAGCCATTCTGATAAACGTAGTGAAAGACGGTCTTGGGAACAGATGGGGAAGGTTTATTCCTCTTCCCATGGCAATGGCTATACCGTTTTTCTTAGGGCCTTACTTCGCTATTGACATGTGCGTGGGAAGTTTGGTTTTGTTTGTCTGGGAGAGACTAGATGCTGCGAAGGCTGAGGCCTTTGCAACAGCTGTGGCTTCTGGTTTGATATGTGGAGATGGAATCTGGACTTTGCCAAGCTCTGTGCTCGCTATAGCTGGAGTTCAACCTCCTATCTGCATGAAGTTTCTCTCATCTGCAACTAATCATAGAGTCGACAAGTTTCTGCAAGGATCCTCTTAGGACTTTCTAAAGCTCAGTAAGAAGAATCTGTTGAGATGAAAAGTGTAATGTTGTTTCAGTTTTGGAAACAATAATAAAGTGTATAGTGCCTTGGTCACAATTGTAGATAGATGAGAGAAGGTCTGTGTATTAAAATGTGAAAACATGCTTTTGTACATATCTCGGCGAAGAGAAGACTTACTTTTCATAACTACCAGTATATAACAGAACACTAATAATAACTAAATGACTAATCCATAGCTCTATTCTTGTTTTTCTGTAACATAACCATCGGTCTTGTAGCAATCTCTCGTTCCACTAATAGAACATAACTAAATGAGCAAAAGAAACAACAGACCTCTAATTTCTTCTAGAACTAAAGTTCTTTTTGAGGGTGATTTCTACTTTGAAGTTCCAACTGTTTTCTGCTCTGGCTACAAGTTTTCTTAGATCCATCCCTGATTAAGGCAGGCTACTTCAGGGTTTTCCTTTCTGGAATCCATAGCCTTCGGCTTGGGATGCTTATCATTGTAGTGATGATAGCACAACAAGGTAACCTTTGGATCAGATCTCACTGATATACTGTGAGGCCACTCAGTATATAATAAGTACTTCAATTCCATTAACTAAGCAGCAGTGATACGGGTACGGGGACTGGAAACGGGGACGGGAACGGGGACGGAAAACGGCAAAATCAAAAATTTAAGATACAGGTACGGCTGGAATACGGCAATAAAATACTTATATATATAACATATATTATATACAAATCATAAGTTAAAACTATAAGTAATATAAATTTTACAAAAAAGTTCAATTATAAGCATTGTTTTGCTCTGTTTTAGCTGGTTTTTAGTTGATGGCATTATTTTATCATTTTGAATATTCTGAATATTAACCACTAGATCAAATTTTTTAAAAATGTGATATTTAAAGACGCTAGTCAAAGCATATATAGTCACATGACACGGTGTCATTTTCTTCTTCTTTGATCCTAAATTATGTTTTTCTTCCACAGCTTTTTGTGTAAGAAATTTGAAAATTTCTGGGTTTTCAAGTTTAGGAACAAAATTGACTATGTTTTGAGCATCTATATATACCTCTAAACTGTAAGCATGTACACCTCTAAAGTTTTAATTTCATCTTTTAACATTTTCAGACTTAATAGAATAAACAAATTAAAAACAAATATAGTTTAACTTTACACTTCCTAACACAAAAAATCAAACGGATACATACGTCTATTAGCTTGGAAACGTTTCCAAGACGTCTCCGGTCTCTGACCAAGCCCGTCCCCACTGAGTCAGGCCGTCCCGGGTTCACCTTACACGTGTTAGGGACGTTTCCAAGGCGTACCCGAGCCGTACCCGCCCCCAGCCGAACCCGGTACGTGAGACGGCACCAAGTTGGCGTACCCGTGCAACTTTTCCATATCACTATTAACTTGATCATCAGAACTGTGTCCTAATCGCTGTTCTTACTAGTTATGCCTTATTTTCTGCATCCTTTTCAACCAAATCATACCTATATATATATCAGGGTATGAAAGATGTTAAAGAGAATGCATATGTCTTTCACACCCTCCAACTGTGAAACAATTACAAAATTGATAAGTTTCCATCAACCAAACAAGTTAAATCAGAAGAGTATTGATCTGCATTATGGATCAGAAAAGATATGTTTACAAGGCAAGTAGAACATAATCAGACATTATTATTATGCAATGTAGAAAGTGAACTTGTTCTTATTGATGGAGAAGAGCAGGCGATGGGCTAACGCTGCATTTGACAAACGGGTTAAGTCTCTTCAACCACTTAGATTTCCTCTTTTTCTCTACTGGTTCACTTCTTGTTTCACTCATCTTTCTCTTCTTGCTCTTGCTCTTATCCAACCCAAAGCAGCTCGGTGAGGATACATTTTCATAAACAGACTCTCTCGATGACTGCAGTGTGTATATTTGGCTCTGCAGAACGCACACCTGGTGAAAATGTTCATCCCTCATCTTAAGCACGCACCTAGCGAGCCTCACTGCTTCCTTTTTCATGAAAAGCGCTTCGGTTGCTAGCTCTCTGTTCTCTTCCAAGAGAGAAGTGAGTTTGTATCCGAGATTCACAGTTTCCTCCACAGCTACTTCTTTCTCCATGTCGAGCAACATCACAAGCTTCTTGAGCAACTCGATCTTCTTGGAAGCTTCTCTGAACTTTTGTTCACCGCGAAGCAACTCGTCCTGCGCCATATCTCTTTCCAAGTTTGCGGTCACGAGCTGCGACACTAACTCATCAACTTTCTGCTTATCACAAGCCGTGATTTGCGTCTGTTCGAAGGACAAGATGCTCTCGACTTGAGAACTTATGTCGGTATCATCATTAGAGTCATTTGCATGAGAAGGGTTTTGTGGTTTGGCTTGGTTGTAACGGTTCAAGAGAGTGGCGTAACCGTCAAAGAGATCTTGACAGAGTGTGAGAAGGAGAGGACGTCTTTGGTAAAACCATTCCGCACGTTGAGAAAACGTTTCACCGGTTTGGTTATCTTCAAGAGCAGATACGCGCATTACTTGCATCCGTGACTCAAGCTCTGTGTTCATTCAACAACAAAATACCCAAAAAAAAACGAAGTGAACATTAGATATAAACACACACATGAAAAGAAAATCAAAATGTGTAAGTGTACCGGAGAGAGAAGGCAAATGTGGAAGAGATGCATCCATGGATGTTGTTTAGACTTTAGAGGAGAACAGAGAGTAAAGGAGAGCTTTAAGGTAACGTCAAAATCAACCATTTTTGGAAAAGAGGCTTAAATCAGTGAGATGATGACATGAACATTAATTAATGCGACCTAATTGCCGCAAATATCCAGAAATGGTAAGAGGCAGTAATATCAGTCTCAATTTAAAATTTTGTAGTTTTAAATTTTCAGTTTAAACTTTAAACCATTAAACTTTAGCAAAAAAAAAAAAAACTTTAAACCATTAAACGTACAATAAAATTATATAAATTAATAATTTTATTTTACATCAATATTTTTTATAATGTTAAAATATAACTGTTCTATTAATTTATAGAATTTTTGGTTCCCCCAAAAAATATTTTCCTTAAGTTTATTAGTTTTAGATATTTTTAATTACAATAAAAGAATAATCTCACAATTTTCTATCTATCACATATTTGATTATTTACATTAACTTATTAAATATATAACATTTTTCTACAAAATCTTAGTAATCGATAAGAAAAGAGCTGACACGCGCATCACTTGCATGATTGCATCCGAGACTCGAGCTCTGTATTCAACAACAACATATGAACACACCCAAAAAACAAAGTGAACATTACATAGAAAGATATATAAACACACACACACACACTTAAGAGTTTGAATTTGTATAAGTGTACCGGAGAGAGAAGGCAATTGTGGAACAATAGGCTGAGAGGTATCCATGGTTGCTGTTTAGAGGAAACAGAGAATAAACGGAAGCTTTAAGGAAAGTCAAAATACCACACTTTTGGAAACTATAAAAGAAAGAATAACAAAAAGGCATAAATCAGTGAGATGATGACATGAACATTAATGCGACCTAGTTGCCGCAAATATCCAGAAAAGATTTTACCAAAAAAATATCCATAAAGGTAAGATGCAGTAAAATGAGGCCAAAAAAACACTGAACATGACAAGAATGGCCAAAAGAAACATGGACTCGAGGCTGGCTAATAAAACCCTGAACTTTTATTGACTTTTATCAGTTTATTAAGAAACATTGATTGACCGACCAGATTAAGACACCGTTAACTGACAGTTAAGACGGTGGTTAATCAACGTTAAATACAACCGTTTAGCAAAACTACGTCGTTTCATTCAGTTTTTTGGTTTAAGAAAAAATGTCAAGACGTCGTCGTTTTATTTAATTAAAATGGTGGAAGGGTGGGCTCGAACTCGTGCACTCGTGGTCTTTAGGAGGGGGTTTTGCCACTTAGCTAGTGGACTTTTCGAAAGATTATGAAACAAACTTCCTTTTATTGAGTTAACGACGGGGATGAATGAAATAAAAAGACGAACCCTAATTTCACAGAAACTCAAATCGATTTGGGGCTTTTTTGAATGGTGAGTGAATGGTGAAGACAAAGTTCACAAGGAACGGAAGGGAGGTTGTGATCTTTGGAGCGATGAGGAATTTCGATTACGGGAGTGAAGAAGCATTTCAACAATCGAACAAGGATGGAAATGGTGGTAAGAGTGAAGAAGCGGTTCAACAATCGAACAAGGATGGAAATGGTGGTGGGAGTGAAGAAGCGGTTCAACAGGCGAAGAAGAGTGGAAATGGTGGTGGGAGTGAAGAAGCGGTTCAACAGGCGAAGAAGAGTGGAAAACGCGGTGCTTCTGTGAGTTTGTCGCCGGAGAGATCGAGGAAGAGTAAAAGAGTTGAAGGGATAGAGATGTTGGCATCTACACCGCCGAAGACAAGGCGGGAACTTCATATGGGTCACGGAGAAGAAAGGTGGTGATGGAGTGCTTCTGTGACTTTGTCATCTCTGGAGAAGACCACGAGGCGTGGAACTTCATATGGTGGTTCAACTCTGTCTCCTCCTAACTCGAAGAAGAAGCAGAAGGTGACGACAGAGACTGTGGTTCGTCCTGGAAACTCGAAGAAGAAGCAGAAGGTGACGACAAAGACTGTTACGGTGACGACGGAGTCTGTGACATTGGTGATGATGAGAGAAGAATGTCCAGAAATGAAGATGGTTTGGTTGAAGCGAGGAATTTGGGGATGTAAGCGATGAGGTAAGCTCACATTAGTAGATGATGGGGTTGAATTAGAAGATGAGGATGGTATTGGTGGCATCGAGGAAAAGCGTAGAGATTTGGGTCTTCATTTTGGTGATGAAGCAATAGATGATGAGTGTGAGATTGATGAAGGCGAAGGGGATGATTATGCTTGGGATGAAAATAAAATCCCTGATCCCGTGTCATCGATGATGAGAATGAAGAGGAGATGATACCCGCACAAGCTTACGCATGCATCGATCCGCAGGGACTCCTTCGCCTTGGCAAGACTTTTCAGATCTGAGGACTTCAAACATACTTGTCTCGGTATACCCTCAAAACCAGATACAACATCAGGTTCTACATATCCAGTAGCTTGAAGATGGGTGCAAAATGTGCTGCTGAGATGAGAGATGATGAGGTTCCATGTCCGTGGATGGTCTACTGTTCTTACGATAGGAGGAAGCGAAGTTGATGGTAAAGACATACGCCAATGACCATAGGTGTGAGAAGACAGGCAGTCGAGGATACTTAAGAGGTCAGCAATTGCAAGTCTATTAGCGGAGAGGTTGAGGCTGAATCAAAGATCACAGCAAAGGAGATACAGCGGAGATCTTGCGGGAGTATCAGATGGGCGCCAAAGAAAACTCATGCATTAAGGCGAAGACGAAGGTTATGAGAGAAGGAGGAAGACCCATGAGGAGTATTTTGATAAAATGCGGGATTACCAAGCGAGATCTTTAGGAGCAATCTGGATCCACCATGGACATTGAGACCATACCATGAGCCACATTGAAGCAAGCAGAGGTTCTACAGGCTCTACATGTGTTTCCAAGCACAAAAGGAATCATGGAAGAAGACTTGTAGGCCAGTTATTGGCTTAGACGGAGCCTTTTTGAAGTGGGACATCAAGGGACAATTGTTGGCTGCGGTTGGAAGAGATGGAGACAATAGGATTGTCCCAATTGCTTGGCTGTAGTGGAGATAGATAATGATACAAACTGGGATTGGTTTGTGACACGTTTGGCCTTAGATTTGGGATTGGAAGATGGGAAAGGTTTCGTTATAATGTCTGACAAACAAAAGGTAAACACTTTGGAGATGTTTCTGAGATTTTTTCATGATTAAATGAATGAGATTTTTTCTGATTTTTTTTGTTCGAATTTTTGAGTTTTTCTGATTTATTTGTTTGTGTAGGGGTTAGTGAAGGCAGTTCATAACCTCCTTCCGAAGCTGAGCATAGGCAGTGTTGTCGCCATATTTACGAACGGAGGAAAGGTGGAAAAGATCTAAGGTTACAGAGGTTCTTCGGTGCATTGCAAGGTCCTACACTCCTGGTATGTTCAAGTACAACATGGATGAGCTTAAGAGCTATGATCCACTCGCTCATGCATCTCTGATCAAGACAAAGCCAGAGACTTGGTCTAGAGCTTACTTCAAGATAGGCTCCCATTGCAATGACAATCTGAATAACTTGTGTGAGTCCTTCAACAAGACCATCGGGGAGGCTAGAAAGAAGCCTCGCTTTCGACTTGTTAGAGGAGATAAAGGCCAATGTATGACTAGGAACTTCACCCGGTCCAAGATGGCTCTGAGGCAGGAAGACTAGATTTACCATGAAGACACATAAAGAGTTAGACAGGTTGAGAGAAAGTGCCACGAGTGTATATTGCGTTGGGCAATTGGGCGAAGGCGAGGTGGAGTATCAAGACCAGTGCTATGTTGTGAGTTTGGAGAAGGAGACTTGTGCATGTCGAGGCTGGCAAATGAATGGTATTCCGTGCATCCATGCTGCTAAGGTTATCCTTGGTGCGAAGAGAAAGCTTTCTGAATTTGTTGCTGAGTGCTACACAACTTCTAAGTGGCGTGAGACGCATGTTATGGGATCACTCCGTAAATGGGATGATAGAGTGGCCTCAGACCAATAGATTAGGTGTGATTCCACCACCTAATCGAACCGGTAATCCTGGTAGGCCTAAAACCATGACAGAAAGAAGGGAGCCAATGAGACAAAATCTACTACCAAGATGAGCGTGCGAACGAGTAATGACATGCTCTAGCGCAAAGAAGAAGGCCACTACAAGAACAAGTGTAATAAAGGTTCTGTTCGAGTCCACCTAAGAAACCAAGAGGCAGACCAAGGAAATATCAGGTAAGGGTCTTAGTTTTTTAGCTATTGGTAATGTGTATGAGTTTGTTGAGGTTATTGACAATTCGTTTATATGATACATGGACTACATTTTGAAGCGTCTCAAGCTCAATCCTCACAAGCTCAATCCTCAGAAGCTCACTCCTCACAAGCTCAAGCATCAACATGGGAAGCTCCCCAATCTTCACAAGGTCAACCATCGCGATGGGAAGTTCCCCAATCTTCACAAGCATCACAGACAGAACGTGGGAAGATGGTTCTCTTAGATGATGATGTTGTCTCTTTGTTTTGTTGTGTAATGATGATGTTGTTTCTCTCGGATGCTCTTGTTTTTCTTTTAGGATGATGATGTTGTTTCTTTCGGATGCTCTTGTTTTAAGATGCTGATGATGTTGTGTTAAACAATGAAAATGGTTTATGTTTTATTCTTTTTTGTTGGTCTAATCGATTAGAACGAAGAAGAAGAAGTAAACAAAGTCTAACATCATCATCCATAACATAAAAGAGTCTTACAACATGTGTCCTAAACCATTACAGAATTACACAAACATAGTCTCGTAGATGAAAATAACCATTAGAGAATCAACACAAGAAGAACACATTACAGAATTACACAACCCATTCCTACTGCCTCTTTCTCATGAAGAACACAATACAAGAAACTGATGCCACCAGAAAACCCACTTTTATGATCACATTCAGCTTCTTAACTTCATTGGTAGCCTTCACGAGATCTTCTTTCAACTCTTCCTCCTCATTTTGAGGCTGTCTATCTCCATTTTGAGCTTTCTCAAATCCGATGCAAAGCAATCAACTTTAGGCAATGCATCTTGAACCTCTTCAGACAGCTTCATCTACCCATTTATACAAGTGATCCTGGACACAAAACATGAACAAAATCTATGTTCAAACAATTTCAAACAAAATCTAAGGTTACATAAACACAATCAACAAGACCCATAATCAATTTAAACACGGGAAAACACTTACATTTCGAAACGTTGGGCATCTAAAGAAAGTTCTTCCTGGATTTTCCTTCGTTTTTGATGTGTAAATCCCAGTTCTTCGACCACAGCCACATTGCTCCGGGATACCACGAATACCCATCATATTCACAGACGAATCCTCACAACCCGAACTCATCATGTGACAATCGAAGAAGGAAAGGTGAGAATCGAGCTTCTTAAGGAAGAAATTGAAGAGAATCGAGCTCTGTTCGTCGTCCTCGTCGAGCTTCTGATTTTATGATTTGGGAATTTAGGGTTAGGAGAAGACGTCGTCGTTTCTTTTTGATTCATTTAACTGGGATTCGAAGATAATATAACAAACTCTGTTCGTCAATCTAATGTAAAGTCCATTAGCTCAGTGGCAAAAACCCGTACAATTAAACACAAGAGCACGGGTTCGATCCTGATAGAACACAAATTTTTAATTTCAAAAATAAATGAAACTACGTCGTTTCATTCATTTGTCTTTAATCAGACAAAGAGATGAAACGACGTCGTATTCTTTAACACCCAAAACTAACGTCATCTAAATTATCTGTTAACTCTATTAACGGTGGGATAATTTGGTTAGTCAATCGTAACGTTCTTAATAAACTGTAAAAGTCAATGAGAGTTTGTGCTTTTTTTGGCTACCGAGTATGTCCATGTTTCTTTTAGCCATTCTTACCATATTCAGTATTTTTTGGCCGAATTCCCATTTAAAATTATGTAGTTTTAGTGTTATTTTGAAATTAATATGGAACTTTTTACCAAGAAAATAATATATATGGCATTTTCATGGCACATATGAAAATGAAACTTTCGTTTTCAATAATAAGAAAATAAGATAACATCAAACATTATATAGTTGATATAGTCAAATTAATTATAATTCTAATTAAATTTGAAATAGTTATTTTTATTTTTATTTAATACATTAATGACTCATCTAAAACTATTAAAAACATGTCAAATGAATAAAATTATTAGTAAAATTATTGAGAACATGACCAAATCATCAAAATCACTTTTTATTTATTTTTTGCCGATGAATTTAAGCTTTCATTTCAATAATTGTAATTAGATAAGTGGTTAACAAACTCACCATTTAATTCTACTCCTAACTGAATATATCTTCATTAGGAGAATAAAGGGCGTTGTTGGGCAATCTCCGGCCACACACAAAGCTACTGAATATATGCAGAGCTCATGAGGGCTGCGAATAGGTCACCATATGAGCCGCTCCTCTCACCGTTGCAAACGTCAATAGCTTTCCATACTATGTGATCTAGCCAGCAAAGCAGCAAAATCACTTGTTTAAATTAATAAATTAATGATTAAGATAAAACTAATAAAAACAAAATAAATAAACAAAATTACCTAAAACAAAAAAACATGGTAAATTAACATAATCACTTCTTAAATAATAATAACATTATAGATTTCTTGACTGAATCCAAACCCCCTGTCAGTTAATTGGTAGTGTATAAGCCCAAAAGATCTAAGCAAGGTCCAACGCAATGACATGATTGATTTTCTAACGACTGACTCATTGGTAAAAACAAATGTTAAAGAATTGTTAGGCAGTATTTAAGAGTTTTATATGAGATTATTGATTAGACGGACGTCTAAACCTATTTTGTAAATGCTTTGACCATTTTTAAAAGCAAAAAACAAATTGTTAAAATTGTTTTGTTTTGACAAGATTTACCGTTTAGGCAGATTCTTAGTTGTCGCCTAAACAGATTTTTAGAACATTGGTGAAAACTATACTTTTGCACCTTTTTTTTTTGCTTTAGATTTAAAGCTGTAAATTTTTTACTGTAATTGTAAATTTTATTACGGTAGAAATTTGGCTATAAAATTTTACGTGTAGCTTTTTTTTTAAAGCAGGATTGGTATAAATGAACTGTAGATTAGTATTATATCCATATACTCAACAACATATTAATAGATACAAAATATATTTTAATAATTTTTATTTTGATGGATAAACCAATAATAATACTTCTAAGAAATTATAAGGTAGATTAATGATTTTTTTTTTGTTTCTTTTTGTTCTCTTTTCTCTCTGAATTTTTTAATTCTCTTAGGTTTAGTCGGCAATAATATTATGTATGTTTACAAGTAGGGTTTTTATTTTTTATTTAATTCTTCGAACAAAATTGGAATGAAATATTACTTTGTTTCTGTTTGGAAAGCCCAATATATTTAGCTTCCTATAGCAACTACACACACGTTTTAATTTTCTTTCTAAATTGCTGTGAACATAAAAAATTAATAAAACTTAGATGTCCTTTCATTTCTGGGAGTTCTCTTTAAGAAATTAGAGTCTTTTTTTTTTCTTTTGAAACACAGCTTTTAATTAAATACAGGATCAGTTGGGACTTGGGAGCATTAACAGCTCCATCACCAACCAAGAGTTCAATGCATCTTTTGCCAAAGTATCAGTGTGGATGTTCCTCTCTCGAGGGATCCACACAAAAGAAACAAACTCAAACTTAGCAACAACAGCTAAAATATCAGAGACAACACTGTATAGTTCCGACACACCAGACGAAGTGATAGCCTTGATCAGTTGACCCGAGTCCGACTCAAACCACAGTGACTTTAACTCCAGACATTGGCAAGTAGTGACTGCTTCACGGAGTGCTACGCTCAGCCATGAGAGGAGAAGCAACAAACTCCATGTGTTGCTTGAAGTCTTGGCCCGGCTCAAACAATAGCTAAGATATCAGAGAAATTAGGATCTTTAACTCTTTATTTGATAAAAACCTATAGATTAAGGTCTTAAATTTTAAATTGATAACAACATAAGTACATACAATTGGGTAAACAATTAGATGAGCAGCACAAGGACCACAAACTATTTGAGCCGGGCCTGCATGTATCAACTTGTCATTTGTAGAAACTTCTTCACTTGCTCTTCAAGCCAAAACTTTTGACCCCTTGGTGGCCAAGCCAGAAAAGTATATATGGTTTTTCATTATCTTTTGTTGACTTTTGAAATTTGAATACAAACAAAATCCATTTGTTTTTTTGTTTGTTTATTATTATAGGGTAAGACCTAATCGAACTTGCTTAAAACCGTTTCTTTTCAAAAAACAAAAAAAAACAAAAACCTTGAGGCTTATAAAAACCCATGTTGCGGGTGTGATATGATTATGTATTATTCAGATAGTAAAAGGCAGGATTCCTTCTGCCCCGGGGCGTTGGATCAATCACATCGTTTCATTTGAAACCGCATGTATGTTAGTTACTCTACTGTCTTTCTCTACTTTTTGTGTCCATATTTTCTTCTTTGCGTAGGTCACTAATCACCAGGGCCGGCCCTGAGATTTTGGGGACTGCAGACGAGTCAAGAAGAAATTCAATAATTTGGAGGCTGAAAATTTTTTTTTTACAAATTTGGGGGTTTATATCCATGTAAATTTTTTCGAAAATTTCGGGGGCTTGAGACAAATGTTTCGTTAGGCTTGGCTCAGGGCCGGCCCTGCTAATCACCAATCTTAGATTGTTTTGACGTTTTTGGCATTGATTTGAGCTTCAGCTTTGTCCAATTATCAGAACAAATATCATATGGTAAACGTAACCTTGATGCTTTCACTCTCTATTTATATCTGTTTTTCCCAATCCATAACTACCTTGCTGAAAAAGGAAGTGAATGGTTTACTTGCAGTTTTCATTATTTTATTATGTAAAAAGATTCACACATAATCGAATTAATGATTTCTTATATTATGAATGTATATTAATTGTTCTCGTCTTAAGTTATTTTTATCAAAGCCATAATGTTTCATCCTCCGACTTACAACTTAAATGGATCGTTGGATAATAAGTAGCTATGATCTTGGTGTGCTTAAGGGCCAATGATGATGCAAATTGCAAAATATGCCTACATCGTCTGATAATGCAAATGATAATAGAATGTATTCTGAGGCCTTTAATTTGTTATCCCTTAAAGATTCAATCTAATTGACTAAGGACCATTATGTCAACTTTTTGTGGGGTCATCAGCTACATAATCAAGTGGTCTACCAAAAATTAACACCAGATCACCTATTTTAAAAGTTTATATATTTTGACATCTTTCAATTTCTTATTATTTTTTTTTGTAACTTAATTTCTTATTATTTGACCTAAATATTTAACAAACCAATTAATATTTCATAGCCATTTTCCTAATCATCTTTAAATTACATGTCCCTCTTCGCGTGATGATACCGGGAAACCATATCATCAATATTTAAATCTGGACTCTAAGTCTACATATAAATATGTTTAAAATGAATATGAAATATCGTTTATTATTTTCCAAAATTTATATAGATAAACATAAAATACTGTTCTAAAATATTTTACTAAATATAATAAGTTGCTTATACTAATATTATATATTTTTTGATGCATGGTTCATTATTTACATGTATATTATATCATTTAACAATTATAATTTTAATCTAATATACATTTAAATATTTTTATAGTGAATAAAAATGTCAATGGTCATTTTTAATAAGTTATATACATAAAATAAAAAATAAATTAAATGTCTATTTGGCACAATATTAATAATTCATTACACAAATTTATTTAAAATTTCTATTATCTTTATTTAAAAAGATTCGCTTAGTGAATGTTACTTATGTAAAACAGTACTACACAATAAATCTGTAGACATGATGTATAATATATAACTTAAAATAAAACTAGAATACCAAATAAATAAATGAATAAAAATATATTTTTATAATAAATAATTATGGTAAATTTGTTAAGTAACTAACACATTAAATATTTATATAAAAACAATGTAAAAGAATAGTACAAAACGTAATCGAATAAATATAATATAATAACTAATTTTACTCTGAAAACTATACTATAATATTTGTTAAGAATTCTTATTAGTTTGGATGGATGATTTGATTCTTTTTTTTTGTCATCAGTGATGATTTGATTCATATGATAAAAATGTCAATAGAGAAATTGCAGTGTACATACAAAACTTATTGCTACATTTGCAATATGAACTTTTAAACCTTTTTCATTGTTCTGCATTTCTTAACTACAATTCTACCCTTACTCTCTTGAAACAATAAGTCTATTATATAATATATGTTAACAGTCTTTATTTTCTATTGTCCCACTTATTTTCTATTATATAAATTAAAAATGTTATTTTTACATCAAAAAGTTTCTATAATGCTAAGATATAATATTCTATTAATTTAAAAAAAAATTAGTTCCTCAAAATATTATTTTCTTAATTTATAGTTTTAGATATTCTTAATTACAATAAAAATTAATCTTACAAATTTTTGTATTGGTTATAATTTATATATATTACTGTTTTTCCTCAGATATATATATATATATATATATATATATATATATTTTAGAATATAATTTGACAAAAGCAGTGCCAAAATATTTGAAAAAATAGAGACAAATTTTGTTGTTTTATTTTGCTTCTTAAGAGATAAATTTTGTTTTAAAGGGGAAATTACAGTGTCTTGTTGACGTTTAGGTAATTTTATGTAATTTAATTATTATTTTATGATGTTGATTGAATCATATTTGCATACAGAAAAACAAGTTGTAAATATTTTATCATAAATAAGATTAAACTAGATTTTGACCCGCACGTCCGTGCTGGTATTTTTTAACTTTTATATTATCCAAAATTTATTTTATAAGATTGAATATATATATATATATATATATATTTTTTTTTTTGAAATCTTACCAATACCAAATAATTTTTAGCATATACTTTTTAAACATACAATTTGATAAGAGAGATCAACAATAATGTTATTGTGTTTTCAACAGAAATAATATTAGTATATATATATATATATATATATATATGTTTTATTTGATTTTCTTTCCGATAGAATCAATAATGTAAATATGCATAAAATACATATATTATTTTTATTTTACATAATAATGTTCCAGTTTTTGATGATAATTGATTATTTACATGTGTTTTAAACATTTTTAGTTCTTAGGAATAAATAGTTATTTAGTTAGGTATTGGATGCTATTTTAAGACAAAATATTTCACAGTAAATTATAACATTTTTAATTCATAAAATATTTTACGATAAAATATTCCAAATTAATTTAAAATATTTTATATTATATCATATATTTGGTTAGTTAAGATTTAATATTTTGATTTGACATAAATATATAATTGAATATTTATTTTACAAAGTAATTCTGTTTCATAAATGTTAAATCACTAAAAATGAAATATTCTACCACAACATTTCCATTTCCAGGAAACTCATTGTGGTTACCAAAATGATTCAAAAGTCTTAAACGGATTTCTCAAAAGAAAAAAGTCTTAAACGGATTTTGAATCAAATGAAAATAGCATAATTATGTTAATAACAATAAACACACCATTGTGGTCCGTTTTCTAAAACAACTAAATAAGATCATTTTTCTTTGGTGCAACAACACGGGCTTTTATTTTGTTTTTACTGGTTAACTATATAATAAACATTCCGGATAAACAATAACAAAACCCATAAGAAGGAGATGAATTGTTTCCAAACCTTCAAATTCATATTTTAGAATATACATTACATGGCCATAAGATTTGGTAAATTCTCAATATTGTCATTCAGATTACATTGATCCCAAGCTAATTATTTTCCAGTTAACACCCAATCCAACGTTTAGTTATGTTCTATGCCTATTCTCTCATGTAAAGTTTGGTAGTGGCGTTAGCATCTAAAAAAAATGGTGTAGCAAAGCTACGGTAAATAATTTCCATATATATTCATTTAAAGTAAATAAGAATATTTGATTTTGTTTATGGTAAACAGGAAATATTCGAAAGGTTGTTACAATTATTTCAAAATTTATTAATCAAAATTTAAATGCTAATGGCACAGTTGTAAATAATAGGTTCATTAAATATATCAGTGGTATAAAAGTCTAAATAACTTGTAAAATTAAGGGGTATTTTTATTTTGTACTTCCCTTTCAATAGATTAGATAAATTGATATATGTATTCACAAGAAGGTATATTGTTCCAGAAGAAAAAGAAGAATCTAAATGAAACTCATGCGACAAACACGTGACCTTTGAAAAGAAAAATCATTATTATTCATTAAGAAAAAGAAATTCAATTCTTTCCTTTTCTTAGGAACAGACAATTTCCCTTTTTTATCATCATCATCATCATAAATCGTTATCTATTTATAGAGATCATCAACAATTTACAGAGATCATCAACAATTGACAGAGAACACATCCTAAAGTGACACTTTTTTTTCCTCTTCGCATTATTTTCAGAGAAAACTTTCAGTTTCTTTTTTCTTTTTCTTTCAATCATCACAAAGCTCCAACAATCTTTCTCTGACACCGACTTGAAACCATGTCTTACGGTGGTCCACCACCACCCGCTACGGTTTCCACGTCTAGTAAGTAGGTGAATTTAGAGAGAGAAACCGAACTCAGGATCGAAGTCTCCCACACGCAGGGATGTTAAAATAGGTTTATGTTGGCAGGTTTTTAATGGGTTCTTAAAAAAAAATGTCCATTTAGACCTATTTAGTTTAATAGGTTCTAAATGGGTAGTTTTGTTAACATCCATTTATTAAATGGATTCTACTAAAAATTAGCGGAAATTCTTTTAACCCATTTAGTTTAATATAATAATTTTTTTTTTTGTTGGAAATATGATTTTGTGGTTATGGCGGGAAAATTCGATTTTACGGTTATGGCGGGAAAATTCAATTTTACGGTTTTGGCGGAGAAATTCGGTTTTGCGGTTTTGGCAGGAAAACTCGATTTTCCAGTTTTGGTGGGAAAATTCGATTTTACGGTTATGGCGGGAAAACTCGATTTTGTGGTTGTGGCGAGAAAACTCGATTTTTCGTTTTTTGCGGGAAATTCGATTTTGCTATTTTGCCAAGAAACTCGATTTTACGGTTTTGGCAGGAAAACTCGGTTTTCCATTTTGGCGGGAAACTCGGTTTTCCGGTTTTGACGGGAAAACTCGATTTTACAATTTTGACAGGAAGACTCAATTTTCTGTTTTTGGCAGGAAACTCGATTTTGGGCGAAAAACTTGATTTTGCGGTTTGATTTAATTATTTGTTAAGAGATCATAAAGTTAAAATAATTCAAAATTAATTCAGCAAAGTAATAGTTTAAATGGGTCTAAATGGGTTTACATGGGTATATATAAATTTCGCGGGTTCTAAATGAGTACCCCTAATACATCTATTTTTAAATGGGTTTAAATGGATATGGGTTTTAAATGGGATAGGTTTAAATAGGGTGAGTTTTACCATTTTAACATTCCTACCTACATGCCTCTCACACTCCGTCTCGTGAACGGAACCGCCGAGATTTTCGGCTCCGAACTCCCTCCCTGAACCTGGCTCACCTTCCCTCCCCGCCACAAATTCGCCGTCTTCACCTGGATAACTACAACATAAGGCTGTATCATTATCTCTTTAAATCATATCATTATCTCTATGCCCCCCCCCCTCAAGTTGGAGGTGAAAGGTTTTGAATCTCCAGCTTGGACAGTAGATATGAAAATGTAGGAGTCGGGAGAGCTTTTGTTAAAATGTCTGTCGGCTGCTCAGTGGTTCTGATATGTTCTGTAGTAATCAGCTTGTCTTCAACAGCATCTCGAACAAAATGACAGTCCGACTCAATATGTTTGGTGCGTTCATGGTAGACCGGGTTAGCAGCTATGTAGATGGCCGCTTTGCTGTCACAGAAAAGTTGCATCGGATGGTCATGAGGTATTCCAAACGCTTGGAGGAGTTTCTTGATCCACTTCAGTTCTTTTAAAGCTGCGGCCATCAAGCGATACTCAGCCTCAGCCGAAGATAATGAAATCATCTTCTGTTTTTTAGTTTTCCAAGAGATTGGAGAAGATCCAAGTAGAACTATGTAAGCACTGAGTGATCGTCGCGTTAATGGACAAGCATTCTAGTCCGAGTCACAATAGGCTCGAATGGAGAGATCAGAGTCAGCGCGTAGGTGTATGCCATGATCAGGAGAGCCTTTGAGGTAGCGTACCGTTCACAAAGCTGTGTCCCAATGAACCTGTAGCAGAGTCTGCATGAACTGAGCAAGTATGTGGACAGCATAACAAATCTCAGGTCGAGTAAAAGTAAGGTAGATTAGTCGTCCAATTACGCGACGATAAGCCTCTGGATCAGCAAAGTTGGGACTAACGGCCAAAGCGAGTTTGTGATTAAGTTCTATCGGTGTTGAACAAGGTTTAGAGCCCAGTAGACCAGTCTCCGAGATGATGTCAAGCGCATACTTGCGCTGTGATAGAAAGATGCCTTCATTGTTGCGAGCAACTTCAATGCCAAGAAAGTACTTGAGTTTGCCCATATCTTTCATGTGGAAACACTTGCTTAAGTAGTTCTTGAACCGTTGAATGGTAGAAATATCGTTGCCAGCCACAATGAAATCGTCCACGTATATCAAAATATGTAACGACATGTTTCCCTTAATCAGCAAGAAGTGTGAATAGTCAGCTCTGCTTTGCTTGAAGTGAATTCCAAAACTCTGTTGCCCATTCAGAGTAATTATCACCTTTAAGAAACACCAATCATTATCTCTATAAATCATATCATTATCTCTATAGCAGACGAGACACCAATGGTCAGCTACATTAACGTGCACGCAATCCTAAATGCAAGAAGACGTGTTGCGCAAGCTTCAGAGTCTACTCAAGGACCTAGGGTTATTATAGTAGGCCCCGAGGATTCCGGAAAGAGAACGTTGACGAAGATGCTTATCAACTGGGCAGCTAAAGAGGCGTGGAAGCCTACTTTCGTTGACCTTGACGTTAGCCAAGGCTCGGTTTCAATACCTGGCTCTGTCGCTGCGACACCTATAGAGACGCCGCTTGATCCTGTTGAAGGGTTTCCTCTAGATATGCCCTTGGTGTGCTACTACGGTCACACTAAACCAGGTACCAACGTTGCACTCTACAAAGCTACGGTGAAGGAGCTTGCAGGAGTGCTGGAGAGGCAGTTTCTTGGGAACCCTGAGTCTCGAGCTGCTGGTATGGTGATCAACACCATGGGATGGTCGGATGGATCGATAGTAACGGTTTCAATGAGGTGCTTCTCCACGCGATCGAAACATTCATCGCCTCGGTTGTTCTTGTGTTGGGTCAAGAAAAGCTATACAGCAAGCTTAAACATGTGATAAGATCATGGCCAAGGATGGGATAGGGATGTGGCATAGTGTTTCTCCTACATTAGTGGGAAGTCTCACGTTATGTATTAGTGGGGAGTTATTTCGTGAATGTGTCTGTCTATTTAAGAAACACTTGTCTTAGTGAATGAGAATAGAGAGAAAATTGAAGTAACTTGTGTTTTGTTTTATTTAGTTTGTTTTCTAACAAGTTCTCTTTAGCTTTGAGGAGAGGCCTTCATTGGCATCAAAGCAACTTGTGTTCGAAAGTATCAAAGGGGTGATTAGATTCACTCCTAACAACATGTGCTGAGGAGTAAGACTAATCTTGATGTCGTGGAGCTTCAAAAATCAGGTGGAGTTGTTGCTAAGAACAGTGAGTTTCGTAAACTAGCGAGGAGTTGTCGGATTCGAGAATACTTCTACGGTCCGTCGAAAGAACTATCTCCGTATGCTTATACGTGTAGCTTCGGTGATGTGAAAGTGTTCCGTATTGGTGGTGGACCACAGGCTCCAAGATCAGCTCTTCCAATCGGGTCTGACCCGGTTTCTGATCCGTTGAAGGTAACGCCTGTGACTGTGAGTATCGATGAGAGGGATCTACTGCATTCTGTTCTGGCTGTCTCGTATGCACAAGAACCAGACCAGATCGTGTCGACCAGTGTTTCCGGGTTTGTGTATGTGACGGAGGTTAATGTACAGAAGAAGACGCTCACGTATATAGCACCGTCGCAAGGGACATTGCCCAGCAAGTTCTTGGTCGCTGGATCTTTGTCATGGCTTGAGAGTCATTAGAAGGAAGTAAAATACGGTTTTAATTCAAATTTTGTAAAGTTGCATATAGTTTTAAATCAAGTCTTAAATAAAATAATTGTTATCACCTCCTTTTAGTTTCTTTCAACATAATTGATACTCATTATGTGCTTGACTAGTATTCAATCCCACCTCAGTGAGAATTATAAGGACATAATAATTGTAAGAAGAGGAAACCAAAAACCATAAAGCATCTTAGTAGACATAAGTGCCAAAACATAAAGTATCCCACAAAATATGACAACTTCAGTAAGTAATCACACCACACGATTTCACTAGACATAAGAGTATTGGATAAGCAGAGTTTTTTTTTATTTGGGCGATAAGAGAGCGCCATAATAGCTAATAAGAGATAGATGGAGCTGAATCCAATCAGCAGAAGAACATCGCGCGCTTCAGATTATCTGTTGGACCTGAACATTGGCTCTGGTTAGAATGCCAAGTTCATCAGAAGATAAATCCTGATAGATCATTTTCTTTGTTTTCATTTCTTTATGAGAAAGTGAGGAAAACAACAGACACATCAGGAAAACCTAATGAGGTGTTCTTCGGAGCCTGATACAATGGTAAGAAGCCGAATATTGACTTGAGAGATTCCACTTAACATATATAAGAAAGAGAGAGAGTGGACACACCATTTATTTATCGTAATCATCGATAGCTATTATACATAATACACATTGAAATCATAGGAATGGATGATACCAAATGCACAAACAATTGCTCAACCTGTCTCATCTTCACAGGATTATTACAGAATCAGGTTGTGTTCTGCTAGAACATTTTCCCAACACCATCTTTTCTTGGGACGGATTCTTGAACATCCATACGGGTCCAGTTACCCATCAGAGAAGCCATTTGATCAACCTTATCATACAACCCAAGAAGCCCACCAGTGTGTATGAACAATATCTTCTTTCCCTCCCAATTTTTGGGATCCTTGGTCATCTCGTTTATCAAACCGTACGCAGCTTTCCCACTACAGAAACACTCCAAAACCCAAATGATCAAAGCCTCTCTCTATTTATTACAGATTATAATCATGACTTTTAAAATACTAGGAACAAGGAAGGACTAGAAAGACAAACATACCTGTAAACAGGATCAAGAATAACACTTGTTGCACTTGCTATGTCCTTTAAAAACTTAAGCTCCTCTGAAGTGTTCATGGCATATCCTTTTCCCTTGGCCTGCAAAGAACATACGAATCAATAATAGCAAACCGTGTTTGCTTAAGAAGAAAGCATTTATCACACAACTTTTCATCTGATTTTGTTTGCTAAGGATCCAAGAAAAATCAACACAAACATATTTGACAGGAAGTCTAGCCTCTGCGCAAAAGGAAAAATACGGAGAAAAGTCTTAGAAGCTTGTGATACTCACATTGTGGATGCTAACAATATCGCGAGAGTTAACACCAGCTTGAAGTCCATCCAGAAGGCCTTGGACAAAGTCATAGAAGTAATCAGGATCATCGCATACCGAGAAAGCATGAACCTGTACAATGAAAATGAAAGATAACAGAGCTATCTATCAACTTCACTGTAAGCAATGAACCTAAGGATTTGAATAAAAGCTATACCTTTGCTTTTAGAGCTCCCAACCAAGAGCCCAATGAAATACCAGCAATTGTACCACCACTAGAAAGAAATCAACAGAACACTAATATGGAATGAAGTAAAGAAATGAGAAAAATGCACAAGAGACGAAGTAAAAGCAAAAAAACCTGCCACATGCTACCACAATATCATCAAATTTGAGGCCATCGGTTCTACATTTTAGCTGCTCCTCAATTTCCCTTGCTGCTTCAATATAACCCCTACACGATTAGTTTGACCAATTCAATATTACAAAGGGTGTCAAGCAATTGAGTAGTGTCTACAGAATCTAAAGTTAAGTGTGAAAACTACAATAAGCTAGAAGATGAGAACAACGCAATCTCACCAAGTTCCCAAAGAGTTGGATCCACCAACGGGAATAACATAAGGCTTTTTCCCTTCTTTTTCCAGCTTCTCTTTCAAGGCACTAGTAAGAGCCTAACAACAAGTTTTTCCCCATACTATCAAGCTAAGTAAAACTACTAATCTCTTCTTAGTGATCGATCAAAGGAGAATGCAAGGGAGTAAATAAAAAACCTCACTCCCAATGGAAGAATACTCTTCCTTAGAGATGAGATGAACGTTAGCTCCAACGAGACGCTCAACAAGGAGATTCCCAACTAACCCAGGATCTCCATCAGCAAGAAGCTGCAATCAAAAGGGTCATATGCGAAAACTGAGATTTGAATGAGAATCATATAGGAAGAATAAAGAAAAGAGACCTTGGAGGTGCGGAGGATAAGATGAGTGTCGAGATTGAGATAGTTCGAAGCGACGGTTGTAGCACGGCAGTGATTGCTCTGGATACCGCCGATGGTGATGACGGTGTCGGCTTGCTGTTCCACGGCGTCGGCCATAAGGAACTCGAGTTTCCGGACTTTGTTTCCGCTCAATTCCATTCCGGTGAAGTCATCTCGCTGCGAAATCGGGAGAGGGAGACTAAGCAAAACAAAATTAGAGGTGGAGAGATGAGAGTAGTAGTCACCTTGATCCAGAGTTCGGTGCCGTTGGGGAGATTGGGAAGGTTCCATCGATGGATCGGAGTAGGTCGCTGAAGACGAAGACGATCAGTGAAAACGAGAGATTAAACATATATATATATAAGAGATTAAAGCAGCGTACGTGAGCGAGGGAGAAGGTGTGAGAAGGAAGCGGACGAAGATGTGAAGCCCAGGAAGGAGGAGAGTAAGGACTTTTGGTGAGAAATTCCGCCATGGATGTTGCAGACATTCTTCTTTTGGTAAGCTCGAGGAAGGCTACTCTTGAGAGTGTTAAGAGCCGTCTTCTCATTTGCTTCTTTCCTCTTCTACTCCCGTGATGATTGCTGCTCACTCTCCATCGTTTCTCTCTTATGGGCCTTTATGGGCCTCCGCCTATTATTTAAGATTTAATAATACACTGTATTTAAATCTATTTGAAAACTACATTTGACCCCCTCTCTTTTAATAAATAGAAACTAAATGGGAAATTATTAGTTTTTTTTGGTCATCTGGAAATTATTAGTATTCTTATTAATATATTGAGATCAATATAGTAATATTAAACATTCTCAAATATGTTATTGTACAACTTTTGAAATTTTAAAAATAGATCTTTTAGAAACTTCAGTTAAAGTTGAAGTATAAAGAAGTTTTGACAAAAAAAATATAAATATGATAAAATTATTCTGGTGGCATCATCTTTGTAGATGATGTTTACGTCTACTGAAACATGACACCACTAACTAAGAGAAGATCATTACTTTTAGCTACTGGACCCTTTGCTTCATCAATTTTTGTTTTTTTCTTTTGGAGATTTGTCATGCTCCACTTGAACCTAAGCCAGTTCAGCTGCTAATGGCTCCATTTGTGATATCAAGGACTCGTTTCTTTCGTTCAATATTGTTTTAGTCGATCCTTGTGATGGTCAAGTTTCTTTCTTGTTCATCACATGTTCTCTGGGTAAAATATTCCTGCAGACTTTGTTGGATGTTCTGGAGCAAGATCAAAGCGGATAGCATGAAAAGGTCAAATATTTTCCCAAGAAGATTGTTCAAGCCATGGTCTGTGATACAGTAAATCTAGTCGTTTGTTTTGGACTGTCTAATTTTTTGGATGCAGAACAACCAAAAATCGACTCTGGTGGCGAAATCCAGTTTCCTATTTACTGAAATGACCTCAGGTTACGACACACATCAAATGATCTCTTTATAAAATATACATGTGAAACAAGAGATTGCAGCCTTGTCATGGAAGATAAAAGGAAAGACGAATGTTTCCAGTTTTTTTTTAAATGTTTCCAGTTTTGGTAATTCTAGGATACCACACGTGGAAGCTTATTTTATTATGGAACTGACATATGCTGAACAGGAGGATCGTTTGATCCTATCTCCATCAATTATGATTCTCCAAAAGTATATGGAATCGCTTTTAGAGTCTCATTCAAATGAGTAGAGATATGCTCTACTCCAATATTATTGGACATGATACAACTGTACGTAATATTCACTTCAACACAAAATGAAACATAAGTATCATTTCATTATTAAAACTACGCCTTTTATTTTATACAAGAATTCTGATTTAAATATTAATTCAAATTTAAATATTAATTTTATTTTAAAAATTAAAATTAGTGTAAATTGCTAATTAGGTCAATTTAGTCATTTTATTTATAAATAAGTGTAGTTTTCCAAAATAATAAAATAGTGAAATTTTCAAAATATAATCTTATTTGAAGGTATTTGTCAAAATTATCCTTTTTCATACTAATAATGTTCCAAAAAAAAGAATGAAAAAAAAATAACTTGCTTGATTAAACCTACTCGAATCTCAGCAATAAACCAAGATTATTCATTGGTTTTTTTTGGTCAACTCATTGGTTTAATATTTCTTTCTGGTTTGTATAACCGGATATAATTTAATTCCATCACTCGAACCGGACGTTGGTACAAGTGAGTGAAAGAATTTTGTTTAATCGAACCCGGTCTGTCTGGGCTCGTTGTTGTTGTTTTTTTTTAAAGGAAATTAATTACCAATCCGGACTTGGTACGAGTTAGGTTTAAACGAACCGGTCTGGGTTCGTTGGTGTTTTTGAGAAAAAAGGGAATGTTGTAAGTTAATGAATTATTAATTACAGATTAGTGGCGGGTTTAACTTAAAAAAGGAAATAGTGAAAGTTAAATCATTTAATTACCAATCCTAATCCACCGACGGAGCCTATATATACCACAGAGAAAGAGTGTTGTTATACTTTTCGCTATCTTCTTACTCTTACGCGCTTACACAACCAGAAACTCTCTCTCTCTCTCTCTCGACTCTTGTCTAAATTAGGGTTTCGTTTGTTCGTGAAACCATGGTGAAAGGAGGTACGAAGAGGAAGCCTGTGATGCAAAAGATCACAAACAAAGCTTCTCGCGCTACAACTTTCACGAAACGCAGAGACGGTCTCTACAGCAAAGCGGCTCAGCTTTGCGTTCTCTCGGACGCTCGAATCGCGATTTTGGCGACACCCTCTTCTTCGAACTCCAACGCTTCTTTCTTCTCGTTTGGTCACTCTTCCGTTGAGTCCGTCGTCTCCGCTTATCTCTCCGGACAGAGACTTCCTCCTGTTTCATCATCATCGTGTGATAGTGATACCAAAGCGAGGAGAGAAGACCTAGGTCTTTGCATGGCTCGCAAGGATCTAGGGTTAGGGTTTTGGTGGGACGACGACAAGCTTCTCAATTCGAAGAATCCGGAAGAGCTTATGGAAGCGATGGAGTCCATGGAAGTACTCATGAGTCATCTCAAGAGATTGGAGGATCAAACCCTAACAACAACGGTCGACGAGGACACGGTTGAGATTTCACCTGAGTTGGATGATGAATGGAGCGAGATGGATCTTAATCAACTCCTCCAAGATGTTGATGATGCAGTACCTGTTGTTAGCAACAATGACAAAGAAGAAGAGGATCAGACTGTATCTGAGAAAACCTGCAGCAACAACAACAACTCTGTCTCATCATTACCTGCTGCAGCAGAAAAAAGCTTGGAAGAAGCGACGATGGATCTTGATTTTGATAGTATTTTTGAAGGTTTGATATCCTATGACGATGAGGATCTCTCCTGGTCTGATGAGTTATTGTTCATGTAATCTTGAGGAGAGTACGTTACGTTCGGTTTGGACTCGATCAGTTTTCAGAAAATTGATCGAACTCAAACCAGTCTGGTTTGTGTCTAGATGTCTTAATCAAGTGTAATAAAATGTTTAACAAGTAAAATTTTGAGTTTGTGTACTTCTTCTTGGTAATTTTTTCTGGCATATTTATTTTCTTTGCAAACGTTTTGTTCTGCTAACGATCTCTGCTCGCGTCTTCAGTAAGAAGTTCTATAAACATAACATGACATTATTTACTCAGCAGTGACATACATATTGTAATATACTAATATTCAAAATTGAATGTTGCGTGCAGAGGATTGGTCATCATCTAGCACATAACCACCACCTTCAATAGATTACAAAAGAGAAGAGAAATTGTAACTCTAGGAGTTCAACCAGGGAAGATAAAAATCAGGTTTGTATCTCCCTTTTCCCAAATATGAAAAATCTGAAACAGAATGAAATAAAATGTTTTTGTGTAGATGTGCACCTAATAAAAACAGGAGGGAAGAAGACTAGACAAACTGGCTTTGACAAGAATGAAGCATTTTTAGGTAAACATACAATCCAGCAAAAGAAAAGCCAAAACAAAACAAATGAGTTATCTCTTGCAGTAGATGGAATACAAGAGTAGAACCGTGTCCATAAACTGAAAACAAGTGGTATTTTAGTTCTTCTCTAATTCTTTTTTATGCTTTTCTTTAAAAATTATTTTATTTTTGTAGCTTTTACATGCTTAAAGATATTCACTTGGTTAATAAATAATGTGATGCAACTTGGTATTTACAAATCTGTGTGTTAGTCGGAGTGTTACATAAATATTTTTCTTCTTCTTGAAATATAGAGCATATCGAGTACATTTATACAAACTGAATATTCTAAATATATTTTTAGTTTCATTGTTTTATTTTTCATTATAACAAATCTAAGGAGATTTCTATTTTAAAGAAGAATTGTTTACAAAAAAAAATACAAATTAAATGAACAGATCAATCATAATATTTTAACTACATTTCTGCATGTTCGTATATTTTCTGAAAAAAAATGTAATAATTATTTTAAGTCTTCGAACTCTTTGTCTAAATGCAGCAATTATTAATTTTAGATGCCGGTGTATGACTAATATAACATTTAATTTTGATTAAAACACAATGAAACAACAACATTATAATCTTATAAGAGAAGACCATTTAAATGCAATCAGATACGTGACTAAATAATAGTATTTTTTTTTAATGTTGATAATCATTATAGTTTTATTTATTAAAAAAATTGGTAAGTAGAATAAACTGAATCGTGCTAGCACGGGAGACATACTAGTCTACACTATTTTCCTTACATTCCAGCTAAAATCCATATAACAAATTTATGAGTTCCTAATCTAAGTTCAATGAACCCTACAGATAAACATAAGACTATCAACAATTGGTAAGTTCATATATTGAAAAACTTGAGCTGTATGGTTGTGTTATTGCTGTAGATACCATTGCCTAATATCTATTAACAAAGAAGAAAAAACTCGAACAAGTTGTGGTTCACAACACAAAATCATCATGTAGATTAGCACCAAGTGAGTTATACATGCACATACATACAGGTGATTTTAACAATCTCACACACATAAAAAAACTAACAAAGATCTTAGCAACCTAACTTAGAAAGGAGGATCATGGTATTCTCAGGTATAGAGATGAGAATGGTCTAGTTAACTTACACTCCCTTTTCCCTTTGCTTGCTTCTGCTCTGCAATATACTGGTCAACTCTCAAAGCTTTGCTTCTCATTTCCTCAAATATCTTCTCCGTCTCCTTCACTATCCGTTTCTGCACTTGAACCTCCATGAATTTAAACCATTATCCTAGTGTCATTGTCCTTAAATCTACCTTCTTATTACTCCTGGACTCCTCAGCCTTCTCTTCTTTTTCTTCTTCATCATCACACTCACCATCTGATGTCTCAACTCCAGCCTCCTCGTCAACCGTATCTAGTAAGTTCTCAGTCTCTCCATCTTCTCTAACACTACATCTCAGGTCCTCCACTCCTACGAATGTGCTATTGCTTGAATCAATCTCCACCTCCTCTTCTCTGTTAGATGTCTCATCTTCCCTGTCACTTGTTTCACTGTGGCATTTCTCATCTTCAACCTCCTTTTCATCTTCTTCTTCAACATGGTCATTTCTATCTTCCAGCTCTTCTACAGCGCTCGTATCCTCCTCCGCCTGAACATTAGTCTCAAAGTTCACTGCATCCTCATGATTAGATATTCTAGCCATGGTTCCGCAAGCTTTCATAACGCTAGAATTAGAGCTGATAACAGGGCTCCTCGTATCCCAACCCCGAACTACTTTATCAACAGAACAGCAATGGATATCCTTGGGCAATGGATCTCTTAGACTCCAATCACTACTGTCGTCTACGTCAGCATCTTCTGTCTCAGGAAACATAGAAACCATGTCGTCCATCTTGTAGGAGGGATCGAGAAACCAATCTGGTTCTTCTACGCGATCCATAAGCTTTGCACCTATACACACAATGACAAAACTATTTGAGAATACAAATAACTCAAAAGTAATGTACAGTGCAATCAATCAATCATTCGCATTGCTCGTGTCATATAGATTGACTTGAAAAGTTGGCTTCTTTAAGTTACTCTATAACTAATCGAACGAAACACCAAATGGGTTTTCTCTTCTAACTAAACTGAGCATAACTTACTTTCTCTGACTTCTTCATAGACAGATTCTGAGCGCTCGAAATCAACAGTGTAACGCCTAAAGCTAAGGATCTGAGCGGTCAAACTGTTGGTCTCAGCTAATCTCCGAAGAGGCACACGTTGCGAAACGGCCATTTCTCGAACAAAACTCAGAGCCGAATCCGAACTAAGAGGAGACAAAGGAAGAGAGATTTCTCTGTCCAAGTACGGCGAATCGATCGGAGGCTGGCAAGAACACCATAGCGCAAACGAGATGTTCCAGAAGTGCGTTTGCAGAGCTCTGTTCACAAAGTGGCGGAACCTCCATGAATCTGCAACCAGAGTTTCGAAATCGCGCACGAAACTTCGGATACAGGGTTTAGGAACGTAGCGTGGTTCCATTAGGTCGAAGAAGGAAACTAAAATTCCAAACGGTTCGGATGGATCAAGGATCCGACCCGGAATCCATGAATCTGAAGGGTTCAATCTCACCCACACTAACTCCCCTTTCTCCCACATTCTTCTCTGAAGAAATTATGGTCTAGGGTTTCTCTGTGAAGAAGATGATTACTCTCTGTCTCTCAATGTGAGACAGAGAGAAGGATGTGTACTACTCTGTATGGCTGATTTAGAATTTACAATTTAGAAGCTAATTTAGAGTTTAGAGGCTATTTGGCGCTAATTTAGAGTTTAGAGGCTATTCGGCGCTAAATTGTTAACGTTCCAACTTCCTCCTTAGTTTTTCGCCTGGAACTATTATATTGTTTCCAACTTTTATTCACTAACTACTTGTCGTTTTTTGTTCCCTTATTAAAAAATTCTAAGAATCTCTCTTATATTATCTAACTAGGACAAAATTCGCCCGTAAACAAATGTACAAACAGTTAAAATATATTTAAAATAAATTTTGAACAAGAAAATAAAATTAGTTTTTCTAGTTTTATCGTGACAAATTTTATCTATTTATTTGATCATTTAATTTAGAAATCAAAAACTTAAGTAATTATTAAAATTTTATTGTTTTGAATTTTGTTATAATTAACTTCTAATGAAATATCATCTTTATTTTAAATATATTTTAATTGTTTGTTTGTACACGGTTGTTCCTATTCTTTCTTATGATCCAAACACAAAGTATTCAATGTCAAAATATTATGTATTTTACACTATGATCCTATAAACTATGGTTATAGGCCATGGTAAAGTGTGTATCTATTATTTTTTTTATAGTTTTTCCTCAAGAAGAACTACAACGTAATCTAAACAAAAAAAAAATTAATTTCTAGATGCAAATAATCACCGGCAACCTAGAAAACAAAAATCAAACTGGAGTCCAACCTAGACTAAACCAAAAAGATTTCACTTATATAACGTATTGAACTGAAAGAGACAGTCAGAGCATAGCAAAAGCTTTCAAATATCTTTAGATTGTGGTGAAGGGAAGAGCTCAAATCTGAAGAGTAAGTAAAGAATGATAATATACCAAACGGGAGAGAAAGGATGGTTCCACGATTTCTAAGCTTTGGATAGTCTCTAGCTCCGCAAGAGGAGTCGTAGAAGAAGGAGAATAACACCTCAACGGCTCTGTTGCAGGAGGTAGACAACCTTCTTCTTTGGTCACCATCTGATACCTCAAACAAAATCTTTGAGAGGAAAAGATTATAAAAGAATCAAAAAAATCATGTTGATGGACTTGTAAGAAAAAGAAACTAAAGCAACTCCAACGTGAATAAAGATATATTCTTTTTCTCTTTTTCATTCTCTGGTTTTACACAGAAAAAGAATCAAGCTTTCACCAACTTGGAAAGTCACCAACAGATTCCTCGAATGACCCAATAAATAATTATTATCTAATTGCACAGTTTCAAGAACAAAATATTTTTAATTTGAAAAACAAGATGTTAAAAACTATTTTTCCTCGAGCGGCCAAAGAGATTTGAATGAGAAGCACTAAAGATTAAACTTTAAGTCATATATTTAGATAAAGATGATCAAAAGGTTTGTTTCTTCTAACTTTTTTAACGCCTCAGCTTCCGCAACTTTCTCTGTCTCTCTCGCTCTTCTTCTTCTGTGATCAGATTTGCTTACATTTCATTTTCCTCCCTTGTGATTCTCGCACTGCATTGAGCAAATCCAACACAAACCGTTGAGCAATATATATATAAGAAACAAATGAATGAAACTCATGATCAAGATATTGATGTTACCTTCGTCTCTCTTTCTTCATGATATCGTCAAAGCCCGCTTCCATGTCTTGGTCATCATAGTCACGTCCAGCATAACGATCAGTACTGAGATTAAAACAATACATAACTCATAAGTGCCAGCAGAAAAACTAATGAAAATGTAATGGAAGTGAGCGTAGGAGAAAAGTTAGAAGTAGTAACTGAACATTTGTCTAATTATGCTCAATGCTTTATCATCCTCTGACATTGTTGCAGCTTCTTCTTCTTCAGTGGCCTCCATTCATCAATATCACGTTGCGGAGGTCTCTTGGGCGCCGGTTTACTCATCATCTGCGAAAATTAGTTCATAGATTAGTGTCTTTGCTAGTTTTTTTGTTATTGGCTAAAAAGGAGATGAGAGAAAAAAATCATGTTACCTGGTGTTTTGAGGTAGCCGCTGATTGTTTTGAGATCATCGTGTCGATGTAATTCACACCTAAGGATACAAAAACCTTTTGAATTGTCAAAACGTCGCAAATCTAGTCGCATCCCATTATCAGAAACTTGGCTTCCTCTGTTAAATGTACCTTTTTGATCTCCTGTCTTTGCTATAGGTGGAGATCGTGACCCTCGTTGTAGTTTCATGTCTCAATCGCTAGTGCATTTAAGTAACTGGCATTGTCGAAGCCGCCACTTCCTTCAACAAACCTACATTTAAAAATCTTAGTGATTCTGAAGATGGGTTTGGTCGAAGCTAGCAGGCATACCTTCCTTAAATAAGGTTAGCAAGAGCCAAGGTACCGGAAGAAAACCCGAGAAAAGAGCCTCTGTTGCGGTCCTCTGCTAAAGAAAGATCGGCCTGAATAAACGTGTTGATCAAAGAACTCTTGACTTCTTAGACATAGATACTGTTCACTTCCGTTTTTTCCTTATATAAGGTGTGTTGCTTCCTTTTTCTACAAAGACATCATCTTTGATGAATCTAAGAACATCAGATTCAATCCTCGTCACAGAGAAAACCCACATAACCCAACTAAAGAAAAAAAATTAATTTTTATTGGAAATACTTACCGAAATTGAAGTGGTGTGAAAGTTTGTGTGCCATTGGGGGCTTTGTCTCAGAAGGCTCGTTCTGGTTTTTAGCATCAACTGAAAACCATAGATCATATCATCAGATCAATGAAGTTAATCTCAACAAAGAACAACTGATACTTAAGTACTTGATAAATTCATAAATCTGTTCAGCTATGAGCTTCCTAAGTTAATTGAAAAGTATTTTTACAGTTGCATCTACATGCAGTTCGTACAAAAACATATACTTTTCAGTACAGTCTTACGAACATATCTAGTCGAGCTGGCAACAGACTTTGAAATTAACTCTTAGTAGCGGAAAAGATATACATTACATGAAATTGAGACAGAACCAACTTTTTGAAGAAAACAAAACTGTATCCTGCCTAATGGTCTCCAACTTTAATGCAGCTGCAGAGAAAGCCTTCGGAATATTATAAACAGCCCGACCTTAAAGGAGAAAGACAAGAAAAGAAAACTCGTTAGCAGCAACAAAAAAAAACTTCACTTAGTCTCTTCCCTCTAAGCAATACATGAACGTAAACAGAAAGGATGAAGAAACATACAACTGGAGCTGCAAAGACACTGCAAAGACACTACAAAGCTGTGGAGCCTGGTATATAGTACCGTCCACGATATTATACGTTAGCATCGATATAAACTTGTCCGGACAATCTTAGTAGCATCACTGATCACATACTCTAAGCCTGTCATCTTCCTGCACAGAAAATTATAATCAAACGTGTTAAAACCAAAAGTTCATTCCTTTGATCGTTCAACACTATCCCACAAAAAAAAAACAAAGAACAAAACACCAAAATTTTGAAATCAAAAGTAGCAAGGAGATGATAACGTAAGTTGGAGAGTGATCGAGAGGGTGAACGGATCAGAAGACCTTGGAGACTGGTCCCTGTTTTCAAATCCGCCAGAAGGATGAAGGAATTAACCTACCGATTGCTAGGCCAGTAGGAAGAAGATGAATAGATCGCTGGAAACTCTAGATCCGATTGATTGCTGGATCAGGATGAAGAAAAATCAGTTTCGATGAGAACCCTAAAATCGCCTAGGGCGGAGAAGAAAGATCGATTAAAGGGAAAATAAGAAACGCAGCGTTTCGAACACCTCTATGTTGGTACGGATTTGATAATGCAAACGCACAGACAAAAATAAGACAGGCCCAACACAGATAACAGGGTGAAAGTAAATGAAACGAAGCATTTTATAAGGTGGACACGTGTTGTTTCGACGGCTTCCGTATTATTGACGTGGATGTCGACGTGGGGGCCTTAAGAAGAGAGAAAACTGGTTTTTATAATAATAGATAGATAAGTGATTTGTCATGTATCACCACTATATTCATTTTGAAAAAATGATAACATAATAACAATGATAATATGCTTGAAGTTAATAATAACACAAACATTTATATTTAATTTTGATTATTTTTTTCGATAAGTTTTTTTTAGAATAAAGAATAACTCATGCATCATCATTAAGATACAAATAAATAATGTAATAATAGAAACATCAATATAATAATATTTTAAAAATTTGAAATATTATTTAATTCTATTATTTATATTGTATAATGTTTATTATTAAAACAAATTTTTAAACTTTAATGCAGTTCATAACAAATTTAACTTTCTAATTCCAATACCATTAGTTTTTTTATAATATTTACAAATTTTAGAAATATTATTTAGTTTCATGTATTTTTTTGTTGAAATTTTAAATTGATTATCAACAAAAGAAAAAATACAGGCCACTGAGGTTTATGTTTTCAGAAGAAGAAACACAAGTCATATATACTGAAACAGAGCATTTAGAATACTAGGGAGGAGGCCTAGCAAGCCATCGCTACATCATGTCGCTATAGAAAACAGGCTTACGGTGTCGGAGGGAAGAGATCCTGTTTCTGATGGTATTATCAATGTATCGGACCATTTGGCCTGCACTGAGGGGATTTCCATGGTGGCGCCTGCTATTTCTTTCACGCCAAATACTGTGAATGTTAGCTTGGAGAGCAAGCTTGAGAAGGCAGGTATCAATCTCCTTCCTGCAAGGAGAAAGAAGGTATGCGATAGTGATTGTCCAATCAGGATTCACATGAGATCCCAGCAAGTGTCCAACAAGGTTGATCCACACCGTAAAAGAGTACGCGTAGGCGAAGAATAGGTGGTCGCGAGTCTCGTCCAATTCACCACAAAGAAGACACGGTTGAATGCAGCCCCAAGATCTACTCCTTGCACACGTAGACAGTCTGTCCTGAAAAGCCAACTATGTAATAAAAGCAAAACGAGGTATGCTCTGTTGAAACCAAACAACTTTGCACCAAGAGGTTTTTGGGTAGTGAACCCTAAGTTGCTCTCAAGTTTCTTTACTCGAAAAGTTTTGTTTGTAATCCCTATCCCCGTGTCGCCATAGGCGACGGTCATCAGCCGCGTCCTCCGCCGGAGTTGGAACAGAGTTGATGCAGGCTATCATCGCTCGTAGGTGATAGCCACGACATCAACGAATGTTCAATTGTCCACCAGAAGCCGCTTCCGAGACCGTCGCATAACCGGGGATGCCTAAGACTTGTGTTCCTGAAGCACCTGTGATATTGAGCAGTCTTCCCACGCTAAGCCAGTTATCAAACCAGAATAAGGTGGTCTTACCATTGCCAATCTCTGAGCGGAGAAACGATGCTGCTTGATCCCTAAGCTTCGGCAGTTTACGCCATATCCATGAGCCCGCGTACTTATCGCTAACGTCCCAAAAACTATGAGAACGCAACAAATAAGCTTTCGTCCAAGCAACCCAAAGAGATCCATAGTTTGTGAGTAAACGCCATATCAAGCTAAGCGCAAAGACTCGTGAGGTATCAGTGAGACGTTTAATGCCTAATCCTCCTTCATCCTTAAGGTCTGCAAACATCATCCCGTGCAACCTTCGCCTTTGTATGCATATTCGGCGACCCAGACCACATGAAAGCAGCACACATCCCTTCGACGGTATTAAGACAACTCTTTGGAAGACGAAACACATGCACCAGAAATTTGTTATACTCCCAATGACTGTTTTAACACGTTGCAGACGCCCCGCATACGAGAGAGAGCGACTAGACCATGATACCAGACACATGCGTATCTGATCAATCAATGGTTCATAATCCATTCTGGTCATTGTCTTCGTGGTAAGTGGGAGCCCAAGATATCTTACAGGAAGAGATTATGTTGGTATGCCCAGACGTTGAACCTCATCCTTAAAGTCTTGAGTAATGCGTCATGCCATGAAGATAGAAGATTTATCTGGGTTGATCAGCAAGCCGGAGATGATAGCGAAGTCTGAAAGAACCTCAAACACACCCCGTAGCGAAGTAGCTGCACCATCCGTAAAAATCATTAGATCGTCTGCGAAGCTTAAGTGTGTCAAGTTTACCTTACTACACGAAGGATGGAACCCGATACTCTGAGATTGAGCCGCCTAATTAAGCATTCTTGACAACTCGTTGATGGCAATGACGAAGAGATATGGAGATAGAGCACATCCTTTTCGCAGACCACTCTCACTACCAAAGAAGCCTTCCAATTCACCATTAACCGAAACAGAGAAAGCAGCAGTGGACATACATGTGTGAATCCAGTGAACAAACATATACGGGATGCGCATCGCACGAAGTGTGTCTGTGATGAAAGCCCATCTTACAGAGTCAAAAGCTTTCGAGATATCCAACTTGAGGACACTTCAAGGCTGGATTGATTGTTTGTGATAGTCTTTGACGAGCTCAGTAGCTAATAGGACATTTTCAAGGAGTAACCGACCTTTAACAAATGCACATTGATTTGGTTCAATCAGCTCCGGAAGCAGCACTTTGAGCCGGTTTGTGAGAATCTTAGAAATCACCTTGTACAAGATATTGCAGTAGCTGATAGGCCGGTAATCCTTAATCTCCTAGCGTCCCCACGCTTAGGTATAAGCGTTAATATTATCGCATTAACACCTCTCGGTAGGAAGCCATACATGAAGAAAGACTGAACTGCTATGACAAAATCTTGTTTGATAATATCCCACGAGGCACGATAGAACTCAGCTGGGAAACCGTCAGGCCCAGGGGCTTTGCTGGAAGGCATGGAGAACAGCACATTTCTTATCTCAGCCTCCAATATAGGATGAGTGAGCAGCTGAGATGTGTGTGCAGGGCATCGGAAATCCAGGAGCTCAGACAGGTTCGGAGCAGTCGCGGAGGTAGTTTGGATAGGGTTATGCTTGATGAAACTTTTGAAATGTGCAGCAGCCACCAATTTTATCTGTTGAAGTTCAGTAATCACCTCTCCAGAAGGTAAGGTGAGCCGCCTTATCATATTGAAAGATGCTCTGCTATAAACGACTTTGAAGAAAAACAAGATGTTCTGGTCACAATTTTTTAACCATGTGATCCACGATTTTTGGCGTAAAAAACTTTCCTCAATCCCTGCCCAATGGTTCCAGACAGTCATAGCTTCTGCAGCTTCTTCAAAAGTCCTTTCGTTTGGGTTTTGAAGTGCTTTCTTTTGCTTGTCGCAGAGTACATCAAAAGCTTCACGAGTTCGTTGAGGGAGGTTTCCAAACTTGGACTTGTTAAGTCTGCGCAACACTGGTTTTAGAAGTTTCAGCTTTTTATGGAACATGTACAGCGCCGAGGTGGAGTGAAACAGAGCCTCGGTAGAGTCCCAAACCGTGGAAAATCTATCATGAAAGTCCGGATGGTCCACAAGGAAATTAAAGAACTTGAAAGGCCGCTTGTTACCCGATGGGGTCACTAACCGAACCAAACAACGTGTGTGATCCGAGACACCCGAAGGTTCCACACTCGCATAAGACTAAGGGAATCGATCCAGCCAGTGATCATTTACAAGCACTCGATCCAGTTTTTTTGCAACGGGGTTCTCCTTTTGCTTGTTTTTCCAGGTAAAGGTAGGCCCAAGAGAGACAAGGTCAGTGAGATTGCAGGTAGCGACTGCAGAGTGAAAAGCCTGCATGCCTCGGAGATTTTCGTACCCCGAGAGTGTTCTGAAGACGTCAGAGTTTCATTGAAGTCACCCATCACAATCCAAGGAACTCCAGGTAAGTCATATTGAGCTTTAATGTAAGCCATTTGACTCCACAGGTGCTGTCTTTCAATGGGTGAATTAGAAGATTGGGCAACTTTTAAGTTTGAATTAGAAAATTGGGCAAGCACAAGTTTTAATTAGGTTGTTGGGCAACCTAGTAGGAGAGAGAAGAAAAAGTGGACAATTTTAACCTTTTTGCCCAACAATCTTGAGCTTGAAATCGTTGGACCAGGCTGTCTTTTGCCCACAAAAACTTGCCTCAGGATGACCGACACACGCGTCCTGGATGTGCGTGTAATAGACACATTGAATATTATATTATTTTAATTTCAGAAGGAAACATGCTTTTGGGCTTCGTTTTTGGGCTATTTGACCCCAAAACTTGAAGGCCTTATATGTTCTGATTTTTCTCGGGAAACAACGGCTCCAAGGTGGACGAATGGCCATTAATGACTGGTGACTTTGGAAAACATGTGTTTTACTTTAATTTATTAATTAAAAACAGGGCAAAACTAATTATTTAATACACAAACGTACGAACCCTATCTCTTTGTCTGTCTCCTTGTTGAGGAGTAAAATCGGCTACCGAACAAGGGAACTTGAGTTAACGATTTTGGAGAACTACGCAGCGAACTTTACACACAGAGGCATGAGCTACATCCGATATGATGAGAGAGGAAAGGGTATGGCGGATGGTGGGTCTGTTGTATCTAGCATCGAAGGTAAATCACATATAAGCCGTACACCCTTGCATTTATGACATCATAGTTATGGCTGAAATCATTTATTACAGATTTGATTTCGGAATTCAGGTGTTTGTTTGTACGAAACTATATTTATTGCTTCTGATTAGCACATTGAATTCAAAAATATAAATTCAATTTTGTAGGTGTTCATGATTCATACATCGTTGTAATCTCGGGCGGTGGATTATGTACGACAACGGTGACTGGATTTTAAACTTGATAGCGACCGTATGGGGAGGGCTGTCTATCTTGAAGTTGATAACTTCGTTGAAGACTTGAAGCAGGCCATTATTGAGTCATACGGTCTAGTTGGAATGTCTGTTGTCGCCGAGATGTCATATTGGTTTGGTGAACACGGATCTTGTGCTATTGGTGAAAGAAGCTCTGTTTCAAATTTCCAACGACAAGGATTTCGAGTTGTTTACCTCGACGCGTAAGGTGGACAAATACATCAACGTATTTGTCACATTCAAAGAGGAAATAGATGGGAAAATGAATTTTCGAGGCCAATGGGGAATCTTTTGAAGTCCAAAGAAGTTGCCAGCAGCAGCAATATGCAAGTTGGGAGTACGTCTGCTGATGTGCACACCCGGAATGAAGTTAATGACGGTGAGACTGATTTGACCGAAGATGAAATAATTCTTATGCGAGTTCGCGGAAATTGAAGCGCTTTATGCCGCGAAATGGTTTTGGGATGCGGAAGTGGATGGAACTGCATGTGAAGTTCGAATAAAGTGGACAGGACTGAAGATTCTGCGTTAGAGGAAGCCGAGGTCGATTAATGATGAGGATTATGATTTCAATTTATGGCATGATTTTGTTGGACTAAATTGCGAATGAGACGATGATAAGGATGAGGATGGAGGGTAGGTGGTGGTGCTCGAACTAACGTAACATATGGAGGTGTGCGTGGTGAGGTGGCGACTAAAGCGAGTGGGCGAACTAATCCTTCTTCAAACAAAGCGTGGTTCATCCACAAACAAACAGCGTACCGCAAACCCACCATCAACTTTTGAAGATTACGTAGATGAGGGTAGATATTACATAGGGTCATCTAGGTATTCGATGGAAAATACTGAAGAAGAAAGTAACAATTCAGGTGTCAAGTCAAGTGATCAAGTGCCCGAGACTAAGAATCATTCAGATCAAGAAGAGGACCCAAGTGTGGACAGCAGCTCCCAAATTTTGGTTCTCGTGACTCCTCCAAAGCCGTTCAACATGCATACTCGGGAAGTTGACGACAGTGATGATTTCGTTGGGCAGGTCCCTCAGTGTGTTTCGTCAAGGCCGAGACATGATACATCTGATGGAGAAGACGAGGAAGACGATTTTGAGGAACGGTATCTAAGTGTGTTTGGTTGGTCAGACACATGAAACTCCGGATGGAGAAGACGAGGATGACGACTTTGTCAAACCGATACCTTAGTGTGTTCCGGGTGGTCAGACACATGAAACCCTGGTTGGAGACGAGGATGACGACTTTATCGAACCGGTAACTCAGTCTCGAAGCCGTGAGGAAGACGCAAGAAGACGTCGTGAAAAGGATAAGGCTGATGACGAACCACCCATGAAATCCGTTAGAGCCGTTGAGCTATATGGATTTGAGGATGTAGAACCTTCGCCTAACAACGGCAGCTTAACGATTATATCGTTGATGATATTGACTTCAGTCTAGCAGATGCTGATATGTACCGGGAAGCTATTCAGTAACAAGCAAGAATTCAAGATCAGTTTGCACATTTATGCGTTAAAGCAGGTGTTCAGGTTCAAGTTCCACAAACATCGTTTAACTACGTGTCAGCGAAATGCATTGATAAACCGCAAATTTTATGTTATGGCTAAGCAATTGGGGAATCTTCGACATATCGGTGAGGAAGGCGAACTGAAGCATGTCCGCAATTCGATGTTAAAGCGATATAAGAAACATGCGACGTCGAAAGTAATAGCTGTACTAATGAGATCGAAGTATGAAAGGCTCCAAGCTGGACCGCGCGCATCTGAATTACCAGAGATGCTCCGGACTGAGTTCTTGTTTACGGCCACATATTGGAAATGTTGGAAAGCCAAAGAGTTAGCAACTGTTGCTGCACAAGGAACGAAGAAAGCTCTTACAAGCTCTGCCAAAATATTTTTATGTTCTAAAGTATGCAAATCCTGGGTCCATTACTGATATCAAAACTGAAAAAGATATTAATGGAAAGACAAGGTTTAAATCTGGCGTTCATGGCTTAAAAGCTTGCATTGTGGTGGAAGCATCTACGGAAGGTTCTTGTGGTGGATGGTACTCATATGTTTGGGAAGTACAAAGGGTGTTTACTAACGCAAGTGGGCAAGATGCCAATTTTCAGGTATTCCCCATAGCGTTTGGTGTTGTAGACAATGTATCAAATGAGTCTTGGAGTTGGTTTTGAGAAGCTGACACGATCGTAGAAGATGGCTCCGATTTATCTATTGTGTCTGATAGAGCACCTCAAATTTGTGTTGCTAAAGATCAGTGGTATCCTCTTTCACACCATGGGTGCTGCCTCGTACACCTCTGAGAAACGCCGACGCAAAATTCAAGAAAAGGAATCAAAAGCAAATGGTTGGCGTGGCACCGAGGTATTCAAGGTATCCCACTTTAAGAGACTTTACGCGGAGATCAAACTTACAGATAAGCGTTGTTGGGATTATCTTGAGAAGATCGATCTAGACATTGGACAAGGTCACACTTTGAGGCGGCGGTACAATCTAATGAGCTCGAATATAGCTGAGTCTCTCAACAAAGCACTAGTTCTGTAGCGATTCCCGATAATGGCTATTTGAGTTCATCGGGCATGATTAGTCGTTGGTTTGTGAGTAGACAGCGAAAGATATCGAGAATGAGTGGTGAGATCCCCGGCTGTTGGCGAGTTGATGGAGAACAATCTAGAAGCCTTGAAGCGTCTGTTGTGATGCCTCATGCGCTTTTGAATTTGAGGTAACTCTAAAACAAGCGGCCGGGAGTTACGTTAATCGGAAACCAGGTCTTGCACATGTCTTGAATTCCGAAAGTTGGAATACCATGTCGACATGCCATTGCTGCGGCTATGTTTGGGACTTGCAGCACTCGAGTTTGTTGCGGACTTCTATCTAAAAAGACATGGAATGAAACAACAAAGGGTGTTACACTCCCGGTTCCAGATCTGCAAGATGTTTTCATATCTCCGGAGGTTATTGACCTTGTCATGTTACCACCAAAGACGAAGAGACCACCAGGACGTCCACCGACCAAGCGTAAACGTTCTGCAGGAGAAATACCGGTACGACCTAATCTCATGTAAGTGTAGTCATGGAGTTTTTCTGAATAAAGTGTGTTATGTTTTTTACAGGAGGGGCCGAAGAAGAAGAAACAAAACACATGTAGTCGATGTCATACCTCAGGTCACAACAAAAAGTCTTGTAAAGAACCGCTACCATGATGGGTTATGGATGGTGGAAATTATATGTATTGTTGACAATGGAGTTCTTGTTTTTTGGAAATTTGGCTGTTTAGGTGTTTCCTAATAACACATCTATAATGTTATTTTGTGAACTGATGAGATATGGATTACGCAGTGCTTCTTCTTGAATTTATTATATATGTATGGTTTTATTGTCATTCCTTAATATGGTGTTCATGTTTATAACTTGAGGTGTACAAAGTCACAACATCGTATACCTAACATGATTTGATGTAACTTGTTTATAACTTGAGGTGTACGATTTCTGTGTATCCAATCTAGCCGTTAGAAAGACATTTAAATACAATGTAGCCGTTAGAAAGACATTTAAATACGATTTCTGTGTATTCCTCTCAAAACAGCAAAACTCAATTTGGCCGTTGTTCAATAATATAGCCGTTGGAGCTACTTACCGTTAGAAATTCTTTTGAAATAAAATATAGCCGTTACTATCTTACCCTATTTAAGTAGAATTCACAACACTCAACAATCTCTCTTCACAACACTCAACAATCTCTCTTCACAACACTCACCAGTACAACAAAATGACGGATCCTTACTATAAAGAGATGAAGCATCAGAAAAGGGAGTATGACTGAGTCAGCAATTGTGTCTATGCCAATTACAAAATTCCAACGAAGTGTATATGCGGTGGAGCTATCACCGTGGAAACTGATGAGAAAGGAAGAAACTATTACGTATGCAAAGATTTTAAGGTAATATTGGAGTTCAAAATAGGAAAATTTGTCTCCATTGTTAACGGAAATGGTTTCTTTTAAGCCAACAAATCTTATATATTTTCTTGTAGAACGATGGTTTGCACATCCGACATGACTGCCTTGCCGCCCTCGAGAAAGAGCTGGATTGCTTGAGAAGTCAGTATGCTGAGGAGGTGTCGCTCCGCCGTGAGCTGCAATTTGAACTTGCACAAATGCGTGAGGAGATCAAAGAGCTTAAGCAATTAATTATGCTTTAATCTTAAGTAATTTTATGTTAAGTAGTCTTATGTAATTTTATGTTAAGTAGTCTTCTATTATGTAGTCTTCTATTATGTAATTTTATGTTGTGTGTTTACATTATCTTTTCTATTTTCGGATTTAGTTATTGTGATTTCGTTATTGTGATGTAGTCTTCTATTATGTAATTATATGTTATGTTATCTCTTCATGGGGTTATCCGTTTCCAATAAAAGGTGTACATAGTAATCTGTACACCAGAGTGGATAATATTGTGTATACAATTTTATACAATTTTATCTGATTGATGTATAGATTTTAGGCTTAATTTTTGGGTATAGGGTTTGATGTTAGGGTTTAGGGTTTAGGGTTAGATGCGAACATTTACTTCTGTACTATTGTTGTTTGCATTAACTGTTACAGTGAGGGTGTTAGGTTAAAAATGTTTGTTGGAACATTTACTTCTGCAATTAACACCTTCTTACCTTCTTTACTAATATCTTCTATATTAGGTGGAATTATATAAGAAACTATCAACTAAACTCAATAGCCACTCTCAAAAATAGTATGGCAGGTCAAGCACTCCCAAATCTTCCCGACGAAATTATGTGTAAAATCATTGACTTACTCGTCGAGGAATCATTTTACAACCTCGCTGTTTTTTATGCTCGCAAACGCGGTTACGCACTTGTCCATGAGCAGTCGGTCTTAAAGATTTGCGATGTTACTGAGATGGTTACCTTTGTTACATGTCAAATCAGCCAGGGTGGTCAATTTCGCCCTTTCTTGCTGAAGTGCGTCGATGCTGGGAACATAAATGCAATCTACTATGAAGGTATCCATGCAGTCTCCAGAATAGGACTTCATGAGAGCATTCAAATCATGGAACCAAATATGCCTATCCATGGACTATCAACCTTTGCTGTGGGCATATTGAACGTTTGTCTTGGCAACGTGAAGGAAGCCAGCAAAGTGTTTCAGCGATTATTGCGTATCACCATGACCTAGGATCGGACGCGACATATGAAATGGGAACTGACCTTGAGTGGCGATTGGCATCGTTTGGAGCGCCATACCTCAACGAATATGGTGAGTCCTTCAAGTTTCCTGACGATGGGGTAATATCTTCACCAAAGTGCCTTTATGGCCATGATTACACAGTAGATTTTGAAGGTTCTTGCAAAAAATACAGACTCTTTTGGATCTGCTGCAACATTTCTCACGTGCTTTAATGAGATCTTATGATGTTCGTCAATTTTAACTTATGTTATGTTAGCCTTCAATGTCATCTTAGGTTAGCCTTCAATGTCATCTTATGTTAGCCTTCAATCTCATCTACTGTTAGCTTTCAATGTCATCTTATGTTAGACCCATAATATGACCATTTTCAATGTCATTTAGGCCCATAATATGACCATCTTCAAATATTTAATTATGCATTGAAGACATTTTTGAACTTAGATATAGTCCACTGCTTTTTGGTGAATTATTAAAAATGAATATAATAAAGGTGTACATAGTAATCTGTACACCAGAGTGGATAATATTGTGTACACCTAAACATATTAAACATGAAATTAATAAAATTCATAAAATTCATAACATAAAATTCCAAAAATTCATAAACATATTAAACATAAAATTCATAAAAATACTAAACATAAAATTCATAAAAATTCATAAAATAAAGTTTATTTAAGAGGTCCAAAAATAAAGTTCATAAACATATTAAACATAAAAGACATAAAATTCATAACATATTAAACATAATAAAGTAGATTAATTAAACATTAATAAAGTAGACGGTAAACATTAAAATGGCGGGTGGGAGGGTTAAGCGTCCGAGCCGAGTCGGAGCCGGTGTCGGATCGTCGTCAGTTCGATTCCTCATCCGGGTACTTTCGTACATCCTGAACTCCCGGATGAAAGCGTATCATCACTCATGTCTCCTTCATCCTTGTCCTCCTCCTCTTCCTCATCTTCCTCCTCCTCACGGCTTTACCGAGGGCGTTTGCGAGGGCGGTTGTCATCGCTGTTCCGAGTGTGTTTGTTCCCAGGGCGTTTGATAGGGCTGATGGGAGGTGTTTTGTCCATCTCGAGAATCTCTTCGACTTCCATTGCCTCTTCAAAAAGGGCTTCAAGTGTTGGAAATTCTGGTGTTTCCAAACCTTCTCTGATCTCTTCTTTCAATCCGGCCTTGGCAATACTGATCAAGTACTGCTCGTCGTTTTGTTGCCGAACGAACTCATGCGAGTAGAAAAGTCTTAAGTATTCATACGGTCATTGTCCCCGCTTGATATTTGCGACCATCTTTCACAACGGTTAAAGAAGAATATGGAAAGAGGAAAGGCTAAAATTGATTTTATGTTTTTAACAATGAAGATCGATGATATATAGATGAGGTAATTTTCTTGGATCTGAGATGTTTGCGTTTAATTAAAGTTGCTTCTCACCGTACACCAAACAAGAGAGGGCGAATACATTTAAGGAAATTTAAGTTGAGGCGGTAACTTTAGTCATCATTACTTAACAAGATGATAAAGATCACGTCTTTTCTTTGTCAGTTTGAAGTCATTGGCAAAATTAAGATGAAAATGGTGATAAAGTAATAAGTGCGTGCCCAATGTTAAAGGTCCATCACAACTACTGACCCATTTTCACTTAATTATTAATATATTAATAATACACGTAGGTGTACAAGTTGAGTTGTACACCGGCGCCAAATGCCAACCGTCACTTCTGAACAGTTACCACACTACGCTGGCAGTTTTCAACAGTTACAAAATGACTGTATAAAAGTATCATTATAACACAAAACAAAAGCGGATAAATCATTTCAATACATCCAAAATGAAGCAAGGTGATTCTTCTGTTAGGGAATACAATTCATTGTTTCTGGCAGCGGGTCTTCTTGACAATCATGACCAAAGAATGTTGGTGAACATGTATCGAAATGGCTTAAAGGAGGACATACGGGTTGCGCTCGGATCAACGGAGTTCTCGACCATCGACGACATAATGCAGGCAGCATTAGACATAGAAGAAGGTGGTAGGTCGTCTTCATCAAATTCAAAAAAACGCCCGAAGAAGAAGCCTCGAACTGAGATGCAACCGGAAGATGGGCACTCGGGCGAAGAGCCTTATGGTGAAAGATACATCCAAAATAAAGTAAGGTGATTCTTCTGTTAGAGAATACAATGCATCGTTTGCGGCCGTGGGTCTTACAAACAATCCTGACCACGGAATGTTGGTGAAAATGTATCGAGATGGCTTAAAGGAGGACATACGGGTTCTTTCGGATCAACGGAGTTCTCGACCATCGAGGACATAATGCAGGCAGCAATAGAGATAGAAGAAGGTCCTAGGTCGTCTTCATCAGATTCTTCGAATGAATCTGATGGATCAGATTCTTCGAATGAATCTGATGAATCAGAAAAACGCTAGAAGAAGAAGCCTCAAACTGAGTTTGTACCGGAAGATGAGCAACCGGACAAAGATCCTTATGGTCATAAAGATGAGACTGACGATGGCGAGGGGTCTACTCCAAATACGCGTAATGAGTCTGAGTCGGTCGGGCGATCTTTGTAGATCTTAGAGACTATCAGGAATATCTCCAGAATAACCACTTATCATGTTCTGAGTCCAGTGAAGAATCTGACTAACATTGTGTGACATTTTCTACAACTCTCTTCTTGTTTGACTACAATTTTCTATTTTCTACAACTCTCTTCTTGTTTGACTACAACTCTCTTCTTGTTTGACATTGTGTGACATTTTCTACAATTCTCTACAGTTTGACTACTATTTTCTACAATTCTCTTCATGTTTGACAACTATTTTCTACAATTGGTATTTAGGGTTTAGGGTTTACGGTTTAGGGTTTAGGGTTTAGGGTCAATGAATCGAGACCAAAGTTTAAGATATTTCGATAAATGTGCTATAGGCTCATGAAAACGACTGACATTGTGTGACATTTTCGTACAATTTGACTACAATTTTCTATTTTCTACAATTCTCTTCTTGTTTGACTACAATTTTCTACAATTCTCTACAGTTTGACTACTATTTTGTACAATTCTCTTCATGTTTGACTACTATTTTCTACAATTGGTAATTAGTCTTTAGGGTTTAGTGTTTACGGTTTAGGGTTTAGTGTTTACGGTTTAGGGTTTAGGGTTTAGGGTTTAGGGTCAATGAATCGAGACCAAAGTCTAAGATATGTCGTTAAATGTGCTATAAGGCTCATGAAAACGACTGACATTGTGTGACATTTTCGTACAATTTGACAATAATTTTCTATTTTCTACAATTCTCTAACATAAATAAATTGTTACTTTTTCGAAATTGGACTCAGTAGAACAACGGCTACTTATTCACAATTTGAAATCCTTAACATGATTCTTTTATTGAAGTGGGTACATAACAGAAGAAAACAACCAACAGAATATCTTTGATCTTTGATCTCTTTGACTAATTATCAGCGACTCCCCATAATTAGTTTCTTAAGCTCTTTGATCTCCGTAGACATCACCGCAAGCTCATATTGCAGCTTGCATCGGAGCGAGACCTCTTCACGATATTGCTTTTTTAACTCATCCAACTCTTCCTCGATTGCAGAAAAGCAGCCATGTCGGATGTGCAAACCATCGTCCTACAGCACATTAATTTGACAAGTTAGTTTAATGAACTAAATTCGTGAAATATATTAGGAGAACCTCGGATGTAACCTCAAAAACTTTGCAGGCGTAGTAGTGTCTTCCTCTCTCGTCAGTTTCCACCGTGATAGGTCCACCACAAGCACACTTTTTGGGTATGCAGTAGTGGGCATATGCGACGCATTCAAGCCAGTCATAGTCTCTTTTGTGTTGCTTCATATCCGCATAATGAGGATCAGTCATTTCTTGAAGGCAAACTGCTGTCAAAGAGTTTTGTGACGATTTTGGAAGAAAGACTCGGAAGTGGTGCGGATAGACTACGTCTGAGCCATTCCATCTTAAATTGACAATAAAACGTAACGGCTATATTCATTTTGAAAGCTCTTCCAACGGCTCTAATCAATTCGAAATCACTTTCCAACGGCTATATTCATAGTAAAACATTTAGTGGCTAACGGTGTAGTAATTTAGTTAACTGTCATATTTACTGTACGAACATAATAAGTGGTGTTCAAAGATAATAAATGGTGTTCAAGGATAATAACTGGTGTTCAACAATAATAAGTGGTTTATCTCATATTGGGCTTTGAGCTGTTTATCTCATAATGGGCCCCGAATACCGAATGAAAATGGCCCTAATTTGTTATATATCATAATGGGCCAGCCTGATGTGTGAAAGTAATTATGGGCCAGCCTTATTGTAAATGCATATGTATTTAGTCATCTCTCTCTCCTAAGGTGTACGAAAGTCATTATTATTCCTCCTCGGTTACGTAAGATTCAAGATGTTTTTTGAAAACATTAGCTTTCTGACACGGAGAAGACATTAGCTTTATCATGTTGTAAGACATTAGCTCTATCATGCTCTAAAGTCATTAGCTTTATCATCTCTCTCTTCGTTGGTGTACATCAGCGGCGTACACCTTTAATAGCGCCACCGCCACATCTGTAACAGTGTAATTATTTATTACTGTGCATCGTTTTAGTATATATATATACATCATTTATTGCCCTGTTATCATTTATCTAATGCTCTAATAATACTTTTAATGCATGGACTTAAAGTCATCATGTACAATACCCATTGATGTGTAAAGCCATCATTATACCCCATCGGTTACGTAAGCTTCATAATGTAGTTTGAAATTACTACCTTCGACACGGAGAAGACATTAGCTTTATCATGCTGTAAGACATTAGCTCTATCATGCTCTAAAGACATTAGCTTTATCATCTCTCTTCGTTGGTGTACATCATCGACGACACCTTTTGTAATACACCCCAAATCATGTTGTTAATTATTTATTACTTGGCATCGTTTTAGATATATATACATCATTTATTGCCCTGTTATCATTTATCTAATGCTCTAATAATACTTATTAATGCATGGACTTAAAGTCATCATGCACAATACCAATTGATGTGTAAAGTCATCATTATACCCCATCGGTTACGTAAGCTTCATAATGTAGTTTGAAATTACTACCTTCTGACACGGAGAAGACATCATCTTAATCCATATTTATACTAATTAATGTATGAACTTAAGATATTCTCATCTCTCTCTTCGTTGGTGTACGAACACGCGTACACTTATGGAATTTATACGAAACAAAGTTTCCGACTTTATTTCGCATGGCCTGTAACGAGATGTTTCAACCGAGGAGTCCCCATGGCACGCCGCGTCTGTTACCAAATAATTAATGATAATTAATTATCTGGTAATATATATACTACTCTTCAGCTCTGTTATCATTTAATATCTTTCTCCTTCACTTATCTGCAAACCTCTGATCCTTTCTTTTGCTTCCCAATTTCCAAAATGGTGAACGAAATCAGGCAGGGAAACAGATCTGTTAAAAAATACGAGCGCTACTTTTACGGTCTGCCTATTGTCCGCCAACGTAGCGAGCAGGAGTTGATCGAGATGGCCAAGGACGGGTTAAAGGAAGAGATCCGAGAAGGTCTGGAAACTGAGGAGTTTCCCACACTCGAAACCCTGTTCGAAGAGGCGGAGGAAGTCGAGTAGATGTTAAAGGAAACACCTCCATCCAGCCCTCGCAAACGCCGCCGCAGAAGCAACGATCACCGCCCTAGCAAACGTGCTCGCAAAGCGGATGACAAAGGTGACCCGGAGGATGAGGGATATGACTACGTGCCTCGACCCAATCCAGACGAATCTGCCTCCGACGAATCTGCCTCCGACGAGGATGTGAACTCCTCCGACGAGGATGTGACATCCTCCGACGAGGATGTGAACTCCTTCGACAAGTATGGGAACTCCACCTCCGACTCCGACGCTTAAATCTATTTTATATGTTTTATATTTTATAAATTATGTTTATGTAATATTTTAATATTTATGTGGATTTTTATATTTGGGGATTTAATTTTTATTTTAATATTTATGTGCATTTAAATATTTATATTTAAGTTTACCTAAGGTGTACGAATACCGAATGCAAATGGGCCCCGAATACCGAATCAAAATGGACCCCGAATACCGAATGAAAATGGACTTAATATGAGTAATTTTAATGTTAAATATTATATTCATTGAAGTTTTAATATTTTTATATAATCTGGATGTTTAGACAAAAATGTTTAATATTTATATTACGAATACATAAAGTGTACAACTACATAAAGTGTATAACTACATAATGTGTACGACTACATAAGGTGTACGACTAGATAAGATTTACGAATACCTAAGGTCTACGAATACCTGAAGTTCTTCGAATACATAAGGTATTCGAGAACATAACGTATACGAATACCGAATGAAATTGGGCTTTATTTGTTATATCTCATAATGGGCCCGAACACCCAACACCCAACACCGAATACCGAATGAAATTGGGCTTTATTTGTTATATCTCATAATGGGCCCGAACACCCAACACGAATACCGAATGAATGGTTAAACAAAGATAACATCGAATACGAATGAATGAAATTGGGCTTTATTTGTTATATCTCATAATGGGCGAACACCCATCCGATTAAATGGGCAATCGTATCCACTTCATTCATAGAAAATGGGTCATCTTATAAAAATGGTTAAACAAAGATAACATAGAGGAAAAACAGAGATGCACCATATCTGTTCATGTATGGCGCTCCAAATGAGCAGATTCATCTCCAGGTCTGGCAAAAGTCTGACATAAGAAACATGTCTCAACAAAAGATATAAGAAAGACGAAGTTTAACCATCGTTTTGAAATTTTGCGTTTCCAATAAATTCTTCATAGGCATCCATCGCGTATTTCTGACGGAATATGTCCACCTTATTGTCATCGATCTGCCCCATATCCTCATAGGAGTATCCCGCTGCATGCATTTCCAGAAATTTAACCGCGCATGGTCCACAGTCGCCAGACCTTTCGTTGAAGTAAATATTGTCTGGACGCACCCATGAAAATGCTCGGTCTTCTTCAGGATGACTACTATAGAAGGAGGCTAAAACGCAGCTAAGGCGTGAGGCAATGCGGCGTAGAAGATAAGCCATGTGCTTGTTCACCTCATTATCGGACTCATTATGGGGAATGTTGCAGTCAAAATTTCCACTTCTCACGGATGTCAAGTTGATTACAAGACCAACCCAATGATCTATTCCCCACATCATTGGGGCGTACACCCTGTCCACATCAACCAACAACACCTTCTTGTCATTCCGACGCGATGTTTTTCCGGTCAAACAGAAACTCACAAGCCCTCCCCACTTGAATCCCAATTTATCGAGGCCTTCGAACTCTGCGAACTTTGATATGATGCCCCGATATTGAAGTAGTCTACAAATCTGCACCTCCCTCTCAGATAATTGCCTCCATGTCGTCTTACTAGCATACTAATTAGCACATACATGTGCTGAAGAATATGTACAAACCATTACAACATTAAATCGGTGGAAATCCGTCTTGTAACTTGAATAAAACGGGTTAAGTTCAGATGTTTTGAATACCTCGGTAGTGACCCAATTTGTTGGCCTCGCCAACGACAGGAAGAAATTATTTAAGACATGGATCCCAATAACAATTTCAAATTCTCTGCAATTTGAAAACAAACAAAAAGTCAATATTAGACAGTATATTTAGACATGTACACAGTATATCAAAACAACTTACTGTTCCGGATTCTCGCGGAGAATTTTTTCAAACTCTTTAAACTGCGCTTTCTCCAACTCTGCTAAGGGCGTATATTTGGGTTTCTTGCAGCTTTGGAAAAGGGTCTTCAATCTCTTGTCTGGGGTGTACACTCCTCCAATCTTTATTGAACGTCTCGGAAGTCATCTTTTTTGGTTGAGCTTATTGGAATACATTTTCCTTCTAGTCCTGTTTTTTTGGATGACCTAGTCAGATATCGACTCCGCTTCGTCATCCCAACGTCTGATGTGCGAGATTCAGTCATCGGATCATCCTCTGGCGGTGTCTTGTAATCTTCAAAATTTGTCGGTGACGCTTTACCAGCTTATTCCTCGGTAACATCCTGCAATGTCATGATTTCAACAAGTTCAAACGCACGGTAGGACATATGCTATAAAAACATTACAATCGCACCTCCAGAAGGACATAAGATTCAGGATGAGGCCAAACGGTAAGAATCCACAACTGTTCTCCTGTGGATCTTTATAGACATTTTCACTCCATGTCCCCTTTTCAACCTCTTACGCTACAAATTTAGCCACGATATTGGAGACTCATCTCCCACCTCACCGACAACGTTCAGATATCGCTCATTCAAATACTTTGAATGAGATGTAGTTATATGTAAATCGTACACCTAACAACTTGGGTGTATACGATTAAAATCTGATCTTTAAACATGGCAAAATAAGCTGTACACATGGCAAAATAATCTGAACACGACTAACTAAGATGAATACCTCATAAATTCAACCTGAATACGACCAAACATATTCAGATACCGACTACTTACGTTTAATTTATGAGGTGTACAGAATACCGATTTGTATACCGACTACATAAGCTTAACATCTCATAAATTAACTTTAATAACTGAACTATTAACCTGAATACCTGACCAAACAAATCGGTATTCTGTACACCTCATAAATTAAACTGAATACCGAACTATTTAACTGAATACGACCAAACAAATCGGTATTCTGTACACCTCATAAATTAAACTGAATACCGAACTATTAACCTGAATACCTGACCAAACAAATCAGAATTCTTTACACCTTACATTGTTTATCATTAAAATTGTAGGAGCAGTTTGATTACCTTTTCCCAGAAGCGATCATTTGGCGTACGACCATCACAATGATTATCATGCATTCTCATCGTCTCATCCTCGCTAAACCCATCGCCGTTGTTCTTCTTGTGTTTCTTACTATCAGACCCACATTTTTCAGCTTCATCAATACCATCACCACTGTACGGACGTCGCTTCTTTGGAACTTCCATGCGGTAGGGTCAGCATATTTGTTGTCTCTGTTTGTTTTACCGTCTGCTGTGTTTTGCGGAACCGTGAACGAGCCTCCCCTATCATGATGCAACCAGTCAAAAAACTGGTCCCGCAATTTACCCAACTGGGTTTTCAGTTCAACTCGTATCCACTCTTTCAGTTCTTGCTCCTTATCTGTGGAGTTTCCTGGTTCAGCCTGTTTAAGAATACCACGACGAGGTCGAATAGGACGCTGAGGCGTCTGAGTCAAACATCCAGGTTCATCGGAGGCTTTCCCAAACCGCCTAGACGGCTTTAGACACTTCTTTTTGACACCAACACCTTCACCCTTTTCAGCTGGCTTCAGAGGTGGAAGGGATGAATCACCTCCTCTAAAGTATGTTGCTTTGAACTCGTGCCCTTCCCGCATTCCACGAACCAAGTTATTTATCCGGGGATCGATTACTTCTTTCTCCCACTTTGGATCCCCACCTTCATCCGGGATTGAATACGTAACAATAACCTCAAACAAAGAACACAAACATTCATAAGTACACAAAGTTTGGCGTCTTAACTGCTGTTTTGCAAATAACATGAGAACGTAAATGCACCTCAGCTTGGGTTTCCACTAGAAGTATGTCTTCAAAATTCAAGTGTATTTGTTGAGTCGCATCCTTCCGGTTCTTCCAAGAAAGTAGTCGTTTTATTAGGTTCAGAATTTTCTCAAGCAATGAGGGATAGCTTTAAAAGCAAAAGTTGCAGCCGAGGGAACCCATAACATCTTTGTTGACTGCTGTTTCAAACGAAGCCGCATGACCGAAAGGGATTTATCCATTTTAGAAGGATCAGAAGGTTGAGGTGGTGTCAATCTAAACAGAGTGCTGACGAATGCCTCTCTTCCCCATGGATATTGAAGAAAATATCCGGTGTCTTCCAGCATCTCGGCGTAGCGTCGAGGCGAAGAAGTTTGTGACCACAAACCGGAGACCATCTACAAGTGCAATGAGAGCTAGTGGCAACCGCTTCCACTCGAAGACTTGGCTGTTCAAGCATCTGAAGAACATCTGCTACTGATCCGTCTTCATCTTCGGTTTCAAACAACTCTTTCCACATGTGTCCGTGTGGCATCGCTAGATTCTGAACCGTTTCCAACTTTTTCTCTTTCAGGCTCGCATTTCAGACCGTGATGTCTCGAACTCACGCAGAGAAAACCGTAGTGGCTTGTGCGCAAACAAGAACCGAGCTCATATAGGCGGATCGTAACCACCGACGGCCGAGGAGAGAATGTACAAGTTCGCGAGTTCGAGCACCGCGATCTGGTAAGTGGAGCGAGCTCAAACTGACTTTCTAGCAGACAGTTCATTTCGGGGAGCCTCTAAGAAACTTCACTAACGATCAATGATACTGCGCCTTTGAATAGATGTTCATCGAGGTTTTCGGGATAGCAATTACGCGCGACGGTCTTTCGGAAAGTCGTCGTGTTCCCAACAACTTCGGCTCGGTGGATGCAGCCGTCTTCTTCGGTTGATGCGGCCGTCTTTTCGGTGGATCACGACTTCTTGTTGGTCGGTGGATTCAGTTCCTCTAGTTCGAGTCCGTGCTCATCTCTCGAAATACAATGACCAAATCCGCACATTTACCCAACGCTTTATTTTTCTAAACTTTTCCATTAGAATTTGAGAGAGAAGCTTAATAAAGGAGATACCAGATAACGAGGCGCAGCTCGCAGACTGCCGAAGTTTTCGATTTGGTTTTCTATCATCGGCGGATTGACTACGAGTCACCCTCCTCGAGGGCGCATACCGAGGGGATACCATCTCTACCGGAGTCCGCCGAAGTCTCCACTTAGCGCCGTCTGTTAACAAAGTTGTCCAATGTGGTTGCAGCCTCCGCCAGGTGTGTCGGATGTTTGGTTTTCAATTGTGTCTCGATATGGGTACGGTCGAGGGTGGTTCTTATGTTTTCTTTTCAATTGCATTTCTTTGTTTAGAGGTGCTTTTGGTCAAACGCACTGATGACCGTAAGTTTTGAGATGACAGGATGAGAGGTGCGCTTTACCCTTTTATTATTTTATGAATTTTATGCGTAATGGCACGGTGGTAATATCAAGAACCACACGCGCCCTCTGTCGACATTTGACATGTGTGGAAAAGGTGATTTGCCCAATTTGCTAATTTAAACTTGAGGTCGCCCCATTCCCTAATTTCAAACTTGTGATTTGCCCAATCTGCCAATTTTTCGTCTTTCAATAGCAAAATTTGAGGCGTAGACACGCGAACGAGAATCCCTCCCCGTGGTCCGGCAACCCACACTACAAGAAAACATGTAATTACCGACTGCAAAAACAGTGGCTAATCAGTAGCAAAACATGTGTTTGCGACTGATTAGCGACTAAATCTCGTAGTAACAATATCACGTGTCGAAAAAATTATCAGTCGTTAGTCAGTCACTACTTTGCGACTGATTAGACACTAGTCTGCAACTACCATTCATAGTTACAAATCAGTCGCTGAACATTATGACTGATTAGCGACTAATATAAGAACATTTGAATGACTGACTTGCGAGAACTTTTATTTGTAAATTTACAAAAATATAAATTAAATATATATATATATATATATATATTACTTTATATATAAAATTAAAATATTTACAAAATGCATTTTATTTATCAATTAAAATCGGGTTACAAGTACAATTGGTTTACATATTTAAACCAAATTAAAACCCTAACTAATCTATCTAACCCTAACTAAACCACCTCTTTCACACCACGAGATCTGGCCGTCATCGTTCTCTCCACGCCTGAGCTCCGGCCTGCTTGACGTCGTCGTTCTGGGTCGCCGCTGTGTGGTGTCGTGTCGCCTGGGCTCGCTCTCTTCCTCCGTCAAAACCAGATCTGACTCAGCCGCCATGCCTTGCCCTGGATCCGCCGCAGCATCACCATGGCTGGCTTTGTCTCCTCCACAATCTCCATTCCCTTACCAAAAGCAAACAAAATCAGATTCAAATAGAAAGATAGAGAGAGAGAGAGAGGGGGAGAGAGAGGGGGAGAGAGAGAGATGTTACCAGTGGTGGTGGTGGTTACGAGCGTGGCGGTAGTGGTGGTGACGAACACGACGGAATCAAGCGCAACAGTGGTGGTGGTGATATAACTTACGGCTAGAGATAGTTTTGAGTCACAAACCCATGAGATTTTAATAGCCCAGAAAAGAACAAACATATAGAAGAGGAGAGAAAAAAGATTATGGTGAAAAATAAAATGTGAAGATGTTCTGTGTCGATGGAGAAAGAAGAGATGAAGAGAGAAAGAGAGTTAAAGGAGAAGAGTTGTGGACCATTAAATAAGTTTTAATCAATGGTGAATAAATGTTATTCGTGTGACTTTAAGTTTAACCAATGAGAAAAAGCTTTATTATTTGAATTTTTTTTTGCCAAAAGGTTTAATCTTTATCGTTTGTTACGTTAAGTATTATTATTTGTTTTTAGTAGTTTTCATAGAAATTTGATTCATTATTAACATTATAATTAAGAGTAAAGAGTAATGTATATATTTATGATTTAAGATTTGAATATTGGATTTAGGGTTATGGTAGGGTTAAAATTTCTAATTGGGTTTATAAACATATAACTTGTTATAAGGAGTATATTGTAGTTATATTTAGTGTATAATTAGTTTTTTTTTTACATATTAAAAATTATAGTTTATAATATAGATTTTGATTGAAAATTTAAAGTTTGTGTTTTGGAAGTTATAGATTTTAATTAAAAGGATTAATTTTGAGCTATAGTTTTATGTTTAGAGTTTGGACTTTGGAAAATATGGTTAGTTTGAAGTTTAATGCTTATTTGAAGTTAGAGTCTCAAGAATAATTTTCTTTTCTTTTAAAAAAATAAGAATAATTTTCTTTTTACAAGATGTATGTATATAATGTTAAAGCTATATATGATTTATGGTTTAACCATTTAGTTGTATAAAGGTTTTGAGTATATACCTACCAAAAAAAAGGTTTTGAGTATATAATTTATTTTTATGATTTAGATTATTTAACCCTTAAAATATTCCTTAATTAACTATGTGTAATATGTGATGTGTTTGATGCTTGAGCAAAGCATTTAAAAAAAATGAGTAACACTTTATTATTAAAATTGATTTTTAGTGTTTATGACACAAAGTATATAGTATATATGAAGTTGATTTAATGATTATATCATTTAATATATATATATAGAGGAGTTTAAGTTTAATTTAGATAATAAGATTAAAAATATTGATTTTATAATGTAGGTTTAAATTTGGGGTTTAAGGTATAGATGTTAAGAACATAGTTTAGGGTATATAGTAATTAGTCACAAAACAGTCGCTAATTTAGCGACCAATTTGCGACTTCTTACTCTATTCTGCATCTGTAGTCGCAAAACAGTCACTAAATTAGTTACTGTTTTGCGACTACATACTCTATACCTGAATTTTATTATTAAATTTAGGGTATATAGTAAGTAGTCAAAAAGCGATTAATTATTCACGTACTATTTGCGACCAAGGCTCCGACCACGATGGCGTTTTAAGCAGTCGCTAAATTAGCGAATGTTTTGTGACTGATATATTTAGTCGCAGATTAGCGACTGTGTTGCAACTAAAACGCATCAGTAGCAAGACAGTCGTAAAACAGTTCAATTCAGTTGCAATATTTTGCGACTACACGATCAGTCGCAACATGCAGTCGGTAATTCCATGTTTTCTTGTAGTGCCAGACAATGATGCATTGGGCACTTTTAAACAGAATAGTAACAGAGACATCTGCCGCCCAGCAAACCCATATTTATCCAACGCGGTGGTGATCATAGTTTGTAAGAAAATTCCAGTTGGGGAGAGCAGAGTTTAGAATAGACACTCTGTTTTCTTCTCGAACACGTGTTTCGATTAGACAACCAAAAGATGGTTTAGCAGATTGAATCCAAGAACGAAGAGCCGTTTGTTTGCGCATTTTGTTGAAGCCCCTGGTGCTCCACGCAAATAACGATATCATCATATTAGTGCCTCCGTGAAGTGGCATGACTAGTTTGCTTGTTCTTGGCACCTTTAGTTTGGTCCTTTTTGCTCCCGACATTCACATTTGGGTTGCTCCTCTGAGACTTTTTGTTCTTACCAACTTTCTGTTTCTCCATTTGTTTCTTCTTCTCGAGAGCCGCCTTAGATTCCACTGAACTTTCCTCATCAGAGCTAGAGCTCTCACTTTCCAATTCCAACTTACCTTCTTCGAGTTCAGTACTGAGCAAGTGGAATCTGGACAGCGAGTTGGTGCTAGGATTCACCTCCGTACTTTTTCCAGATTTGCCATTATTACGACGGCCAGAAGGCGAACTCTGAGGTATCGTCAACCAAGGTTCCTCATTCTCAGGGATCGCAATATCTTTCGGTACCTTGTTGGGTACACTATCACGAACTGCTAAAACTGGAACTCTAACTTCCTTTTCACTGCTTTTTGTTGCGGATTGTTGAGAACTCGCTTCTTCCGTAACCAAGTGCGCGACCTCCAATACTGGGTTCTCGATATCAATAGACTTGAAGTTCCCATTTGCAACGACTGTACCTGCCTGTAAGGTATCAGTTCCAGCACCCTTCTCTGAGGTCTCTTTCTTCTTCTCATCTTCTGTTCTCTCTTTGATGTGCTTATTCTTCGAACAGGTTTTGTCTGTGCGCCCCCATTGTTGGAAGCCAAGACAGAACGGAGGCAACCACGGATAGCTTACTGAGATGATTTCACCCGATCCTCTAACTTTTATACTCGCTGGTAGTGGTTCCTCTAGATTCATGACAACTAACAGACGAGCAACATCAAGCCGTACGCACCGTTCCGTATTCGGGTGAAGTTTCACTGTTCGTCCAATTGTCTCCCCAAAGAAAGTAAGACCATTATGGGAGAATAGGTGATCCGGAACCCCCTGGAGGTCGACCCATAGCGGGACAGCGGTGAGATCAGGTTGAGCAGATGCTGTTTTAGGGCTTCACTCACGTACCACAATAGGTATATCAGCGATGTGCCAGAAGGTCCTTTTCAGTACTCTGTCTTTGAGTTGCGGGTTATCTATACGGAATAGGACCGTTCGTGGACTGACGAAATGGACGTCAATCTTCGCAGGCCTGTCCGGGAAAGACCAGATCCTGTTGACAATGGCATGAATTTTTCCGATGTGGGGAGCATCTCCCATGAAGTGTCCAACAATATATGCAGACCACAAAGGCTTGGAATCAGACAGTAGCTCCTCTGGTAAATCAACCGAGGCAACTCCTCTTTTCAGATCTGCGACAGGAGAGTATCAAACTACATTCGACAACTTTGCTTCCAGATCACGCGAAACCGGGGCAGCAACTTGAGAGTAGGGCTAAGATCATCAGGTGGAGTCTCGGACCCCATACCTCCAATCATCGGAGCCGTAGGGCACACGGTAGGGATGGACGACTGGCTTCTCGCTAGGGCTTCATTTTGTTTCATGTTCTGATAATTATATACCTAAAAATTATATCTTAATTTTATACGACTTTATTTAATATATTTTAACCAAAAAAAATAGATAAAAAAATTAAATATTATAATTTCAAATATATGCATATATGTTATTGAATAGAAATTTAGATACTTTTTTATCTTAATTGTTGCATATAACTAATTAGATGTCGTAAATAAAATAATAAAATCTAAAAGTTATCAAAATTTTATTTTCAATGTAATTTAAATTTTATATATAGTTTTCATTTGTACTTGACAAAAATCAGCAATAAAATCAAAAACCACTTTTCAATCTTAAGTTTTCTCCTTTGTTCTCATAATATAAGAAATAGTATAATAACTATCAAAATTTGCTTATACATATTTCACCTAATACACAATACACTATCAGCACGAATGCTCTTACACGAATGCTCTTATAAGAGTAAAGTAAAATTTTACTTTATTTCTTTTTATGTATTTAATTTATTTTATATTATTTTATTATTATTTGGAGTAATAAAATTTGTTTTCTAGAACGATAGTTATTGCATTCTCTGACTGATCATTGTGGTAGTTTATGTTTCATGATCAGAGGATCACATGACATGTTTTACCTTCGTGAATATAAAATGGTCAATACGGTAGACTATATCTCTTCGAACCATATAGAAGGTTTTACGTCCATGAATAAAAGAAAAGGATCAATATGGTAGATAATGTCTCTTTGAATCATATAGTAGGTGATGCTTTAGGTATTATTTAAATTATGTTATTTAAATTTCTAACTTTAATTTATGCCTTTAAACTTCTGCCTTTAAATTCTGCATTTAAATTATACATTTGAATTAACGTTTAATATATTTTTATATCATTGTTTTATGAATAGAGTTATCATGTCGAATTTAACAAAGATTAAAATAACTGTCATTGATATTACTCTAAATAATTATATTTCATGGACAGTAGGTATAAAGATGAAAAATGTGGCTTTAAGAAACCATCGATAAATCAAATGTAGTCATGCAATAACAGTATCGGCGATTGGATATTCCCGCTACTAGGAGTTGATGCAAGTTCTCCTTGTTGCGGAGTAGAATAATCAACTCGTGACGCTAAACCATCATACTTGTCTCATTAGATATATTCTATCCTGAAGTGAATGTTACATCAGCCAGTTATAGTAGTTTGGAAAAAAAGAGGTAGATTTCATCTACATTTGGTTTGGGGATAGTATTTTCTCAGCGGCTATTAGCTCTGGAAAGGTATTTTACCTCTGCCGGTTTATGTCTCGTTGGATTGTATTTTCAAATGTTTTAGGGGTTATTGGAACCAGAATTTGGAAAGAGTTTAGTGATTTCGGAAGTTGACAGATTTTTAAAAGTTTAGTAGATTTGACAAATGTTTTCTAAATTTCTATCAAATATTTTATATAGATTTGTATAGATTGTTATTGATTATTAAGAATTTGCATAATGTATTTTTTTCAAAAAGTTTCTCCTTCTAAGGTAATATACAAAAATATTGTAGAAATTATCAATAATGAATCTCGATGAGACATTATTGTATTATCGTTTGGTGTGTTCACATAGACAAATGCATTTTATGGTATTGCTTCTTTGTGTTATGGTTTGTTCTTTGTTTTGTTATGAAAATAGTCATTTTTATCTTCATATTACATAACAGATTTTGTCTCTTGTTTTTATTGACCATTTTTTGAGAAACCACTCTTACAAACGAAAGATTATGTTTGAACACACCAACTACGAAACTAACCGGCAATGAGATCTTCTCGAAATCACATGTCAAACAAGAAAAATATATCATACGGTATGGGAATGTTTTTATTACTACACAGATTTCAGAAATCTTATGAGTAGACATAATATTTTCATAGTCTAGTCTTATGAGTAAAAATATAAAGAATTCAGCTCCCAATAACCATAGAATTTAATAGAATAGAAAAATCAATAAAAATTAAAATTTTTGAATAACAAAATATTTGAATGGAATTTAAAAGTCTTTAAATCAATAACAATGGATTTTGGAAATATTTTAAAATCCATAAACCAATACTCTTAGAATTTTATGCAAGTTCTCCTTGTTATGAGTAGAATAATCAACTCGTGACGCTAAACCATCATACTTGTCTCATTAGATATATTCTATCCTGAAGTGAATGTTACATCAGCCAGTTATAGTAGTTTGGAAAAAAAGAGGTAGATTTCATCTACATTTGGTTTGGGGATAGTATTTTCTCAGCGGCTATTAGCTCTGGAAAGGTATTTTACCTCTGCCGGTTTATGTCTCGTTGGATTGTATTTTCAAATGTTTTAGGGGGGGGGGGGGGTTATTGGAACCAGAATTTGGAAAGAGTTTAGTGATTTCGGAAGTTGACAGATTTTTAAAAGTTTAGTAGATTTGACAAATGTTTTCTAAATTTCTATCAAATATTTTATATAGATTTGTATAGATTGTTATTGATTATTAAGAATTTGCATAATGTATTTTTTTCAAAAAGTTTCTCCTTCTAAGGTAATATACAAAAATATTGTAGAAATTATCAATAATGAATCTCGATGAGACATTATTGTATTATCGTTTGGTGTGTTCACATAGACAAATGCATTTTATGGTATTGCTTCTTTGTGTTATGGTTTGTTCTTTGTTTTGTTATGAAAATAGTCATTTTTATCTTCATATTACATAACAGATTTTGTCTCTTGTTTTTATTGACCATTTTTTGAGAAACCACTCTTACAAACGAAAGATTATGTTTGAACACACCAACTACGAAACTAACCGGCAATGAGATCTTCTCGAAATCACATGTCAAACAAGAAAAATATATCATACGGTATGGGAATGTTTTTATTACTACACAGATTTCAGAAATCTTATGAGTAGACATAATATTTTCATAGTCTAGTCTTATGAGTAAAAATATAAAGAATTCAGCTCCCAATAACCATAGAATTTAATAGAATAGAAAAATCAATAAAAATTAAAATTTTTGAATAACAAAATATTTGAATGGAATTTAAAAGTCTTTAAATCAATAACAATGGATTTTGGAAATATTTTAAAAATCCATAAACCAATACTCTTAGAATTTTATAATTCCTTAAGAATTCTTATCGAGAAATTATCAATAATGAATCTCGATGAGACATTATTGTATTATCGTTTGGTGTGTTCACATAGACAAATGCATTTTATGGTATTGCTTCTTTGTGTTATGGTTTATTCTTTGTTTTGTTATGAAAATAGTCATTTTATCTTCATATTACATAACAGATTTTGTCTCTTGTTTTTATTGACCATTTTTGAGAAACCACTCTTACAAACGAAAGATTATGTTTGAACACACCAACTCTGAAACTAACCGGCAATGAGATCTTCTCAAATCACATGTCAAACAAGAAAAATATATCATACGGTATGAGAATGTTTTTATTACTACAGATTTCAGAAATCTTATGAGTAGACATAATATTTTCATAGTCTAGTCTTATGAGTAAAAATATAAAGAATTCAGCTCCCAATAACCATAGAATTTAATAGAATAGAAAAATCAATAAAAATTAAAATTTTGAATAACAAAATATTTGAATGGAATTTAAAAGTCTTTAAATCAATAACAATGGATTTTGGAAATATTTTAAAAATCCATAAACCAATACTCTTAGAATTTTATAATTCCTTAAGAATTCTTATCGAGAAATTATCAATAATGAATCTCGATGAGACATTATTGTATTATCGTTTGGTGTGTTCACATAGACAAATGCATTTTATGGTATTGCTTCTTTGTGTTATGGTTTATTCTTTGTTTTGTTATGAAAATAGTCATTTTATCTTCATATTACATAACAGATTTTTGTCTCTTGTTTTTATTGACCATTTTTTGAGAAACCACTCTTACGAACGAAAGATTATGTTTGAACACACCAACTACGAAACTAACCGGCAATGAGATCTTCTCAAATCACATGTCAAACAAGAAAAATATATCATACGGTATGAGAATGTTTTTATTACTACAGATTTCAGAAATCTTATGAGTAGACATAATATTTTCATAGTCTAGTCTTATGAGTAAAAATATAAAGAATTCAGCTCCCAATAACCATAGAATTTAATAGAATAGAAAAATCAATAAAAATTAAAATTTTTGAATAACAAAATATTTGAATGGAATTTAAAAGTCTTTAAATCAATAACAATGGATTTTGGAAATATTTTAAAAATCCATAAACCAATACTCTTAGAATTTTATAATTCCTTAAGAATTCTTATCGAGAAATTATCAATAATGAATCTCGATGAGACATTATTGTATTATCGTTTGGTGTGTTCACATAGACAAATGCATTTTATGGTATTGCTTCTTTGTGTTATGGTTTATTCTTTGTTTTGTTATGAAAATAGTCATTTTTATCTTCATATTACATAACAGATTTTTGTCTCTTGTTTTTATTGACCATTTTTTGAGAAACCACTCTTACGAACGAAAGATTATGTTTGAACACACCAACTACGAAACTAACCGGCAATGAGATCTTCTCGAAATCACATGTCAAACAAGAAAAATATATCATACGGTATGAGAATGTTTTTATTACTACACGGATTTCAGAAATCTTATGAGTAGACATGATATTTTCATAGTCTAGTCTTATGAGTAAAAATTTAAAGAATTCAGCTCCCAATAACCATAGAATTTAATAGAATAGAAAAATCAATAAAAATTAAATTTTTTGAATAACAAAAGATTTGAATGAAATTTAAAAGTCTTTAAACCAATAACAATGGATTTTGGAAATATTTTAAAAATCCATAAACTAATAATAATGGACTCTTAGAATTTTATAATTCCTTAAGAATTCTTAAACCAATCACCACCCCCCTTAATATATTCTTTAGATGACAGAAAAATATACTTTCTTCACAGGCAATAGTTGTTAATGATGTTTGGCTTAAAGATTCAAACCCGGGATCGAAGCCATTGTTAATGATGTTTGGCTTAAAGATTCAAACCCGGGATCGAAGCCAGGTAATTGCGTTTTGTCTTTTTTTCTTCAGCAGAAATGATGTTTTTGTTGTCATAAATAAGATGGTTTACCTATAAATCGACAGTATATTACCGACACGTTATCAGTTGGAGGCATTTTAAAGTGTTTTATGTTAATTTTAGATATTAAGCTTCAAATTATATTGAGTTTGGTATGTTATATCACGGTCAAAAACTTTAGAAATCGATGAGGCATACCCGGCCATTTTCCTCACTTTTGACACCATAGTTCTTTAGGCGTACAAGTGGAAATCCATGCAAAGGTATGTTTAAAAATGTCAGCAATACAGCCCTTTATTTAGCAACTGGCACTAGCTCTATTAGTGTAGTGAATGAGCAAAAACGTCAATGTTAAAAATTTTCTGTTTAAATCTTTTGTGAGGACAAAGAAAATGGTTGTTTCACGTGAAACTGATTCGTGTCTTGTATACTGACGTAAGCTTTAAGACGTGTCATCTAGTCCTCTTTCTATTCTACCGCCAAATGATCCACGAATCTTGTTGCGTCTGTTATTTTCCTACTGATTTGTTAACAGTTATTTTAACTGGTCAACAATAAAATAGGATCTCCGGAGAATTAGCCGTTTCTATATAAAAGTGAGTGAGTAAAGCAGAGAGAGCCAATATTCATCACAGGCTGGTTATTATAACTCGATCATCTTCTTTTTCAGCTCGATGGAAACAGAAAAAATGTCTCCACTCTCAGATCTCCTTAACCTCAATCTCGACACCAAGCAAATCATCGCTGAATACATATGGTTCGATCATTTTCTCTGATCATGTCACTCTTTTGTGTTTGCTTAATCTCTTGATTGCTATGCTCAGTTTTGGACACGAACACTGATGCATCTCATCTAGATTTCTCGATCTTACTGCACACGTATGTTCTTGCATGGCTCTGTTAACAACATAAAGTTTTTAATCTTGTATTCTTGAGAACAGGATCGGTGGGTCTGGAATGGACATTCGAAGCAAAGGCAGAGTAAGAATAAAATATTTACATACTATTTTCTCTCTTATTTTAACTGTATAATAAAAATGTATTTTTTTTTAAATACAGACATTGCCAGGACCAGTAAGTGATCCATCAAAGCTTCCGAAATGGAACTACGACGGATCCAGCACCAATCAAGCCGCCGGAGATGACAGTGAAGTTATTCTATAGTAATCTTCTTCACATCAATTATTTTCAAGTATATAATGAATTAAAACATTATTATTAACCATTATGTTCGTTTAATTTTTTTTTCGAAATGAATCTAAAAAGTCCTCAGGCGATTTTTAAAGACCCATTCAGGAAAGGGAATAACATTCTCGTAAGCACATCTAATTTTTTTAGCAAAAGATAAAGATCCATCTGATTATTTTTTAGTTGGAGGATTTTATAAATTCAAAATATCTTGAATCAGGTGATGTGTGATGCTTACACACCGAAAGGAGATCCGATCCCGACCAACAATAGGCACAAAGCTGTGAAAATCTTCGATCATCCCAATGTGAAGGCTGAAGAGCCTTGGTAAGACCTTTCCAAATTTCACTTTGATTCTTGATTTGGAGCCGGTTTGGTTCTGGACAAAAATATATTTTTTGTATGTGTTAATTGTATACAAAAATTGTTTTCTTGAAAATTGTGGTTGATTCAGTTCGGTTCTGTATGACAAATATCGGGTTAAGTTTAACTTTCGGTTCGGTGAAAACATTGATAACCGATCTGTTTAGGAATATATAATTCTTAGTTCGGTTAATTCCATTATAATTGGGTTTGACATTTGGATGTATTATTTATTAGGTTTGGGATAGAGCAAGAATACACGTTACTTAAGAAAGACGTCAAATGGCCATTGGGTTGGCCCCATGGTGGCTTTCCTGGTCCTCAGGTACACTAATGCTTAACATTTCTCCATAAAAACTCATAGACTAAACTCTTAATATGAAGAACATGTTCCTGATACCGAACATCTCTCCTTTTTTGTGTGTGTTTGATGAAAACAGGGACCGTATTATTGTGCGGTGGGTGCAGACAAAGCCTTTGGTCGTGACATTGTGGATGGTCACTACAAAGCTTGTCTTTACGCTGGTTTAAGCATAGGTGGTGCCAATGCTGAAGTCATGCCTGGACAATGGGAGTTTCAAATCAGCCCTACTGTTGGTATTGGTGCAGGTGATCAGTTATGGGTTGCTCGCTACATACTCGAGGTGAAAAAAAACGATATACATAAGCATTTTTTGTTTCATTGTACTAAGTAGCATTGTTTTTGTATTAATTTCTATTATGAATCATTTTATGTTTATTTTGGCAGAGGATTACTGAGATATGCGGCGTGATTGTCTCATTTGATCCCAAACCAATCGAGGTGTGACATTTTATGGATCACCAAGAGACTCTTTTTGTAGTTATCATGGAGTTTTTATAAAGTTGAGTGAGGTTTTTTATATTGCGGTTTGATTAGGGTGATTGGAACGGAGCAGCTGCTCATACAAACTTCAGTACAAAATCAATGAGGAAAGAAGGAGGATTGGACTTGATCAAGAAAGCAATAGGGAAGCTTGAAGTGAAGCATAAACAACACATTGCTGCTTATGGTGAAGGCAATGAGAGGCGTCTCACTGGGAAACATGAAACCGCAGACATCAACAAGTTCTCTTGGGTATGAGATATCGAATAAAATCAAATATATATTGTTTTGGATAAGTGATGTTCTATACAAGCTTTCTTGATGTGATTTGGTTGTTTTGGGAGTAGGGAGTGGCGGATCGTGGAGCATCGGTTAGAGTGGGAAGAGATACTGAGAAAGAAGGTAAAGGGTATTTTGAAGATCGAAGGCCTTCGTCTAATATGGATCCTTATCTTGTTACCTCCATGATAGCTGAAACCACCATCCTCGGCTAAGCTTTCTTTTGAAGTTGTTGCGTATGTTTCCTTTGCTTCTTCATGTTTCGGTTTAATTTTGGTTTGAGACTTTTTTTTATTGCTAATAATTCATGGGATGGTCGATCACGAATTGCTCTTGGTGCAGCTCGTGGCTTAGTCTACCGCTGGGCCGGCTCATTATTTTGATGAGCCCTGGGGCAAAGAAAAAATTTGTACCCCTAAAAGTCTATGTTTATTCAAAATTAAAAAATATTTAAAAAACTTTATAAATAACTATTTTATAAATTTTATGATGAAAAAAAATTTAACTAGGTCTTTTTCAATCTATTTTTTATTAAAAATAGTTGAAAATTGTGTAAAATCTATAAATACATAAAAGATTAAAAAAAAATTAACTATAATTATATGGGGGGCATAAGGTTGGACCCGGGGCGGTCGCACCCATTGTCCCCCCTCCTAATCCGGCACTGGTCTACCGTCACTCACAAGAAACCTTGAGAACATGTTGGTATCTTATAAGAATAGAATGGTATTAACTTAAGATAGAGGTTCAAATAGTAGAAACAATAACTGTAATATGTACATGTAATACCTGAATGTCCAATTCAGAAGCCACTTTTGTTCCACTTTTAGTAAGTATTTCCGTATCCAATGTGGTTGAAACCCAAGAGTTACTGCTTGGTACTTATTCATTAGTCAGTGCCGGTTTAAACATATAGTAGCCCTAGGACAAAAATTTTAAAGGGAAAATTTGTGAAATGACCAAATTTGAGAAAGAAATTAAGTGTAGAGCATTGATTTTGATATAATGTATTATCTAACAATTGTGATTCATTTGAACTGGTTTTACACTTGATTTATATAAGTTGCCAGTGACTTAAGCCTTGATTGGTGGAGCATTAGCATTATGCTCTATATTATCCAATCAACATTTGTTAGAAAAGCATTTAGAAAAGCATTTACTAAATGCTAAGGGCAACCACATTAGTGAACCCCCTTTGGGGTTCATAACTTTTTTTTTTTTTCGTTTACTTTTTCTAAAAAAAAAAAAAATTATAATTAATGAACCAATCGTGGGCCGCCACGTGTCGTGGGGCCCACAAAATAGTGATAAACCTGTATCGTCGCAGCGATACTCCACAACACGGTTTCACCATTTTTGGTGTTGGAAAACGTGTAATCCTCTATCTAAAACCTCTAATGTAAGTGCTCTAATGCTCTCCAAATGCTCCCTGGCAAATGATCTCATATAAAGCTTTTAGAACAGTATTTGCATTTATAATTTATAAATTTAAGAATAATATATAATTAGTTCAATTATTTGATTTAATAATATCATAAAATTATTTTTATATCCAAAAAATGAAATTTTGATTTCTAAAATAAATTTACCATATAAATATTTTTTTCAATATTATTTCACATTTAAAATATAATTTAATTACATTTAATTATATTTAATTAAATTAATTATATAAATTATATTTTAAATTAATTATATAAATTAAATTTTAAATTAATTATATAAATTAAATTATATAAATTAGATAAATTGATTATATAAATTATATTATATATAAATTATATTCTAATTTATTTATATAAATTAAATTATATTTTAAAATATAATATAATTAAATTAATCATATAAATTAAATTATATTTTAAATGCAAAATATTAATTTTAAAATAGATATTTTAATTGTAAATTTTTTCTAAATAACATTTTTGATATAAACATAATCATTGAAATTAGTAAATAAAATAAAATAATTATATATATTATATATATTAATATAATATATATATTAATATATAAATTAAAATATATATATATATATATATATATATATATATATATATTAGAAATATATTCATTATAAATAAATATATTATATATTATATACTAATTTTAATAATAATTTTAAATAAATTTATCCATACCGCTTCTACCAATCAATCTATTAAGGGTTTAGCCATAGAACCTACGTATCACTAACATAAGCATCATAGCTTCTTTAACTACCGTCTAGCTTTCGCCCGTCGGGACCTTAGAGATGTAGAGATGACGTTGACAAAATCAAGTATGGCCAAATAATTAATGCAAACTGTTACCAACTGAGTGAAGATAATAATGCCACATCAAATACATAATAATCACAAACATTTCACTAGTTATTTCATATTATCAAAATAATTTAGATTCAATTATATTTCAACCCTTAAATTTAGATACTGAAACTTATCTCAATCCCACACTAATCACTAAATACTAAACATTAAACCTTAATCAATAAACCCTAAATCCAAATATAAACCATAAATCCAAATATAAATCTAAACTCAACCCCAACTTTTAAATACCAAATCCTAAATGGTTATCACTAAACTCAAATCCAAATGTAAACTATATTATATATTGAGAAAATGGTCTAGATAACACCAAATCAAGTTTTCCTTCCAAATATAAACCCTAAGACCTATTTGGACATAAATGTTTCGTTAAGTGATATCAAATTACTAGATTATCCTGAATTTTAATTAACCTAAACTTAAAAAATATAAGTTTTTAATCAATCGACATCATCATCATCTTCAACGTCGTCTTCGTCGTCCCTCACATACGACGTTATATCTTAGCTCCGCCGTGTTCCTCTCCGTCGTCATCAGATCCATCGTCTTCAGATCCGCAATCGTCCGTCATCACATCTACCATCATCAGATTCATCATCACCGTCATCATTGGATTCATCGTCACTGTCAACATCGGATTCGTCGTCACCGTCAACATATTCGTCATCATAGTCATCAGATCCGTTGTCACCTTCATTAGATCTGCCTGAACCGTTTTGGAGTGTATAAACGCTCTGACTGGATCATGAAGCCGTTAGGGACGAAAGTGTACAGCAACAACGGTAAATTTGTATAATTGTCTGCTCCCACTCCCGAGCTATAGACGCTAGTGTTAAGCCACATGACGCAGATTCTGGAAGTTGTATTTGGAAGTTGTGCCTGGGTGTATTTTTCTCGAGTTAGGCAAATGAAGTGGTTCGCTTTCTACTTCACTTGCTAGAGCTGTGGTACTAACTGGTCATGTGTATTCGTTTGATTTCCACGAGCAAAGAGATGTTTGTGCAAGGTATGAAAAGCTTCTATTATATGTGAAGTACTAGAGAAGAAACTATCAGGCGGAAGATCCCATTTTGCCAGGAATTAACTGTTTTTTTTACGCCTTGGTGGACAGAATATGCTCGTGGTGTCTGCATTTTAATAAAGAGACTCACGAAAGATATGCTACATTCTATGAATAAAGACGCTGGTGAAAATGGTTTCTTAAGTAATGAGAAAGGTGAGTTCTTTCTTAAAATTGATGGTGTTGCCACTGCCATCAATTTTCTCATACAGATATATGTAATCATTTCTCCTCTTCTCCTCCTCTTCTGCTCATGTTGAATCTCATTGTCCTTCAAAACATTGACATGCTGATTTGATGGAAACTCCAATGGTGAGGCATAATAGACATAGTGAAAACAACATTAGGAACAGAGTAGCAATAGATGTAGCATAACAAGACACAATATGAATATATGTTTTTTTTGTCAACTACAAAAATAATATATGTAAAATTGTATGCTTAAGTATCTCAGAGAAGAAAACAAAAAGAGTTTTTATTCAAAAGTTTTTAGAGATCTCATTTATTTTATGAAGTCTCTCCTAAATTTTATTTAAATACTAAACATATTTTATCTCTTAGTTTACTAATGAATTTGTGTTGATATATATTTCTACTTTCTATTTGAAATCCTTAGTTTTTGATATCATTTCATTTCTAGTTTAAACTTTGCTAGATAGAAACACATTAATGTATTATTTCTGGAAACCTATCCAAAATTTGTCTAATGCTTTCCAATTTTATAAATTGAATCTGATTAACTTTAGAGAAACAAGAACCAGCTGATTGGATTTGAAAACCGATTGGATCTCTTGTATGCTTATAACCTGATTTCCACTGGCGATAGTGTCGTAGCTGCTTTATAGAATAATATATCTTCAAACACATACTTAAAGTTCATTTCTTTGTAAAAATCTCATGAGAATCAAATAATTAATAACGGGATTTGGAGTTCTGGTTAACTGATATTGTATCATGGAATGAGTTTGATGTTAAGTTTTGTTTTATCTTAGTTTAATATGTTACATACTATTCTGGAAATTCATTCTAAATATGTTATATACTATCCTAAGTACAGTATATCCTAAAAAAATTGATTAATTATATTTTCAAAATTAGATAAATTCATTTGATTCTTACCAATATAGTGTATATTGGCTAAACACATGACATATATAATTGAGACTTTGCTCAAATCCTCTCAAAATATGTTCAGGAAATTCATCCTAAATATGTTATATGCTATCCTAAATATGATATATCCTAAAAACATTGATTAACTTTATTTTTTAAAATTAGACAACTACATATGATACTTACCAGTATGGTGTACAAATCCTTAATTTGGCTAAACACATGACATATATAATGAGGTTTTTCTCAAATGCACTCAAAATATGTTCTGAAAATCTATCCTAAATATGTTACATGCTATCCTAAATACGATATATTCTAAAAACTTTGATTAATATTATTTTTAAAAATTAGATAAATTCGTTTGATTCTTATCAATATGGTATATATTGGCTAAACTCATGACATATATAATTGGGACTATGCTTAAATACACTAAAATTATGTTCTGGAAACTCATCCTAAAGATGTTACGTGCTATATGGTATATAAGTACGTTTGTCAATATATTAATTTATGTTTGATTAAACCACTATTCTTACTCTACTTAAACCATATATCCTCTCGTGTTTGATTCCATTCGGAATCTATGATATTTTTAATTAGATAGATAAAGATTGCATATATAATTTTAAATAGTAAGTCCAAAAAATATAACACCATAGCTGAGTGGTTAACACTATATTTTTCTTCGAAGAGGGTTTTAGTTCTATTCTTCAAACAGCTGATTCTATCTATGTGCAGCTTAAAAAATGTTAAAAATTAACACTTTTGTAATACATATAGCTTAGTTTTATAACTTTGATTTGAAAATGGCGTCTCTTATTCAGAATCTATGAACATATTTGAAAGGCGCATTGCGAAAAAGTAAAGAAAGTTAAGATAATCTTTATTTACTAAATTTGCTTAAGACCCACATTTCACAAGCCTCTCTCTGGAGGTAGGAACGCCAAAGCCTCAAGACATAATTTTCAATATCCATTTCCCTTTTTGTCTTCCTGTCTCTGCAAATATTGTAACGTCAATGCATCAGAAAGAGTAAAACTCAAAAACAAATTTATTAGTAACAAGAAAAGACAATGACTTACAGGTTCAGAAAATAACAGGTAACATTAATTTGTTTGTTGTCTTCGATACAGAGTTGTTGCTTTTCCATGTTTCTGACCTTTGGACACCAAATCATAATTGATACATGCCAGCTGACTGAGGTTCTTCATACCGTAAAAAGAGCAAGTCAGAATTTTATATAACTGATTTTCTCATAAGCACACCACTTCAAAAGGGTTTACTCAAAATCATTTGCCATAACAGAATAAGTAAATGACAGTTTTCAACTTGAATTGGGTGGAGGCAGAACACACAAGTTCATAATCTATACTAGGAGGATTTTGCAAGTCGATAAAGCTAGCATTCAACCTATGTATAGATTTCAAACTAGAACGAAACTTACAAGTGAACTTCTACAACTGTATAAAACTATATTAATCGTATACTTGGATGACAAGGGATATTCGGAGGAAATATAGAGTACCTTGTAGGAGAAATTATCAAATGGGTTATTTTCCGAAACATTAGTTTCCAACTCCGCAGGTCCGCCAAGTTCATCAACCTTCATATATATACCATCAATATTGTATATTGATCCAAATTAGGGACATTACACATCTATAGAATTTAACACAATATTCTGAGGAGGAATAAGAGTGGATCATCAAACATTACCCCATCGTTGTGATCATTGCTGAGGCAACCACTGCTGCCACTTTCACAAGACTTTCCATTCTCATTGGTTGGAGAAGATCGCTTATCCGAAGCGTACCGACTTTGGAAGTAACTTGTGTCAAGAGCATCTTCTGTATCTGGTACAAATGTAGCCTAGGAAAGAAAAAAACAAGCAATAATAGAAAAGAAATAATAAAGGAGTTTGCAAAGCTTTACAACTTTCAAAGCAAGAGGATAAATTAATTCACCTTCTGCTCTGGTAGAGTGTCCCAGTTTATGTCTTTAAAGAAGATGTGCTGCTTGACCTGTGTAATGATATTTGCTTCATCACTTACACAACACTTTACAAACAAACAAAAAAATGGACTCAGTCTTTCAAGAAAAAGAAAATCAGTGTCACCTCAGCCGCCCCTCTAGCTCCAAGTCTCTGATGAGGATCTTTCGTTAATAACCTGGATAAAGCGCATGACACAATGTTACAGGAAAAAAAAAGTATTTTTTAATTAAAAAATTAAGAAAACGGGTTGCTTATTGATGTTCACAACACAGGGGCCCACAAATTAAGGACTATTTTCAATATGCATACGATTGGATGAAAAGAAAAGTCACTAACCGATCTATCAAATCACGGGCTTCATAGGTCATCTCCTCTGGAATACTAGGCCATGGTATTTTCCGGTCGAGAATATTGTCAAATATTTGCTAGAATCCAACAAAGAAGATGCAGATCAAATATCAGGGAGTTGGAGAGTGAACTAGAGATACAAAATACTGTTGCAACATATGAATTATGAAGATGTGATATGAAAATGGTACAAAGATAAGAGGCCAATACAAATAAAAAATACGGCATTCGATGAACCTTGAGAAACCTCTCTCCTCTACCAAAACTATTTACAAGAACGATGCAAGATCAAGTCACTGACCTCAGGATTATCAGCATTGAAGGGCGGAACCCCGACAATGAATTCAAACAAAATGATGCCAACAGACCACCAATCCGCAGTTGCACCTGAACAGTTTGATATGTGGTTAGTAGGGTTTATTAGGATATTTTATATTATTAATTTTAATCATTGTTTTGAAGTTTTTCTTTCTTCATCAGGTTTAACCATTTTCCTTTTTTCTATTTGATTGTATTCTTATATAAAATTTCAAGAATTAACCTATCTCCAAGAGAGCTTAGGGTTATTTTTTGACAAAAAGAGAGCTTAGGGTTGAGAGAAAGCTTAGCTTAAATTTTCTATATAATGCTTGTGTGAACAAGAGTTCATATCACAGTTATGGAAGTATATCAATCTTTAAAGACTGTATGTGATAAACAGAAACGAATATCTAAAATTATTGTCAGACAGACATCAGAGCAACGATTTGGTACGAATCTGAGTGGCCTAACTTAGCGATAAGTAATACAGCCAAGCCTTCCACAAGATGTAGAGCTGTAATCAACTTGATATGCCGAAAATTTAATTATTCAGATTAACAATTTTAACCAGTACTAATCATTTTGATCTCAACCCAACACATTTCTAATTTTTTTTTCTTTTACCATTTTCTAATCAAAATAATATTTGAAATAATAGAGACAAGCAGACAAAAAAATTAGAAGGAAGTGTGTACCATGTCCTGTCCCCAGAAGAATTTCTGGAGCCAAATAGTCAGGAGTGCCCCTCGCAGACCGCCTTTCAAACTTATGCTCCGATGTTTGCAATTTTGGTTTCTCTTCACTGAGAACTGGACCAGAGAGATCACCAGTGCTGTCGATGAGACCAACTTCGGAGAGCCCAAAGTCTGTCAACTGCTCATATGAAAGAAAAAAGGTACCATAAAGGTCTACAGGGCAGCACGGTACTAATATAGTAATATTATATTTACAGTCATTAACTGCAGAGGCTAATTCTCTGTGTGAGTTTAATGAGATTCAGATAACAAAAGATTTTAAGCTCTAGGGCATCACATTGCATGCAGTCAACTAAACATTCTGAAGCCTGATATTACTCTATATATAAGTTTCTTAAATGGCTATTAATTACCTTAACATGACCATCATGTGCCATCAATAAATTGTCAGGTTTCAAATCACGATGCACAACACCCTCAGAGTGTAAATATTCTAAAGCTAGGACCTGACATTGAATCACAAGGTCTTGATAAATTTCCTTGTTAAATATGGCATGATTTGTGAGCATTTCACACTTACAACTTCGGCAATGTATACACGGGCAACAGGTTCCTCCAAGCAACCAATACCTTTCAACAGTGAAAAAAAATCACCCCCATTCACGTACTCCATCACAAGATACAGGTTTTCGCGACAAGTAAAAGAATAGAAGAAACGAACCTGGTCAAAAACGAAGGTTACGTTAGAAATAAGGGAATCTATGCAGAGGAAAAAACATACGCTATAAATGTTAAGAGCAGCTTACCACAAAGGGATTGTGGACGTTGATCAAAATATCTCGTTCAGCAAGTATACGTTCAACAGCATTCTTGCGGATCATATCTGACTTCTTCAGGACCTAAGGAGTATGAAAGACCCCCAGTTACAAGATTTTACAAAATAAAGTGACTGATATTTTACCCAGTTACCCGAAATAACTAAACTGAAACCGTAACTAAACGAGAACCGATTTTGTCCAGGTATTAGATGGTTCCTAATTTTATTATCAGAACCGACTCGGATCCAAAATTATCCGAACCGATTGTCTGAACCAAAAATTTTCCCGGTTTCTATGTGGATCCTCTAGCCCTCTAACCGAACTACATGAGATCCGAAATAATCGATCTAAACCAAACCGATGCCCAAAATGCCTAGACCTAAGCCTAAATTTACAGACAGATACTTCATAAGAGTAACAAAAGCAAAACGAACTGGAATTTAAAATACCTTAATTGCAAATATGTCTCCTGTTGTTCTCTTTTTAGCCAAAAGAACTCTCCCATAAGCTCCCCTACTAATTTCTTTTATCTCCTCAAAATCATCTATGGATATGCGGTCCCGCAGATGTACCGATCTGGTCCTCAAACTTCGTTGATCAACATCATCTTCCAAAAGAACACCTTCATCAATTACGGTGCTTGATAGGTCAACTTTTTCATCATCCAGAATCTCATTCAGCTTCAGATACTTATCCCTACATAATAAAGAAAAATGTTCTTTTAATATTTTGCCTCAACTGATAAGAGTATAGATTCATTTCACAATAGTATATTTTAAGAACTCACCTTATCAACTTTTCTATGCGTGTCCCAAAAGTTTCGACTGTAAGCGCATCAAACTTTCTGCCGTCTATGGTGACCCTTAAGTCATGAAGACAAGAAAGTAAGACCTTCATGGATTGATCATCATCTGATATGGCATTTGCTGCTCGTCTTGCAATGTTAGCAAGTTCTGTCATCTGCATCATCAATTGTCCAGGGTGATTCGTCAGCCCGCATACTCAATAACAAAAGACTAGGAAAGTATGATCATAGAGCAGTACCACGACCTACCAATGGAATATCATCCCGGTCATGGAATGTAACCTTGATTCTGAATAACAATTCAAATAGATCGGGTCTAGGGCGTCTAGGAGTCATGATACTGGCAGATGAAGTAGTCATGCCTTGATCAGACTTGGGACCGAAACAGTCTAGCATGTCCTCTGACCCTCTTTGGGAGCAGTCACTTAGCTTCGCGGAGAGAAGATCAGATACTCTAGTCAAGCTCGCCCTAGATATTCTCATACGGCTTTTTAGCGCTGTAAGCCTAAAGATTTCAATGATATTATCAAGAGTTAAAGCAACTTCGAGCAGCCGCGCATCGACACTCACACCCTTAAGGTCATATATATCCGCCAATTCACATATTTTAGAGTGATCTTCCAGGTGGGTGGTGGGAACATCCTCCTCGCATATACGACAAATAATTGATTTTTTGTCAATAATAATTGACATATCATCACTGGTAGCTACTTGAATTTCAACCACCTTAGATTGGCTATCATTCTTCGCTTTTGATACTGCAGCTTCTTTTACACCCTTCGACACTAGAGATGGAAGTATATTCCAAGAAGTTTCATTGTACGGAGAAGAGAGAGGTCTTGACTGACTTTGTTGTGCGAACTCTTCCCCATGCCCCCAACTTTCCTTACGGAACTGAAGTAATCTACTACACCTGGTAAGAATAAATAGCAAGCGAGTGTGAAGCTGCTTAGGAACGCCCGGGGGAAGCTCCTGCCGTTTATCATCTAGTTCTTGAACTATCCTCTCACAGTGAAGCCAGAACTTTTCTGAAGTAGCATTGATACATTTTTCTGTCAAAATTATCAAGTCTCCAATTATAACCTTCAACTCATGATGACTTTTCGCATTGTCCTTGGAAATTCTGACCAGGTCCTCAGAAAGTTGTTTAAGGTCGACATTCACTTCTTCCTTTGCTTTGTTAAATTTGGCCTTGATTTGGTTCAATACTTCCTGCTTAAGAGGAGACGATTAGCACATGTACTGAACAAATTTCCAAATGAATTTAAACATAGACAGGAGCACCAAGACTACCTCCCAGCTGTTTGACCTATCAGGCTTCCTTAGTGGAAAAGGCCTTACACCTTCCGCATTCAACTCATGAGAAAAGCTCTTATTGTCACCAAAAGGCTCTTTCTTGGAGTCCTGGCCATTTGAGGTATGGCTTGAAGATGAGGGGGTTTTAGCTCCTTTGGATTCTGTAAAGATAGATAGATTTCACAGCACAAACCCTTTTTGTTTGATGATGTTAAGGACTACGGAGAAAGGATTACGTACCTCTGGTGTGCCAGAGTCGCTTGGTGGTGATACCTTGGATTTATCTGCTTAATAACATCAAAATCAAACGTGAGAATACAATAAGTGAAAATATTGACGGTTGCATAAGACAACATTTCCACGAGATGGGCACAAGTCACAACATAACAACAGCATGAACAATAGAGTTTTGAGCATATGTGATCATCAAGGTGGGTGGTGGGAACATCCTCCTCGCATATACGACAAATAATTGATTTTTGTCAATAATAATTGACATATCATCACTGGTAGCTACTTGAATTTCAACCACCTTAGATTGGCTATCATTCTTCGCTTTTGATACTGCAGCTTCTTTTACACCCTTCGACACTAGAGATGGAAGTATATTCCAAGAAGTTTCATTGTACGGAGAAGAGAGAGGTCTTGACTGACTTTGTTGTGCGAACTCTTCCCCATGCCCCCAACTTTCCTTACGGAACTGAAGTAATCTACTACACCTGGTAAGAATAAATAGCAAGCGAGTGTGAAGCTGCTTAGGAACGCCCGGGGGAAGCTCCTGCCGTTTATCATCTAGTTCTTGAACTATCCTCTCACAGTGAAGCCAGAACTTTTCTGAAGTAGCATTGATACATTTTTCTGTCAAAATTATCAAGTCTCCAATTATAACCTTCAACTCATGATGACTTTTCGCATTGTCCTTGGAAATTCTGACCAGGTCCTCAGAAAGTTGTTTAAGGTCGACATTCACTTCTTCCTTTGCTTTGTTAAATTTGGCCTTGATTTGGTTCAATACTTCCTGCTTAAGAGGAGACGATTAGCACATGTACTGAACAAATTTCCAAATGAATTTAAACATAGACAGGAGCACCAAGACTACCTCCCAGCTGTTTGACCTATCAGGCTTCCTTAGTGGAAAAGGCCTTACACCTTCCGCATTCAACTCATGAGAAAAGCTCTTATTGTCACCAAAAAGGCTCTTTCTTGGAGTCCTGGCCATTTGAGGTATGGCTTGAAGATGAGGGGGTTTTAGCTCCTTTGGATTCTGTAAAGATAGATAGATTTCACAGCACAAACCCTTTTTGTTTGATGATGTTAAGGACTACGGAGAAAGGATTACGTACCTCTGGTGTGCCAGAGTCGCTTGGTGGTGATACCTTGGATTTATCTGCTTAATAACATCAAAATCAAACGTGAGAATACAATAAGTGAAAATATTGACGGTTGCATAAGACAACATTTCCACGAGATGGGCACAAGTCACAACATAACAACAGCATGAACAATAGAGTTTTGAGCATATGTGATCATCAAAACTCGCACCGGAGTCCTGCAGACAAGTATTCAACTCCGGCAAGTCGTGATCAAAGCTCTTATTGTCATCAGAAAAGCTCATTCTTGGAGCACTGGTCATGTGAAGTAAGGCTTGAAAATTAGGGTCTTCTAGCTCCTTTGGATTCTACAAAAGATAAAAAGATGTCACAAAACAAACACTTTTTGTTTGATGATGTTAAGGACTAAGAGCATCACCAATCTATTATTGCCTCTTATTCCCAAGGGATATTTCATTTGAAAATGAAGTTTGGAGTAATAAATGATCCAATCTTAGTTCATTTTTCATTCTATAATAAATTAAAAAGAGTTTATTTACTCTATAAATAGAATAGTGTTTTTATTTCTTGTTCATTATTCAGTTTTTATTCTAAAATTGAGTGAGTTAGAGTAAAACTCTATTCTATTATGAAATTACTCCATTTTTAAGACAAAATTGAAGTTTTACATTATATATAGATGATCTAAGGAGAAAGGATTACGTACCTCAGCTATGCAAGAGTCGCTAGGTGATACCTTGGATTTATCTGCTTAGTAACATCAATTCAATACGTGAGAAGTACAATAACTGAAATATCAACGGTTGTATAATACAATATTTCCACGAGATGGGCACAAGTCACAACATAACAACAACATAAACAATAGAGTTTTGAGCATATGTGATCATCAAATCTCGTACCGGAGTTCTGCAGACAAGTATTCAACTCCGGCAAGTCGTGATCGAAGCTCTTATTGTCATCAGAAAAGGTCATTCCTGGAGCACTGGTCATGTGAAGTAAGGCTTGAAAATGAGGGGATTCTAGCTCCTTTGGATTCTACAAAGATAAATAGATGTCACAAAACAAAAACTTTTTGTTTGATGATGTTAAGGACTAAAAGCATCTTCAATCCCACTTTACATTACACTTCAAAATGAAATTTGGAGTAAGAAATGTTCTAATCTTATTCCATTTTTCATTCATAATGGAATAAAAGGGATTTATGTTTTTATTTTTTGTTCATAATTCCATTTTTCATTTTTAAATGGAGTAGATTGGAGTAAAGTTCTATTCTATTATAGAATTACTCCATTAGGAGTTTTACACTGTAGATTCTCTAAGGAGAAAGGATTACGTACTTCTGCTATGCCAGATTCGCTAGGTGATACCTTGGATTTATCTGCTTAATAACATCAAAATCAAAAAGTGAGAATACAAAACCTGAAATATTAACGGTTGCATAAGACAACATTTCCACGAAATGGGCACAAGTCACAACATAACAACAGCATGAACAATAGAGTTTTAGGTATATGTAATCGTCAACTCGTACCGGAGTCCTGCAGACAAGTATTCAACTCCGGCAAGTCGTGATCAAAGCTCATATTGTCATCAGAAAAGCTCATTCTTGGAGCACTGGTCATGTGAAGTAAGGCTTGAAAATTAGGGTCTTCTAGCTCCTTTGGATTCTACAAAAGATAAAAAGATGTCACAAAACAAACACTTTTTGTTTGATGATGTTAAAGACTAAGAGCATCTTCTATCTTACTTCACATTTTATTTCAAAAAGAAACTTGAAGTGAAAAGTGCTTCAGTTGTATTCTATTTTTCATTTTATAGTGGATTAAAAAGGGTTTATGCTTTTATTTTTTTGTTCATTATTCTATTTTTCATTTTAAAATAGAGTAGATTGAAGTAAAGATATATTCTATTATGGTGCTACTCCAATTGGAGTTTTACACTTTAGATGTTCTAAGGAGAATGGATTACGTACTTCTGCTATGCCAGATTCGCTAGGTGATAACTTGGATTTATCTGCTCAATAACATCAAAATCAAAAAAGTGAGAATACAATAACTGAGATATTAACGGTTGCATTTGCACGAGATGGGCACAAGTCACAACATAACAACAACATGAACAAGAGAGTTTTGAGCATATATGATCATCACAACTCGTACCGGAGTCCTGACGAGTAATCAACTCCGGCAAGTCATGAGACCGTACCACCGGAGTTGCTTTATCTTTCCTAAAGCGGAAGCAAGTTTCCAGCGTCACCCGGAGGGACCTGGACTTGATCCGATTCGAACCCAGAGACGAAGCCAGGTTAGACGTTTCGGCTCTTAGTTTCCTCCCGTTAGAACAGGAAAACGACAAGTAGGACCGTAAGGAAACTTGATCAGAAGAGGCTCGTTTGCAATGCTTCTTCGTGAACTCTTTTAAAACTGCGACGAAGCCAAAGATCCGATTAGGCCTCCGCGTCTCCTCTTTAGGATTGGGTCTCGGTTTCTTCTTATCGGTTTCGCTTGGCGAATTCGCTGGACTGTTGTCGCTCTCTACCTTCTTCGAGGAAGAGAAGAGCCGCTTCAGTTTCTTGAACTTCATATCTGATTCCCCGAAACCTAATCTTACCACAAAACAAAAACCCCATTTCAGAAACATACAGTCTCTCTTATGGAGAAGCCCAAGATGACGTAACAGTATAACAGTGTAAGAGGGAAAGCTAATATTTTCAAAGCAAAGGTGAAAACAAGAGTCAAACCTGTTAAGGACCAGACCTTAGACTATAATGTACGATTAAACAAAAGTTTTGCGATGATTTTCAGCTTAATGACGACAGGCGTCGTTTTCTTTATGTATATATGCATAAAATGAGTGGAGTAGATGATACAATCACCAGATTTTCTATAGGATTAAGGACTAATGGACATCATTGTTCTTATGCTGAGTTGCATAAATGTGTAGATTAGATACGACATTTGTCACATTTTCAAGAGGGTTAATCTCAGAGTCAAGATATGATTGCTTTGCAAAATAAGGAAATATATAATATAGTTTGGATTAATATTCGAAGATTTAGCACATTAATATTTTGTTTGTATTTTAATTATTATAAAAAGCTAATTTTCGAGTTACCTTTTTTAAGTTAACGGTAACAATAAACCAAAATATTTTTAATATATATTTTAAAAGTGAATTTAATATAGTTTTAGAGTGATTAATTGGTGACAAAAATAAAATTTTAATTAATATTTAAAGATTTTGCATGCATTGTACGCATATTTTTGTTTATACTTAGATTATTGATCTTAATTAATTTAAAGATATACTATTGCCATTGTATTATTATATTAGTCTTTATAGATAAATAGATAGTTCATAATCTAAATCAAAGATAAATATTTTATCATTGGATGTTTTTACTTTTGTTTTCACCATTTATATATAAAGTAAATGACAATATGTAAACCTACATTTGAGATAAATGTGGGTTGTAAAGTTATAATTTGGTGACAAAAAAAACATTATAGCTTTGTTTGATGTATTATAAGATTTTGTGCATATTATTTTGTATTTAAATTATTAAACTAACTAACTTTGGATTCACTATACCCTTGAGATTTTTAAAGTTAACGATGATGATAAGCCTAGCATTATTTAAAGATACATTTTAAAAGTGAATTTATTTTGGATAACATATAATTTTAATTAATAACTGATGATTTTAGTGCAATGCATATTTTATATTATTCATTATTTATATAAAATAATTTGAAGACATATAATTACCGCTGAAATATTTATTACCAAGGTAATAAATAATTTATAATCAAACTGGAGATAAAGAGTTTAGTTGGATTTTCTTACTTTTGTTTTCAACATTTATAAATTAAATAAAGAGATATAAATTAGAGATAAAATTTAATTGTTAGTGAAGTATTACATTCGTATAAAATTACAATACATAATTTTCACAATTTTTTTTTATCTAAATTTTTACAATTATCTAAGATTTTATTTTACCAGATAATTTCCAATAACTACCGGAATAATATTTATATAAATAATTTTAACTAATTAATTTTGTATTTAAGAAAATTTTAAATCCATATGAAATCCATCTGTATCAACTTCATCACTACATATTTGGGTGTTTTTAAAACAAAATTCACATATATATGTTGTATAATTTAATTTAAAACAATAAGTGATTTGATATGAAACTAATAAATATTTTCATAAATATTTAGATGAGGTTGACAAAAAATATTTAAATGATAAAATGCCCTAGCATAACACTAAAAATATATTTATCACAAATGTATCACACAAGGATAAAAAAAAACAAATTTCATCAAAGATGTAAATGTTAATTAACTTTTACCCCATAGATAAAAATAAATAAGTATTTAAATAATTATCTTTTAAAACATAAATTTTTAATCTTGAATTCTTTATTTTAAAAAGTTTATTCAAAGAATTTTAGGAATCAATTTTTCTTTAAAAGAGTTTAAGAAGACTTTCTTGATATGTATTATATCTTTCTCAATAAGTATAATATCTTTCTAAAATTTAAGAATATATAGGTAAATATGTATGATATCTTTCTAAATTTAGGAAAATATTGATTAATATGAATAATATCTTCATAAGATTTAGGAAGACTTTTCATAAATATGTATTTTAAAAAACATTCTTAAATGTGTATATATATAGGAAAAAATTCATGAATATATATTAATTATGAATACCTTACCGAATTTGAATTATATGTATTTAATAAAATGTTCTTATATATATATAACATTTTCTTAAAGTTTTCGGAAGATCTTCATGGATTTAATATCTAAATTTTCTAAAAATATTATACATATTTAAAAAAAATTACGTAAATTTTTGAGAGATATCATATATTAGTTATACTTTTCCTAAATATGCATATAAATCAAATTCAAGAAGAAGACATACACATTTAGTAAAAACTTCCTAAATATAAATAAAAGTAACATTTAAAAAGTCTATTTACACATTTATTTACACATTTATGAATGCATTCTTTAATGGACAATTTGCCCGAAGATGATCTAAAATTCAATCAAATGTAAAAATAATCCAAAAGGTTAGTGAAATTACAACAAATATTTTATGATCAAACAAAAAACCTGTAAAGAATTTTACGATAATAACATGTATATTCTCTACATAATGAAGTCTTCCCATATAAGATTTCTCGAGAAGTTTTATCATGTATTAAAGTTTAATATTAAATTACAAAATTTATAAAAATAATAATTTAATGGATAATAAATTGAAATTATATAACTATAAGCAATTCTAAATGATATAAATTTAGATTTATTAAAATTAGATTTTTCAACATAACTGAGTCAATATAGATTGTAAGTCATGATTGTCCTTTGGTTATGGTTTGTAACATATGTTCTAGTAATATTTGTATTCTTAGCGTTTAGATGTTGCAATCATAATTTTTTTAAATAAATATTATATATAAGTGTTTAGTTTTCTATATATTCAATATTTTATAAGTTGATTTTATGTTTAATGAAACGTTATTTGATTTTAGGGTTTAGAAAACTTCTTGAGAAATATTCTAACATACAATGCACTAGAAGACTTTCTGGAAAGTCTTTTTGAACGTTTAATAATAAATCTATAGTTTAGACTTTCTAGAAAATCTAATATAAGAAGATTAGATACTGTCACATGAAGTCTCCGACGTGTAGCAAGAAATCTGTGTAGATTAATCATGTTTGACTTTATAAAAAAAAAGAAATCTCAGCATCGGTGCTCCAAAAGCCAAAGCGCAGATTCACAAAAGTATTTCTTTTATTTTCCTCATTGACGACTAAAACTTCTTCTGTGAAGTACTTCTTTGGAAAGTAACTTAGAGCATCTGCAACGGTAGCATATATGTGTCTCTCGACAACTTAATAATTAAATAAATTAAGAAAGTAAGTGAGAAGGAGTAATTTGAGAGAGAGCAGCTTTCGGGAGAGATAGCCAACATATTTTTTGAGAATACGGCTCTGATTTTTGTCATTTTCTAATTGGTGTTTTTTACCGTTTACAATTTAAATTACTATATCAATATAATAGTAGTAAGAGACAGTGGCTTCAGCTCTTATTGTTGTTGATGCTCTTAATTTGTTCCTCAAATATTGAATTAAATAGATAAAGCTTAAATGAAAAATGGAAATGATACAAAAACTGATTAAAGTCCAAAACACAAGATGGACAACAAAATTACAAGTACAAAGAAATAACACATCTGCATATGTGTTCTCTGTAGATCTAATATTGGGCCATATGGTTTAGGGAAAAAACACAAAGATAGTAACTGGAGACCGTTTACATGAATATGACAAATAAAAGAAATGGAGATAAATAAATAGAATAAAGAAGAATGAGACAGAAGTATCTATAATGAATGGATTAGAAATAAAATTTAATTATTAATTGAACTAAAAGTAAAATTAGGCATTCCACATTCCACTTTATTCTTTAACATTTACGTTGGTAAATGTTTACAAAAACTATAACTGGATTAGTTATTTTTGGAATAGAATGATTTGGAATGATCAAATTTCATAAAAAAATTTAGCATTAACTTAAATAAAATAGAATGATCAGTCCATAAAGCAAAACATTACATAAAATTTTTGTTAAAAAATAAATAAAATGGATTTATTCCGTTTTTCTATTATGTTATATTCATCTTATTCTATTTTTTAATTCTATTTATTCTTTTAAAACTTACCAGTTACAGCCAAAAAAATGTTTGGTCTGTTGGTCTAGACTTCAATAGTAGGATTACTCGATTTGCCAATATCTCAAATCGATTTTGTTCTTGTACAACTCTTCCGGTTCGACCAACCTAAAAACTAAATTAGAAGTACTTGTAGTTGTGACCAATGTTCTTAAAACTGGATTGGAAACTGTACAGAAAAAGTTTTCGATCATGGTTTAATGTAGTTTGAACGAATCAAACATGGTTCAATAATCTGATTTAATATATTTTTAGTATATAAATTTAAAAGCAATGTTAGTAAATATGATATATAATTAAAATGTAAATAAATTTTAAACATAAAACATTATAAATATAAACTAGTTTTATGTTGATATAGATGGTTTATAGATTTTTTTACGGTGGATGGTTTATAGATTTTTGATAATTTTAATGGCTTTTAATCAGTTTAATAATTTTGAAATTTAATCTGACAACATAACTAATTCATTTTCGAACCAGTTATTAGATTCAACCTGACTATTTATGGTCGAATCTAGTTCAACCATCAGATCGGTCCGATTTTAAAAAGACCGGTCGTAACACCACATGGAGAGGTGTAAGTTTGGTCTGTTGGTTCAGTAGAGTAGAGGGGTTACTCGTTACTCATCTTCGAATGTAGGGTTGGAATTATTATCCGAGATCCGGATCCGATCCGAGATCCGATCCGGATCCGGATCACGAATATCCGGATATCCGGATCGGATCGGATCGGATCCGGATAGTAAAATCTCGGATCCGTCGAATCCGGATCGGATCCGGATATCTAAAATTTTAGGTCCGGATATCCGGATCCGGATACGTTTTTTTTAATATATATAAATTTAAATTTTTATTAATAATTATAGTTGATTTATTAATATTTATACATAAAATTAGTCTTATAATATTATATTTTAATTTTAATAATATTATATACATAAATACATTTATAAATTTTGTAAAAATATTTAATTTATATAATATTTATAGATTTTTTTGTATTTTAAAAATATTTTTATTATTTTTAATTATTTTGGCGGATCCGGATCCGAATCCGGATACTCGCGGATATCATGATATCTAGACGGGTATCCGGCCCGGATATCCGGAAGCGGATCGGGATCGGATCCGGATATTAAAATCACGGATCCGACGGATCCGGATCCGGATCCGGATACCCCGAATATCCCGGATATCCGGATCCGTCCCACCCCTATTCGAATGTACCCTATGTTTTAGCAAAACTTTTAAATTCAAAAAAGAAAAAGAAAAAACACCACATGGAGAGGACACCAGGTTGATTCTTGAAAGGCATGTCTGCCAGGTGTTTCTTGAAATTTAGCGCATGCTATGAAAAGACAAAAACACCCTTAAACTGTTTTCAAATTTCCCATTTTATTTTATTTTCTCCAATCATTCGTCTTCCCCGTCGTTCTCCCTCCGTAATCAATCAATCAGCCATGGCGGTTTCTATCTTTACACCTCCAAAACCTCCCTCTCTCTCTACCTCGATTCCGCTTTCTTAACGACTCCCCTCCACTTCTCTTCGCCGCCGGTGTATATGTAATTCGATTCCAATGGCGATTGTGACGGGAGATCGCTACGTTGAGAAGCTACAGAAGTTTCTAGAAGAAGAAACCGAGTCTCTTCTCGAGGAAACCATCGTCCTCAAGCTTAATCCAGCTGGTCTTCACTATATCCATCTCCGCCTCGAGTCTCTCCGTGAGCTCGAGCGCATGCTCTCCGGTGCTCCTGTCGACTACCTTCGCGCTTACGTTTCCGATCTCGGAGACTACCGTGCGCTCGAGCAGCTCCGTCGTATACTCCGGATCCTCACTTCCGTTAAGGTCGTTTCCACGCTTCCTTCGCCGGCTCGTGATCCGACGCCGTTGTCTCTTATTCCCTTTGGTAGGCTTAAGGTTTTGGAACTTCGTGGATGTGATTTGTCTACTTCTCCGGCTAAGGGATTGCTCGAGCTCCGTCACACCTTGGAAAAGATCATCTGCCATAACTCCACTGTTAGTAATGAGCAGTTGAAGTTTATATACTATGAATCGTTTTGGATAATGTTGTTGCTACCATTTGATATAATAGGATGCGTTGCGGCATGTTTTCGCCAGTAGAATTGCGGAGATAACGAATTCGCAAGAGTGGAACAAGTTGGCGGTTGTATCATGTTCTTGTAACCGTCTTGTGCTCATGGATGAGTCCTTGCAGCTTCTTCCAGCTGCTGAGTCGCTTGATCTGAGTCGAAACAAGTTTGCTAAAGTGGATAATCTTAGGAGATGCACCAAATTGAAGCACCTCGATCTGGGTTTTAATCATCTTAGAACAGTTTCTCACTTGAGTCAGGTGGGGAAAACTTCAGGCTTCAGTATAAAACAGCTACGTTTGTTAGATGAGAGGGAATGTTGTAGTACTCGCTTTTTGCCTTTGAAGCTCGTATTCTTATTGTCATTTGAAGTGTATAGCTTGGTTCGGTAGTTTTATCAGTATGATGTTTTTACTTTTGAAAACATGCATCTGTTCTGAAGCAAAATATTCACCCTTGGGACTCATAACTGGTGTTTCTGGACAATGCAGATATCCTGTCATCTTGTAAAACTTGTTTTGAGGAACAACGCTCTAACTACGTTGCGTGGGATTGAAAACTTGAAGTCACTCGAAGGCCTTGATGTTTCCTACAATACTATTTCAAAATTTTCGGAATTGGAGTTGCTTTGGAGTCTTTCATTACTGAAAGAATTGTGGCTGGAAGGAAATCCAGTGTGCTGTGCTCGATGGTACAGGGCACATGTGTTCAGCTATATTGCTCTTCCAGATGGCGTAAGTTTCTTTATTCTTGTTTTGGAGATCTTGGAATCTTATCTAGACGAAAGAAATGGCACTGTCTGCTTGTGTTTTTGGCTTGTAATGCATCTTGTGTTGTACGATTTTTCAGCTGAAACTAGATGGCAAACAGATAGGAACCAGGGAATTTTGGAAGAGGCAAATCATTGTAGCCCATAGGCATAGTGAGCCTGCCAGCTACGGATTCTATTATCCAGCTAGAGAGGAAGGTAACGAAGAAGAAAGCTGTCAAAGAAAAAAGGTAAGTAGCCACAAGTCCACTCACAATATACTTGCACACATGCATATTTATTTGCTCTTGCTTGTATCGACCCTTTTCGTGATAGTGAACTCAGAAAAAATGTAGAAACGAAACAAAATCCAAGCCAGTTAATTGGGTAGTGATGTGACTGTTTTGGTGAACGTTCTCAGCCATGCACATGTGGCATTCAGCTTCTTTATTTGTTCTTTCAGCATCTTGGTTTATTTTGTTTGATAAAATTACTGTAACCTTATTGTTCTGTTTTAACCTTCAACAGAAAATGATCTGCCGTCTCGCTTCTATTGATTGCGAGGAAGAGAGCACCTACGTGAGCTCTGACCAAGAAACTGTGTCATGTGATCACGAGAACAAAGAGAATTTAAAGTGTGATCAAGATGCTGATATATTTGGTCTTATAAGTAAAGTTGAAAACCTGAAGAAAGAACGTTCTGTTCTGTGGTTACGAGAGTTCAAGGAATGGATGGATCATTCATCAGAGGATTTTGCAGATGTCAGCAAAGACAGCTTGGGTATCGATATGGAAAAGAATTACTGTGCAAATACTAGAGAAATCTCAAGGCAGCATAGTGGAACACGAAGATATTCGTCCAGGTCTTTGCGAGCTTCAAGAGATAAGAGCCATAGGAAAAATTTAGAATGCAATGGTTCATCTATGGATCACAAAATCGGTATGGATGATACGAAGTACGTTGAAGGTAATGAGACACAGACTATGACTAGTCAAATCTCTTCGTTAGGCCTTCAAATTACAGATCAAAATCAGAAGTATCAGGAATTTGTGTCGGTTGAACCAAGCAGTACAGCACCTACCGGGGAGAAGTTACCTGAAAATGGAAATACGTCAACAATGGATACAGGCCAGGATATAATGGGTTTACTTTCACCATCAACATATCCTGGGTCACCCCCTCATTATCAGAAAGATGTCTTATATCGACGTCAGAACTTGGTGGAAGAAATCTTACAGCTGTCTGCAGATTCTTATTCAGTCGCATCATCTGATAGCTCAAGCAGCTGCAGTGAAGATGATAACTACGAATCTGAGTCTGAGTACTCGAATCATGAAAACAGTCGGTTGACAGATCTTCTTGATGTGAATAGACTACGTGAGGAGATTCCAGGGTGTGAACCAAAAGTAACAATCTCTCTTGATTCTCAACGGGAGAACGGTAGCATAATAGAGACTTTGAGGACTGATGGATCATCGATGAAGGAGAATACTACTAATTCTCTTTCTGAATTGCATAATGGTGAACAGATTTGCCATTTGGTTGAGACAAGGAAAAGCATAAGGAAACCTATAAAAAGATATGTTTCCTTTCAGAAAGAGGAAAGTTGCATTACCAATGCGGAGGCAGATATTGGTTTTTCTGGTTCTAATCATTTGCACGGAAGTTTTTTGTCAACGATTTGTAGTAGTAGTAGTAATAGCAATATTAGATATTTGGGGACTGACAGAACACATGAAGGAAAAGGCGTTTCAGTAGAGGAATATTTTTCAGCAAAACTGGCAGATTCCAGCTCTCAAGAAACGTGTAGGACTTACATGAGCTGTGATTTTGTACTACAGAAAGGATCTACGTACAAGCAACGGTGAGCTTTTGTACTATTTTCGTGGTTGTAGTTTATAGGGGTAAATGGTCGTAAGATAAGTCCCTTTCAATATGTTTACACATAGGTTTTGGTTTTTGATTCTTGACTTGCTGAGGGAAATGTTACATCATCTTTTTTTTATATATGGCTAGGCTTTCATAGTATTCAACGGAATTATTTGCATTAAATTTAGATGCTTTGGCTTCCTTAAAGTGGGTGATGTGTGAAAAATCATACTTGAATTTTGGTTTATTTTATTTAACTTCATAGCTAGTTGAGAAGCACCATTCTACCAAGAGGCTATTTGTTCTTTTCCCTTTTGACAGTATTCTGAAATACAGGGAAGTAGTGTTGCTGCTGAGCACCCTAAACAAGCTTTACGTGCTACTCTTGGGTGTGTCTACGAATTATCAAGGTTAGACTAATCAACTGTGTTCCTCTGCCTATCATGTTATAAGTGTTGCCGATGCTGAGTTCTTAACGGCCATGGGTCTTTGCAGGGAGCACCTTAAGTGTACTGTGTTCCCATGAAATCAGCGACTTAAAAGACGTTTCAGTTGGTCTAGGACTTCAGCTTGTGAGGTTGGTCTAATTTTCTGGCTTTGTCGATTTGGTTAAATTATATGTTCTGAATCTTTCTCGTTCTTTCTGTGTAGGCTAAGCTTTTTGGAGGATGCAGAATACGTTTTTGTTACGAAGTGCATTGAGAGGACAACAGAGTTACTCGATATCATACAAGTTGTCGATTCCCAGGCTACAAAATTTAAATGCTCTCTGCACAGGTAAGCTATTAACTTTCAATCCAGAAAAAGCTCTGAAACTTTTTGCTGTTATAATTTTTTTCTTCCATGTTAATGGCAGTCTGGAGAATATTCAGGTGGATTTGTTTGAGAAAGAAATATGTGGAGGTTTGAAGCTGAGTATATTCCTGTACAGTATTATCCAGTTTCAGAGCAGCACCCTTGGAGGTATGTTCTCTCTTGTGTATCTCAGTATCTATGATATCTAAGTTGAGAAAAATGGTTCACTCGGATTTACATCTTCGTCCCTTAATCCAAACGTGAAAATAGACTTTGAGAGTGACTTTTCTATTGATAATTCTGCAAACTTGTGGTTAGGCCAAATCAATTACTTATGCTCGCTTTGGCAACCCGGAGTATAGGATTCGTATCCACAACGTCATGTCCCTTCGTTTTGATCACTCTGCTTTTATTACATATGGGCATTGAGAACATTATCATAAAGAATCTTTTGGGTCCCTTGTTTCAGTTGCATGTTCCGAATAAAGTACACTCTGCATCATGAACCATGAACCATCACAGTCTCGTTACTACAGTTATCTATGTTCTGTGTGTCCAAAACCTACAATACATGCTGTGACTGATTGGATACTGAGGTTTTTGTCTGATTTGCTGAACAGAAGGGTCGTGGCTGTGGCGGTCGCTATTTGTGGCTGGTGAGCGTCTCTTTATATGCAATGAAGACTTGGCACAACTTAGTTCTCAAACAGCATACTCTTCTTCTGCTCCATATTTCTCGCTTGACTCGTGCTGCTCCATTTCTGATATATCTGAGACGGTAATAAGTTTTTTTTCACTCTTCCTCCTCTTTATTCGCACTTCATCGAGATGTTTTGTTAACTTTCCGTATACAAACTTGAACATTGTCCTTCTCCAGGTCGTTGAATCGCAAGGCAGGGTTGTGTCACTGACAATCAAAGAGAACAGAAGTGTGGAATCAGTTGTATGGAAGCTCAAGTGTTGCAGCGCTGAGATTGCCCTCAAGTTTGTGACTTTGCTCACAGCTCTTCACCCTGATTCGCCACAATGGCCGTTGGCTGTAAGATACAGAAGATAAGTCTTCGGTTGCTTTTTTTGTTTAGTTTAACGGACCGGTCATTTTCTCTATGTAGTTATGTATATAGCGCACACCGTACATTGTTCATATTCATTTGATTCAATTTGTTTATGGGTTAAACATCATCTCTCGATTGTTTGGTCTACATAGCAACAAATATGTGGGCCGGGAGGAACAAAATCGTGACAAATGATGAAATCTGAGTGTTCTTGCTTTGAGGTTTAGAATCGTGTGTGCTAGGAGTTAGTAACTTAGAATCGTGTGTGCTAGGAGTTAGTAACAGAAAGAGAGACGGCCGAGGTGCCTTTAATTCTTAGGTTTTTGTTTTGTGTAAACTTGTATTTATTTATCAAAGAGAAAACATATATATTGACCAAGAAAACATATATATTGACCAAGACAAGACAATGATTTGGTCGATTTACATAGATAAAACCAGGAGAGAAAATAATGCCTAGAATCTAGGAAATGATAAACACAAACACATAAAGATGGCGGCTGGAAATGGATAAGTATGGACTGTCCGGTTTGTGCCTTGGTCCGTCTGGTTCGGCTGAACCAAGCTCCTGGTCGGTTATGGACATTCTTAAATTAACTGGTTTACAATACTCCCCCTGAATGCCATAACCATCTAGAGTTTGTAATGTGTTTGGAATACTGTCTCGTTAAAACCTCTCCATGGTAAATCCAAAAACCCAATGTGGTAAAAAGAGAAGCCATGGACAGGAAAAAGAGTACAGCCGCATTACTCCCCCTGAAGTGAACATCACTGAAGATCCTTCAGTGAACGCAAGCCAATCTGGAACATAAGCTTTCTGAGCGTGCAAGATGGTAGTGCCTTGGTAAAGAGGTCGGCTGAGTTCTCACTGGATCTGACTTGGAGTACCTTGACCTTTCCATCTTTCTGTAGATCATGGGTGAAGAAGAACTTGGGGAGAACATGCTTAGTCTTGTCACCCTTGATGTATCCATCCTTGAGCTGAGCTATGCAGGCTGCATTGTCTTCATAAATGATGATCGGCTCATCCTTGCCTTCTGTGATCCCACATGCTGTCTGAATATGGTGTGTCATGAGTCTCAGCCAGACACACTCTCTGCTTGCTTCATGGATGGCCAGTATCTCCGAATGGTTGGATGATGTTGCTGATATGATCTGCTTGACTGACCTCCATGAAATGGCTGTGCCTCCATATGTGAAAACATAACCAGTTTGGGACTTAGCACTGTGAGGATCCGACTGATAACCTGCATCAGCAAAACCAATCAAATCTTCTTTGTTTTGGTTAGCATAAAATAATCCCACATCCTTAGTTCCTTGTAGGTATCTCAAGATGTGTTTGATCCCATTCCAATGCCTCATGGTCGGACATGAGCTGAACCTTGATAATAGGCTCACAGCAAAGCATATGTCCGGCCTGGTATGTGTAGTCAAGTACATCAAGGCGCCAATGGCACTGAGGTAGGGGAACTCTGGACCAAGGACCTCTTCATCCTTGTCCTTAGGTTTGAACGGATCAGTTTCAAGACCAAGGGATCTCACAACCATGGGACTACTAAGTGGATGGCACTTATCCATATTGAATCTTTTAAGAACCTTTTTTGTATAGGTCTTTTGGTGCACAAGGATTCCATCATTAAGATGTTCAATCTGTAGTCCTAGACAGAACTTAGTCTTTCCCAAATCTTTCATCTCAAATTCTTTCTTGAGATACTCAACTGTTTGGGAAATCTCTTTGGCCGTTCCAAGTATGTTCAGTCGTCAACATACACAGCTATGATCACATAGCCTTGGCCGGATTTCTTAATGAATATACATGGGCTTATTTGATCATTCTTATAGCCTTCTTTCAGTAAGTACTCACTCAATCTATTGTACCACATTCCCTGCCTGTTTCAGTCCATACAATGCTTTGTTTAGCTTGATGCAATGTTGTTCTCGAGAACCTTTAGCATTCTTAGGTATCTCAATACCTTCTGGTACTCTCATGTATATATCATTGTCCAGTGGTCCATAAAGATATGCGGTTACTACATCCATTAACCGTAAATCCAAGTTTTTTCTTATGGCCAGACTTATAAGGAATCTGAATGTTGTTGCATCCACCACAGGAGAATAAGTCTCCTCATAATCGATTCCTGGTCTCTGTGAGAATCCTTGTGCAACAAGTCGGACCTTGTACCTCACGACTTCACCATTTTCATTTATTTTTCTCACAAAGACCCATTTGTAACCCACTGGCTTTACATCATGTGGTGTTCGGAGTATAGAGCCAAACACATTTCTCTTCTTAAAAGAGTTTAACTCCACGTTTATGGCTTCTTTCCATTTATGTCAATCTTTTCTTTGCATGCATGCTTCTATAGACGTGGGTTCTAGATCCTCATCATCTTCTATGATCTCAAGTGCTACTTGGTATGCAAATACATCATTTATATCGACATGCTTTCTGTTCCATTGTTTACCAGACATGACATAGTTTATAGAGATCTCTTCATTGTCCGGAGGTTCAGAACCCTGAGTCTTGGCGTCCCAAGTCTCATTAGGTCCCTTAGCGTTCGGATCAATGCTCATGTCTGCGGATGCTGGTATGGCCGGACCGTGTCCGGACGTTGGTCTGTCCTCGTCCCGGAGCCTTGGGGCGGCCGGATTGACCACATCGACCAGATCCTTCTCCCCCTCGGCCACGGATGGTCTTGCACCTTTCTTACTTGTGCGAGGGTTCTTATCTTTGGAACCAATAGGTCTGCCACGTTTCATATGTGCCTTAGACTCTGTAGCCACTTGGTTTTGTCCCTTCTGGACATCTATTCTTATAGGTGCATTAGCAGCTGGTATGTATGACTTGGTCATTCTATTTGGGTCAGCAAAGGAATCTGGCAATTTATTGGCTAGCTCTTGTAGATGTATAATCTTTTGAACCTCAAGATCACATGCTTGAGTTCGAGGATCTTGCCATGGTTGGGATGTATGATTCCATGTAATCTCTTTTACCAGCTTGCTGTTATCTCCTCCTAATGTTGGATACTCAGATTCCACAAAGTGGCAATCTGCATACATGGCCTTAAATAAATCTCCCGTGGTTGGCTCGAGGTATTTTATGATTGAAGGAGAATCATATCCAACATATATTCCCATCCTTCTCTGAGCTCCCATCTTTGTTCTTTGTGGTGGAGCAATTGGATAGTAAACAACACATCCAAAAGTCTTAAGATGGGAGATGTCTGGCTCTCGACCCATTAGAAGTTGGGATGGTGAATATCTATGCTCACTCGAGGGTCTGATGCGTATTAACTCCGCAGCATGAAGTACTGCGTGTCCCCAAGCCGTGGTTGGAAGGTTACTTTTCATGAGTAAGGGTCTAGCTATCATCTGGATCCTTTTAATAAAGGACTCGGCTAGACCATTCTGTGTATGGACATGTGCCACGGAGTGTTCAACTGTCACTCCCATGGACATACAATACTCATAAAAGGCTTGGTAAGTGAATTCACCAGCATTGTCAAGACGTATAGTCTTTAAAGGGAAGTCTGGAAAGTGTGCTTTCAATCTGATGATTTGAGCAAGCAGTCTAGCTAAGGCTAGATTTCGTGTGGACAGTAGACACACATGGGACCATCTTGTGGACGCATCAATGAATACCATGATGTACCTAAACGACCCACATGGAGGGTGTATTGGTCCACATATGTCACCTTGAATCATTTCCAGAAAACCTATGGTTTCCCTTGTTATTTTAACTGGTGATGGTCGGATTAGGAGTTTCCCTTGTGCACAAGGCACACATGAATGGTTCTTAGGGACAACTCGTCTACCTTTGAGGTTACGACCATTAGAGTTTAGGATAAGTTTACGCATCATAGATGTCCCTGGATGACCTAAACGGTCATGCCATAGGTTGAAATTTTCTTTGAATTCCTTGCTTATTATAGCATTGGCTTCAACAACACTGGTCTTGGCATAGTAAAGGCCAGTGGAGATAGCCGTTATGGTTTCCAAGACCTTCTTATGGCCTTGGCCGAGTTCATATATATTCAAGAACTCTTTGGCTCCTTCTCCAACAGTCTCAATGTGTAGACCATTCTTACGAATGTCCTTAAAGCTCAAAAGGCTTCTTTTAGAGTTTGGAGAATATAAGGCTTCATCTATTTCTAGATGTGTCCCATTTGGTAACAGAACATAAGCTGCTCACATTGGCATCTTTCATTGTTAGATCAACAAAGAATTTCTTATCCTTTAGAATCGTGTGACTCGATCCACTATCAACCACAAGTGTGTCCATACTTCCTTTCATTCTAGACAAATAAAAATATAATCTAAATCATTCATCTTATTATTTGAAAATGAAAGGAAACGAAGTTTATTAAAATAAATCTTAAACATAAAATGAGAAACACTTGAATAAATTTAAAAGCCTAAAACACCAAAGCATTCAAACACAAATCGTTTGATGCATCACTCATTCTACTTGGTCATCATTCAGCATGTCCGAAGTCTCATAGTCCATGAGGTCATCCTTCTCATGGTCAAAATCGGCTTCACCGTCCTTGTACACCATATGAGCCTCCAGGTTCTTGCCCTTGAGATTCTCTTGATAGAGGTCCACCAGATGCTTGGCTGTTCGGCAATTCTTTGCCCAATGATTTGTCATTCCGCATCTATGGCATGGAGAGCTTCCAGGATTCTGTGGCCTTAAAGATGTCCCATTGTTTTTATCTTTACCACGGCCGCATCCTCTCCCATGAGAAGAACCGCGTTCTCTTTGGTCATGTCGGACATGGTTGGCTTCTGTACCATCCTTATGTTTCTTTGAGGCGTGATTTGCCTCAGGGACAGGCTTAGTTCCAGGTGGTCTAAGCTCACTGTTCTTCAAGAGCAGCTCGTTGTTCTGTTCTGCAAGCAACAGGCATGAGATGAGCTCACTATAGGTCTTAAACCCTTTCTGCCTGCATTCTTTGAAGCAACATATTGCTTGAGGACATGGTCTGGAAAGTCTTTTCCAACAACTGCTTATCAGTTACATTCTCGCCACATAGCCTCAATTTTGAGACTATCTTAAACAAGGCTGAGTTGTACTCATTCACAGACTTAAAGTCTTGAATCCTGAGATGAGTCCACTCATAGGTGGCTGCTGGAAGAATCAGAGTCTTCTGATGATCATATCTCATCTTAAATTCTCTCCATAACTCATATGGGTCATTCACTGTGAGGTACTGAGCTTTAAAGCTCTCCTCAATGTGATGCTGAATGATCATGAGGGCCTTGGAGTTCTCTCTTTTGTTTGCATTGTTTCCTTCAACGATACAATGCTCTAGGCCTTTGGCTCCAAGAGAGATTTCGATATCTAAGGCCCATTGCAAGTAGTTGTCACCCTTGACACTTAAGGGTGCAAAATCCAAGTTGGTGATATTGGTCATCTGAAAATAAAAATTCAGATTGTTTAGGTCTTATAAAATATTTAAATCTCATATCTTGTCCATCTTAAATTAATAAGAATGAAAACGGTTTGAAATTTTTTAAAAATCAACCGGATGGACAAGCGCATGGTCCGGCTGTACCTTGCGGTACGCGTCTTGGACTTATGCGGATTGTGTCCTGGCCGTACCACGCAGTACGCTTCATCGGACAGATCGGTGTGATCGCCTAGCCGCACCTTGCGGTGCGCATCATCGGCTGGATCAGATGATCACCTAGCCGTACCATGCGGTACGCAGCATCGGCTGGATCGGGTGATCGCCTAGCAGTACCATGCGGTACGCATCATCGGCTGGATCGGTGATCGCTAGCAGTACCATGCGGTGCGCATCATCGCCTATTCGGAGGTGACCTAGCCGCACCCGTATGGTGCGCATCATCGCCTATTCGGAGGTGACCTAGCCGCACCCGTATGGTGCGCATCATTGGTCTATACGGTGATGGCCTAGCGCGCATTATGTGCGCATCATCGCCTATTCGGAGGTGACCTAGCCGCACCCGTATGGTGCGCATCATCGGCCTATTCGGGAGGTGACCTAGCCGCACCCGTATGGTGCGCATCATTGGTCTAACCGGATGATGGTTTAACCGCACCTCTATGTGCGCATCATCATCCGGAACGGGACATGGCCTAGTCGCACATCTCTGGTGCGCATCATCGGCCGTCCGGATAAAGACCTAGTCGTACTCTTCTAGTACGCATCATCGGCCATCCGCGGATCATAGTCTAGCCGCACCATATGGTGCGCATCATTGACTACCGCGGGTCATGGTCTAGCAGCACCTCATGGTGCTCATCAGTGACCAACTTGGATGTGGAGGCATCGACCTTAAGGTGTGCGGACATACAGCGTACCACTAAAACGCGCATCGCTTATGTCCCATACCAACCAAAAGTGTCATGCGGCCACATACAAGTTTTATAAAAAACTTTTAAAACGATTTGATCAAATCTGGTTTTAATCTTTATAAATTCTTTAGATTTTAATAAAATTATAAACGGTTCAATTAGCAACCTAGCTGATTCAATTTAAATCTAAACAAGAACTTTAAATCAATCAAAATCAAACCGCAAAGCATAATATGAAATCGGTTTCAACTTTAAACATTTTGAGATCGATATTCATTAAACCGCAAGATCAAAGTTAGGGATTTGATTTACTTACCTTAACTTTGGTCGATCTGCTCCTAGGCTTCATTTTTAGAAACCTTAAAATAATCAAAACCAAAGACAAATCAAAATAGATTAGTTCTAAGTATCAAGAACAAATCAAATTTAAAGGAGAGTGAGAAAGTCGGCGGCTTAGGGTTTGTATGATCCGGATGAAGCTGGCGGCTTTGTGGTTTCAGATCTCAACTCGAGATGATTTATTGCTGGAGCTGGATCGTGCTGATAACGTGATGAAATCTGAGTGTTCTTGCTTTGAGGTTTAGAATCGTGTGTGCTAGGAGTTAGAGAGAGAAAGAGAGACGGCCGAGGTGCCTTTAGTTCTTAGGTTTTTGTTTTGCGTAAACTTGTATTCATTTATCAAAGAGAAAACATATATATCGACCAAGACAAGACAATGATTTGGTCGATTTACATAGATAAAACCAGGAGAGAAAATAATGCCTAGAATCTAGGAAATGATAAACACAAACACATAAAGATGGCGGCTGGAAATGGATAAGTATGGACCGTCCGGTTTGTGCCTTGGTCCGTTCGGTTCGGCTGAACCAAGCTCCTGGCCGGTTATGGACATTCTTAAACCAACTGGTTTACAACAACAAATAGTATTTACACGCAGACATGAATATTCAAAGCGCTTAAATTTGGCAGGCAAAGCAAGCTAAATGGCAGACGACTCCAATTCCAAGTGGACCATGTGGGTACAATTTTTGGTATATCACAAACAGACCATGATATGTTAGCTTGTTCCTTAGCAGCTGAACTGGTCTCGCTTTGTACGGACAAGTTCCAACGGTAATCTCTCCAATGCCATCTGAAAAATCTCGCATGAATCGTTTCGTTTACATGTATGACCGAAATCATAAGCAAAGGAAAAAATAAATCACAGTTAGCTTAATACTCACCCATAGTCTTGGAGCCGTCGGGTCAGATTTCGGTTGTGCTTTGGCTAGCTTCGACTTGAAACTGATGGTGATGCATACCTTGAACTCCACTGAGAAGGGACTGTCCAATGGAACAAGCATTTTGGACCACAATGATGAATCCATCCATCAGTTAACATTTGAGGTTTTAGAAAGAAGCAAAGAAACTTACCCTGCGAAAATGGATGGACACATCAGAAGCCGAGGAAGTAGAACGTAAATTGGTAGTGTCATCTTACGGCAGACATCTCCATCTGCAATCTGAACATGAGAGACGAATAGAAAAACTGTCTTAATCTCTTAGCAAGAAATTTCGATATTACAACGGTTGCATAAACGGGTAGTAGTTAACCTGTGTAGACTGGATCAAGGAGGTCTCAGTAACAATTCTCTCCCCCACAATTATCGACTCAACACGGAGTAGATGAATGTCGATAGAAGTAATAGGAACTGAAGATGCTTCCACTGTTAACTCGCCACTAAGTGGATCCTGCAAAGAGCATTGGGTGGCTAATTTTCCGGTAACCCGGAAACCACCTAGTGAGATCAATAGTCCGGTTAGTTCTCTCATTTATAAACCAGGAAAACACAGAAATCTCGAAACTAGAGTCAAGATGTTGGAAGAAGAAACCTGTCTTAATCTCGGGAAGTAAAGGATGTCTCTGAGTGTCTTGAGTGATGTAGAAGATGACCATTTCTGGAGGAAGTGGGCTCTCAGGAAGATCAACTTCAACCCCCAAAAAGAAAAACATCACAACAAAATTCAAATTTCTCTCCACACAAACATCAACGGAGTCAAAGAAAAAGAGGTACCTCGACCGCTCTCGATGATAAACTCCATTGTTGCAGATAAAGGTTTATGCAAGTATCCTCGCGGTATATCTGCAGTTAGTAGATACTGTCACAGATTTTTTGCATCAATTCTCCAGATGAAAAGCCTAATCCTTTTCAGAAAAGAAAAGCATATAAAAAAGACTGACTTGGATGTTGATATTAGTTCCATGAAACGTCTCATAGAACTTTTCAGCAATGCTTTCCCCAGGCTCCCTCAGATTCACAGAGAATGGTATCTACCATACACCAACAAGTTTCAATATTTGGATTCTGAGGCTTGAAAACAAAACAAAGTTTCTCAAAGGGTACGTACCTCTGTAGTTCCGGGAGGGATTCTCCCAGAAGATCTGACTTCGATCGTCTTCTTTCTATGACAAGAAACGAATCAGTCAATTCCATGTTTTTTTTTTTTTTTTTGGCCGTAAAACAAGAGGTAAACAATGGTTACACTATCTGAATGGGTTTGATGACGCCATAGAAAGACTCTATAACTCCAGCTGATCCTCCACGAACCTGAGAACAACAGTCAGAGGAGGAGGAAGAAGGAGATTGAAACAATCCCAAGGCTCGATCGAGAATCTGAAACCTGCAAATTTACTGATCCATTGACGGATAAGCGTATTGCTTGGTGGGAGATCGAATTGGGAGATTTTATCACGATTTTTCCTTCCACTGGCTCCTGTGCAAATTGAAAGACGGAGATTTCAAATTCCTTCTTAATCCTTATCATGAGGAAGAGATTCAAGACTTACTGAAGAGCGATAGATACGATTTGACCGAGAAAGTTTGACGGTCACCGTCGTCATTGAATCACCTAACTGAGCTGCTTCCACCACCGGGAGGAGGCAGACAGGTTTTGTGTTTATTTCAACGGCGACATGATTAAGACGGCAAGAAGTTCTCTCTATAATAAGACAAACCGCATGGTGTGTCTAAGTGGGCGTTTGAGAATGACAAAATGTCACAGGTAGTTAGTGTGTAAAAGTTGGAAACTGTATCAAGTGTAGTTGGTTTTCTCTGAGGGGATAAAATCATTGAGAAAAATTGTTGAAAGAATCAGAGATTCACAAAGTGTGTTATTATATAGACCCAAGATTCAGTATTTCATTTCAGTTTCCTGAACTCGTTACTTACAAAAGATTGTTCCCTTCACATCTTGCAGGAACATGATGACAGTAACAACCAACTTTTGGCAATAGAATATACAACAACACAGGTTAGTTAGCAACCTTTTGTAATTTTTCCTCTTTCTTTTTCTCTTCAGAAGAATTTCTGAACATGACCACAAGTCTTTTAACATTTGCCAATAGAATTTACAGCAACACAGGTTGATTGCAACCACTTGTAAGAATGATCAGTGTAATAATAAAAAAAGGTTTCTTCATAGATTTTGCCAAGTGTTTTGAGACAACAAGAGATGTTATTATGATAAGTATACACAACATACTTCAAAGTAAATATTAAACAGAGCTTCAGTTTCAAAAAAAAAAAAAAAAAAAAAATTAAACAGAGCTTCATTACAATAAGTAACCCTCCCAAGTCCAATATACATTCTCGTACTAGTTGTGAAACAGATCAATCACTTAACTCATTTGATCTTCACATGGCAGTTCGTAACGACATAATGGACAAACATGACTGGTCTCAAGCCACTTCACGAGACACTCCTCGTCAAACTCATGTCCACAAGCTAAAGGCACAACTCTTCCTCCATTCTTAAACTCTTCCAAACAAATCGTGCACTCTTCCAAGCTAACCTTCTTCTTCTTCTTGTTCCTGTTTTCCTTTTCGATCTTCTTCTTGTATACTTTCCTTATTAGGGATTTGACCACGACCTTGCTAGCGGGTTTAAACCGGGTGTTGTTACTGTTCTCATCGAACGAGACTTGAATGGCTCCTTCAACCTGAGACTGAGAATCAGGAGAAAGATCCAACTGAACCGCCAAATAACATCCAGGAGAATAGTCACTACTACTTGTGGAACAAGTTACACCATCAATGTAAACAACTAGTTCCCTCAACGCATCACCAATCACGTCGTCGTCGATATTGGCTTCCTCCAGGAAACACTTCAACTCTTGTATGATTTCACACTCGGAGTCTTCTTCGTCCTCACCACCACCGAAGAAGTCTTGTATGCAAAGCGACCTAGTCGTGAATGGCATGTCAAACTCACCATCGTCGCCAAAGATCGTGGCGGTGACTGTGATCGTTGCAGCATCATCCGGTTGAGGATTGCTATCGATTTCGTGGTCGAAATTGATTCTCATGGCTACTTTTACTTAAGAAACACTATCATTCGAGTCGAAGAAAACAGACCTATAATAGTTAATGTTTTGGTTTAGGGTTGTGCTGTATTTATAAGAGTGTGATCAGCTCAACAATTACCTTTTTTTTTTACCGACACTGAATCAACCGACATCTAACATTTTGTTTTTAACCGATACCGAACCGGCATCTAATAACAAGGGGAATTTGAGGTTTTGAATTATGTTATCTTGTTTTTCTTTTATTTTTCTTTACGTTGCATCTATTTTCTGTTGTGAATAATCATATTCATTTTGGAAACATGAAAGTCGTCTGGACTTATATTTATTTTCAAAATTTCTGTTTTATTCTTATTTATTTTAGATATTATATATTTGAGATTATTTATTTATTCAAGAGAAAATAAAAAACATGGGAAAGAATATATTTAAGATGGAGTAAAAAAATTTACTCATTTAAATTTATCAAAATTAATAAACTAATAAAATTATTCAATTTTTTGGAATCTTCCTAATCTGAAAAATTTGACTTTTCCATAGTTTTGTCAAAACAAATTTATTCAAAATATTTGAAAATTACTAGTTTGAACCGTTGATAATGTCAAATGAAATTTTGTGAAAGTTAAAAGCTCACGCTGACTTCTGATAGTGCAAAACATTTACTTTTGGGAAGGATAAGAAACTAGGAAATCATATATATATATATATACTATTATTTATGATTTTATGATTTTAGGATAAATTATTAATTTAATTAACTTTATCATTTAAATTTTTTATCTTAATATACATACTATTTATCTTGATACTAGGATAAGATATGCGCCTTGCGCATGATGAGTTATATAGTCAAAATATTAAACATATGGTATTGACAAAGTTAAGATTTATATGATCAAATTTTTTTGTATACATATACAGTTTTAGATTGTTTATATAATCATCTATACGTTGGACTGAGAACAATTTTAATTGGAATTGTGGATCAAAACTTAAAATTCATGATGGATCCGTTACATTTGAATATTTTCTTTTACTAAATTATCAGTGAATAACGTTTTATATTTTTTTATTTTGAAGTTACACTTATTTTCAAAATATCATATTTTTATATTATTTTGACAACATAAGATGAAAAATTAAAATATTAAAAAGGGTAACTATAAATTGGGTTATGCTTATAATTTGAAGTATGATTGGTTATGGACCACATTAACACAACATAAAATTTAACAGCAGGATTATTATCATACTTAAGGCCAAAATAAGATGAAATTAGTTTTTTGTTGGCTACAAATACTTTATTTTAAATATTTGATTATGGTATTTTTTTGTTTGCAACCGAGACTTATATATGATGAAAGTTAAGTTAACATGATATATAACATTAAATACTACGAAAGAATATTATTAGCATTTTCTTAAACTACGAAAAACAATTAGACAGTTCATTCCTTTGTGCCAAATTTTTTTCTTAATATTCAATATAAATTTCTTAATATAAGTTCTTAAAAATTGTGTAGTAAGGAAAGATATTCGCTATATAGATTGGTTTGGTAATAAATTTTTCTGTATATATTTTTTCAAATGAAAGGTTTAATATGTGTTTTTGGACCTGAGATTTGTTGAGAGCCAAATTTGTGAAACACAATTGTTCTTATTTCTTCTTCACAATATTCTCTTATTCGTTTCTTTGCTTAATAAATCTCTTATAATTTCTCATATATATTGTCAACTCCCTTAACTGAAACGAAGAACTTCTTATCCTTCACTGAAGATCAGGCTTGGGATTTCTTGATTGAAACCTAAACAACTAATCAGCAACTCTTCACGTGTGTAGACGTGTAGCGGTATATGTCTAATTTGAATCTATTCAGATTGAAGGTAAGATTTGAAAATTTTGATTTATAAATCAAAAAGACACATAAATGAAATTTACATTACATTTTTTTCGCTACCTGTGTGACTACATCCATATTAATTTGACTTTAATATAGTATTTGATGACTACATGTGTGAGTACACATAACATTACGGTTAGAATCTGATGACTATATCCAATATAATTTAGCTTTAAATATATGATTTATACACGTGAATGGCATGTGTTACAAAAAATACACATGAGTGGGATTAGAAATAAAAGATGCCATATATATATATATATATTTATATTGTAGCCGTAATTATTTTTGATTTATAGTTTAACATGTGTCTTACCAAAAGGACACCGTAATAAAAATATGTGTTTACCATATGATTTGATAAATATTAACTTCGCTTTTAATTAAGGTAAAAAAATAAATATAAGTTATACGTTTATTTGTTAATGCTTCGTGATGAAATACGCTCGCTCTCTATTAATTCATATCATATAATTAATGCTTTAATGTCTCTAGCGAGACATATTAATTGAATTGGACCTCTTTTTTCCAATTAATTACCTAATTGATTAACACATAAGTATTGAGCCTTTTTTAATTATTACAAAATTGAAGTTACATCTTTTCAAATGTTCCTCTATTAATATATAGGGGATTTTATATAATTATGAATTTCCTTACTTGTTATTTTCTCCATGATTTTATGATAAGTTATTAGTTTAATTAATTTTATAATTAAAATTTTATTTTACTATATATATTTATCATCATATTTTAGATAATTAATAAAAATTAACCTATTCAACTGATATATATATATATAATATTATTTTAAAACTGTATTTAATATATATACTTGTTATGATATTTAGGAATTTAATTAATAATTATATATTAACAAATGATATTCACAATATCTAATGATAATAGAATAATTACACTTATTTTATATTTAGTTTATGTAATGACTAATATTATAGTCACTTTCTCTGATTCATATTGGAAATATGATCTAAATAATTATTACAATATTAAAGTTTTTTTGAAAAATATTTTATTACAATATTTAAGTTAAGATTAAAGGTAAAAACATCATTGCAAATATATCGTAAATTATAAATTATATATTTATGTTTAATATTTTTATATATTTAATATTAAACAATCATATTTGTGAACCTAAAATAAATTAATTTGTATTTGTACATAACTACATGACGAACATCAAAATCACAAATGAATTTAGGCTAATAATAAATTTATCCATAAAACCACAAATATTATCAAAATAGTATATTTAAAACCAATATAGTAAATATTATATAGACTGAAAAATAAAAATTAACCTATTAAAAATATATAGAAGCATGAAAAACTAGGATAAATCATTAAATAACACTAAAAGTTTGACAAATAATAAATATAATGTAAATATAATCTAAGAGAATACATAGATAAGATTTTGTAATTCATTATTTTTGTGTATTTGTCTCTGCGTTTTTAAAATCTAAAATAGAATATATCATGTTTGTTGACTTTTGTTATTTTGTTGATATTTTATGGGTTATAATCATTTTCTTTTAATACCGTTGGATCTTTTTCAGTCCATGAATACAATAAGCATATATATATAATAAGTTTTTAATTTCAAATCCAAATTTTCTGATTTAATTATTACTATAAAAGGAATATAATTTAATATAGTGATTACCAATATGAATATCAAAGTTTATGATTTATAATATTAATTTTAATTTTTATGTAATTTAATAATTTAACTATTTATAAAAATAAATATTAAAATTAAAAATTATTAGATATATATATTAGTCTGCACAAGGTGTGGATCATCAACTAGTGTCAAAATATTCAGAGAGGATGGACACATAAATTTGAGGCTAGTCTTGAAATTTTATCGATATACATAGAGGAAAGAAACTGATAAATCAAAGTTCATAAGAGGTATTCCGTAGTGAAAATAAAAATATAATGATAAATATAGATATATAGAAACCTAAAAATGAAAGCAAAACAAAAGTACTTTTTGAGTCATAGAACAAAGAAAAATTCATGTGTACGTAGTTATTAATAATAATTGTTGAACTTATTTGGTGACTAAAAAATAACAATGGAAATAGACATACAATATAAACTTTATGAACCAATATTCAAGTTTTCCGAAAAAACTAATATTCAAAAAAGATTTATGTGGAATTATTAAAAATAATAATTATAAATTAGGTAAATATAAATATGATATGGTTCAATAAGATATTAAGATATATTTAGAAAAGTATATAAATATATGTTTTTAATAAAATTGTAAATTAATAATTTTATATATAATTTGTATAAATTTTATATACATGAACAAAACTTTGTATTGTTTGATTTTATTTTTCAAACTAAAATTGATCTCTATTTTGTTTTTGCAATTCCTACCGTTATTTTATTGAATCACATCCAAATACACATTCATATTATAAATTATTTATTATCAATACATAAAATATATTAAAGAATCTAATAAAATATATGAAATACAAATATAAAGATTTTTGTTAAAAAAATAGATGTAATAAAAATCTACAAAGTTTTATCAATTATTTTTAAAAAATATTTTTAGAATATAAAGCTTTTAAAAATAACAATTAATAAGCATATAAATTAATAAAATATTATAGTTCTGATCTTTTGTTTACTACAAACAAAGCTCTTTTAAATTATCTAAAAACAGATACTAAAAACAGATCTAAATAAGTTATTAAAAAACAGATCTAAATATCTACAAATGAATCATTTAATCTGCAACACATAGATTGTTGATTTAGTCTAAAGTATGTCGGACCTTTCACAAAATACACCAAAAACTTTATAGAATGGAATTAACTCTCAAACCCAAGTATGATGTAAAAGAACTAATCAATGGGCTAACAGAACCAAAAGTACTCATGTAGACTACAGTGTAATTTTATAGAAGACCACCAGCACAATCGCTGTAAGGTTTGCGTAGCCTGGCCTGCATTGTCTCTGACACACTCTCTGTATAAATCCTGGTTTAATTTGTTCCTTAAGGTAATAGCAAAAACTAATCTAATCTTTGACATTCTTTCTTGAACATATGAAACACAAATGCATTCTTAGTTATATAACAACAACAACTCTGTATCATCATAAAAAAAAAAAAAACTCTGTATCATCATGACTCATGAGAACCAACCACGACATATCTTGTAACGTCAATAGGTTGCATCTCTGCTTCTGATCACCTCACGCTTATACCTAAGAAAACTTGAGTCTCAAGAAGAAACGGAACAACACGTTTTTAAGTCTGTTAGACTGTTACTATCTGTTTGTTCACCGACACGCTATTATTAAGGCCATAAGAGTATAAACTTACCTTGCCTCATGTTTGGATTCCTCTGCTTCTTCTCTTTTATCAAACTCAATTCTCTGTGTCTCCTCTGCATCTACATTATTGTTATTGTTGTTGGTGTTGCTCTTCTCTTCCTCTTTACTCGCCGAAGATGTGATGTACGTACATCTTGGCAGTTACATTTAACGACATGACACTCTCTACTTGGAGTATGATAAGCTAAAGAAGTGTTACATAAGGAGGAGAAAGGGGCAACGAGAGGGAGTTGACCAGGGAGAAGGAGCTGAGCTGGAGTCGTAGTGAAGCTCAAATTACAGAGTATAAATAAAGAAATTTGTATTGATTTTACGGTTAGCTTGTATTTTGGATGTGTCATTAGACTTGAGGAGTTTACGGTTTGGGTTAAGCCAACGTAACTCAACATCTGTTATACAAGTGTATCTGCCATTTTTTTATTTGAATAAAGAGTTACTGTTCATTGAGATAGAGTTGAGGGAGAGAGGTCGAGAATCCATATCTAAACTCTATCAGAGTAACTGAGTAAGGGTGGTCGTTAAGACAATTGGATGGTGTTGATTGAAGACTAATAATGCTTTAGAAGGATTTTTGTATATATTGATCGCTGTAGCAGAGATAGTCTTTTGTACTCTGCTGATGTCTTTTGTACAACATTCAATTTTGTAAAATGGAATATTACCAAATATTACAATATAAATGTCACTGCTGAGTTATAAATGAATGTCCCCTATGTATGTTTTGTTTATGAAACTTCTTACTGAAGATGCGAGCAGAGATCATTACCAGTACAAAACGTTTGCAAAGAATAAGTGCCAGAACAACATAAAAAGAAAGAAGTACACAAACTAAAATTTTACTTACTTGTTAAACAATTTATTACACTTGATTAAGACATCGAGATACAAACCAAACCGGTATGAGTTCGATCAATTTTCTCTCATCTGAGAAAAACTGATCGAGTCCAGACCGAACGTATACTCTCCTCAAAATTACATGAACAATAAATCATCAGACCAGAAGATATCCTCATCATCATAGGTAATGATAGTATCCAAATCATCAAGATCCATCGTCACTTCTTCCAAGCCACTTTCTGCTGCAGCAGGTAATGATGATACAGAGTTGTTGTTATTGTTGTTGCAGGTTCTCTCAGATACAGCCTGATCCTCTTCTTCTTTGTCATTGTTGCTAACAACAGGTACTGCATCATCACAATCTTGAAGGAGTTGATTAAGATCCATCTCGCTCCATTCATCCAACTCAGGTGAAATCTCAACCATGTCCTCGTCCACCGTTGTAATTAGGGTTTGATCCTCCAATCTCTTGAGATGGCTCATGAGTACTTCCATGGACTCCATCGCTTCCATAAGCTCTTCTGGATTCTTCGAATTGAGAAGCTTGTCGTCGTCCCACCAAAACCCTAACCCTAGATCCTTGCGAGCCATGCATAGACCTAGGTCTTCTCTCATCGCTTTGGTATCACTATCACACGATGATGATGAAACAGGAGGAAGTCTCTGTCCGGAGAGATAAGCGGAGACGACGGACTCAACGGAAGAGTGACCAAACGAGAAGAAAGAAGCGTTGGAGTTCGAAGAAGACGGAGTCGCCAAAATCGCGATTCGAGCGTCCGAGAGAACGCAAAGCTGAGCCGCTTTGCTGTAGAGACCGTCTCTGCGTTTCGTGAAAGTTGTAGCGCGAGAAGCTTTGTTTGTGATCTTCTTCATCTCTGGTTTCCTCTTCGTACCTCCTTTCACCATGGTTTCACGAACAAACGAAACCCTAATTTAGACAAGAGTCGAGAGAGGGAGAGATTCTGGTTGTGTAAGCGCTTAAGAGTAAGAAGATAGCGATAAGTATAACTACACTCTTTCTCTGTGGTATATTATATATATAGGCTCCGTGGGTGGATTAGGATTGGTAATTAAATGATTTAATTTTCACTATTTCCTTTTTTAAGTTAAACCCACCACTAATCTGTAATTAATAATTCATTAACTTACAACATTCTCTTTTTCCTAAAAAACACCAACGAACCCAGACCGGTTCGTTTAAACCTAATTTCTACCGTTATTCGAATTATATCCTGTTTCTACCGTTATTCGTACCAAATTTCCAAGATTTAAATCGATTTACCCAGATTCAAACCATAAAGAATTATTCAACCGAAAAATACTAATTAATGGTTTAATTACTGAGATTTTACTTTTAATCCTCAAAAAAAAATAGTCACAGTTTACACCATTTTTTTTTCTTTTTATTACATAGGCTAATAATTTTGTGTAACAAATCCATATATCCAAATTAGAGAAACCCTAGACCATAATTTCTTCAGAGAAGAATGTGGGAGAAAGGGGAGTTAGTGTGGGTGAGATTGAACCCTTCAGATTCATGGATTCCGGGTCGGATCCTTGATCCATCCGAACCGTTTGGAATTTTAGTTTCCTTCTTCGACCTAATGGAACCACGCTACGTTCCTAAACCCTGTATCCGAAGTTTCGTGCGCGATTTCGAAACTCTGGTTGCAGATTCATGGAGGTTCCGCCACTTTGTGAACAGAGCTCTGCAAACGCACTTCTGGAACATCTCGTTTAGACTATGGTGTTCTTGCCAGCCTCCGATCGATTCGCCGTACTTGGACAGAGAAATCTCTCTTCCTTTGTCTCCTCTTAGTTCGGATTCGGCTCTGAGTTTTGTTCGAGAAATGGCCGTTTCGCAACGTGTGCCTCTTCGGAGATTAGCTGAGACCAACAGTTTGACCGCTCAGATCCTTAGCTTTAGGCGTTACACTGTTGATTTCGAGCGCTCAGAATCTGTCTATGAAGAAGTCAGAGAAAGTAAGTTATGCTCAGTTTAGTTAGAAGAGAAAACCCATTTGGTGTTTCGTTCGATTAGTTATAGAGTAACTTAAAGAAGCCAACTTTTCAAGTCAATCTATATGACACGAGCAATGCGAATGATTGATTGATTGCACTGTACATTACTTTTGAGTTATTTGTATTCTCAAATAGTTTTGTCATTGTGTGTATAGGTGCAAAGCTTATGGATCGCGTAGAAGAACCAGATTGGTTTCTCGATCCCTCCTACAAGATGGACGACATGGTTTCTATGTTTCCTGAGACAGAAGATGCTGACGTAGACGACAGTAGTGATTGGAGTCTAAGAGATCCATTGCCCAAGGATATCCATTGCTGTTCTGTTGATAAAGTAGTTCGGGGTTGGGATACGAGGAGCCCTGTTATCAGCTCTAATTCTAGCGTTATGAAAGCTTGCGGAACCATGGCTAGAATATCTAATCATGAGGATGCAGTGAACTTTGAGACTAATGTTCAGGCGGAGGAGGATACGAGCGCTGTAGAAGAGCTGGAAGATAGAAATGACCCTGTTGAAGAAGAAAATGAAAAGGATGTTGACGATGAGACATCTAGGAGAGAAGAGGTGGTGGAGATTGATACAAGGAATAGCATATTGGTAGGAGAGGAGGACCTGAACTGTGGTGTTAGAGAATGCTGTGACATCACTGTTGAAGATATAATAGAGGAAGACACCACTGTTGCTGCCACCAGAGAAGCAGCTCCTGATGTTATGATTGAAACGCATAATGATATCATTTGTTCAGATGATAGAACTGTGACATCCGCAAAACAGTTGTCACCCTTGCTTGATGCGAGTAACGACAAGGCTTTTCTGGCAAAGCCTGTTTCTTTTGTTGTTCTGGAAAACTGCAAGAATCTAGCTTGTTCAATGGGAGAAACATCTGCTAACCCAAGAAGCAAGCTTGATAGCTCTATGATCAGTGCCAATACCCTTGATGAGGATCGGTCAGATAGGAATAATTCCAATGGAACACGTGAGAACTGCCCTGACGATGATGCACTAGAGTCCCATTTTGTGGACGTAGGAAAGGGTTCTCTACATACTACAGGCTCTGCAAACAAAGACTTCAGTTCCAATGATGTAGGCATGGCACCGGCAGAGCAATTACAAGACTTGGAAGTTGCAACAGCTGTTAAGGACAAGACCAGCACAGTTGATGATATCGGATCCATTGGGTTCAAAAGAAAAGCGAGTCGAGACAAAGCATCAGGTAACTCCAAGAGAAGGAAGAAAGGATGCCAACAATCTATTTCTGTTGATAAACCGAAGAATCTACAGCTGTTGAAAGATAAACGTCTTGCTGATCCAAAATGCTTGCGAATGAAGTTCTTGAGTACACATGTGAGTCTCCCATCCAAATCAGAATTGTTGAAAAGATTCGGCGTGTTTGGGAAAATAGATGCCTCAAGAACTGATGTAAACCCAGGTCAACGCTCTGCAAAAGTAGTATTCATGCATAGCATAGACGCAGTGACCGCTTATCAATTTGCAAGGAGCAAAAAGTTTAAGGTAGGACACTCTAAGGTAATTTATCGGCTTGATGCCTTTGAGGAAGACATGGAAGCAAACAAAGTTTCTTTATCTCAGAAACCTCCACAGTCTGTTCCATCACCAATATCATGTCTCAAGAAACATGGTTCAGTAAATAAAGAAGAGGGGAGAAGTCATCTGAAGGTGAAATTTCAAATGGCAACTAATTCATGAAGACCAATGTTTCAATAAGTGTGTGCATAGTTTGTCCCCTGAAGGTTGTATAATCTTGGCTTGTTCATGCTAGAAACGACAGTGTACACATGAATATATAAAATATATTTGGATTATTTCATGTGACTAGAGGCTAGGTTTGCATTATCATTCTGCTTCAAATTATTTCATCTATTTAGAAAGTTGGGAGCTTAATGAAGAAGAAAAAATATGTTAGAGGAGGTAGCAATCTAGTAAGTTCAAAAGCGAAAGTTTACAATAAGGCAAAAGTTTACAAAAGTTTAAAGTTCAAACAGTGTTTCTCCTATAGTTCAAGAAGTCGCATCTGCCAGAAGAAGAAAACACCTTAAGACAAGAGAAGAAGGGCGGTTGGTTAAGGATGGTATAGGAGAAAGAGAGACGCACGAGGGACATTCGCATTCTCCAGGCTCAAGTTGCCTTTGGGAACGTTGTTCCCTACACTGTTTACATTTCGATTCTCCACAAAAGTTCTTTTTGGTCCCTTTGCTTTGCATTTCAGACAGCTTTGGTTTCTTGCGAAGTTTGAAAAATTGCACATGTGGAATCAGAAAGGAATAACCAATGAGCGTATGGCATAAAAGTGTTAATACTTCGAGTTTTTAGAAAAATTTTAAACTATTTCTTTAAATTTATGTTATTTCTTACCATGAACGTCTATTCTATTTTAAAAAAATTTATGTTTAAATAACAATAATTTATTATATTTATCACTTATTGTATTTCTTAAAATTTATATTTAAATAACAATAATTTATTTTATATATATATATATATCACTCCATCTCAGAAGTATTACACTCTCTTTGTTGTTTGTAAACTAGGGGTTGCAAAACTCTAAATTAAAAAGTTCTTTGAAGTTCGGGTAAATATTTATGTTATGGTTATTTATTTAACTAGACCATGAAAACAAGATATTGCACATAACCAAGAAACCTCGAAGTTATCTCGAGGCAAACACACGCAGAGCAGCAGCACACAAAACAAAAACTCTTTTCTCATTCATTCCCCACATTTTCTATTATTCGGGGTCTCTCTCTCTCTGTCTTATCCAATGGAGCCGAAGCGTCGTCATTCGCTGGCGTCTCGAGCTTCGAACATCTGCCTGTTACTTGGTATAGGCATTGCTGGGGTTCTTCTAGTTACGAAGAAGCTAAGGAAGAGAGTTCGTGAAGACTTCGGTGCCTTCATCGAGAAGCTTCTTTTGCTTCCTCCCCCTCAGCCTTCCCCTCCCAAAGCTCCTCATCCCCTCACTGCTCTCTCCTTCGCCGTCTCCGACCTGTAAGTCACCGGATAACTCTTTAAGTAAGATGGGTACTTTCAAAATGGTATTAGCAGAATGAAAACTGTTCCCAAGCACTTGAAAGACTTGCAAAGTTCGAATCTTTGACATTCATATCACAAAGTATGGATTAAAGGTTGTATTTTGGAAGAAAAAAAGTGTATAACGTGTTTCTCTTCCAATGGATTTTTGGTTTTGTTTCTTCTAAGTGTCTCTGTTTTTTAATTTGTTTGGCAGATTTGATGTTAAAGGCTATGTGTCTGGTTTTGGTCATCCAGACTGGATTAGGACACATGAAGCCGCTGCTTTAACATCTCATGTGGTTTCGGTTCTTGTTGAAGGTGGAGCTACATGTGTTGGGAAGACTGTTGTTGATGAATTTGCCTTTAGGTTATTGTCTTGTCTTTCATTACCCCCCCCCATTGAAAACATGTTTCTCCATAAGTCTGATTCTGTTTTTGTTTTTTTTTGCGCCTTTTCATTACTTCTCAGTATCAGTGGAGAAACTAAGCATTATGATACACCCACTAATCCTGCTGCTCCTGCTCATATCCCCGGTGGCGCTTGCAGTGGAGCTGCTGTTGCAGTTGCTGCTAAACTTGTAGATTTTGCTCTAGGTTAGTGTTAAAGACACTCTTATTTCTAGTTTCTGCTTCCATAGTTTTAGGACTATGGTTTTGAATCTAATTTGAAAAATGTTCAGGAATTGACACGGTTGGTGGAGTGAGAGTGCCAGCTGGATATTGCGGTGTTTTGGGATTCAGATCATCTCAAGGGATTGTATCAAACGCTGGAATCATACCAGTGTCTTCTAGTCTTGATGCTGTTGGTATGGATACATCGAATCTTCATATTGACATTAAAGATCAACTTCTGTTGTGTGGTTCTAAGACCAGTGGCATCAGTTTCTGATGAATGGATATTTTTGTGTCTCTTCAGGATGGTTTGCTCGGGATCCAAACACCTTACGTCGTGTTGGCCATGTAATCTTGCAACTTCCATTTGCAGCTCAACGGAATCCGAGACAGATCATTTTAGCTGATGACTATCTTCAGTTGTCTAAGATTCCTGTGGACCGGATAAGTCAAGTGGTGATCAAATCAGCTGAGAAGCTTTTTGGGAGTAAGCCCTCTGCTCTCTTCTTAACACGTTTCTCTTAGATTTCTACTGGTTATAGCAGCATTATCCTTTCTTAATCCTTTTCAAGGACAAGCGCTTAAGCATGAGAACCTGGAGAAATATTTTGAGGCTAAAGTTCCTAGCTTGAAAGAGTTCTTTAGGGAAAAAGCCAGTGGTGATTCAAAGCTCACGACATCAATGCTGCTTGCGAATGTAATGCAGCTTCTTCAGAGGTGAGTGAGACCATTGTTTATTTCAGATTTTAAAAACTGGAACACTAAATCATGTTTATGGTTTTGTTTGTAGGCATGAGTTTCTTCAAAACCATGGGGATTGGATCAGCACAGCGAATCCATCCATTGATCCTGCGATTTATTCACAGCTATGTAAGACACCAGAGCTGACTGATGAAGAGATTGAGAACCTGAACGCAGTTAGGAACCAGATGCGGATAGCTATTGGCTCACTTCTCAAGGTGTGTGTTTTTAGCTGTTTCATACTGAGCCCTCGTAGTTATTTGTGTCTTAACTTAGCTTTAGCCGTTTCTAAAACTTATACTTTTATGATGTTTATGCATCAAGGATGATGGCATTCTGGTCATTCCAACGATGCCATCTGTTCCTCCAAAACTTGGTAGCAAAGAGATTATGTCTGAAGACTATCAGAACCGTGCTTCAACTCTACTTTGTGTTGCTAGCATATCAGGCTGTTGCCAGGTTATAATCTCAAGTGACTACTAAACTATGTTGCTCATGAGACTGCACAGAACCATATCTGAGACTTACCTTTACTCATCTGATGATTCAGGTGACTGTGCCGATTGGGCAGCACGAGAAGTGCCCTGTTTCAGTATCTTTCATCGCAAGGCATGGTGGCGATCGTTTCTTGCTAGATACGGTGCAGAAAATGTATGCCTCTTTGCAAGAGAACTCCAGCCTCATCGTGAATCCTAAATCATCCATAAATACTATTAGCCAAGAAGAGTCAGCTGAGATTGCAAAAGAGAAGGTTTCAATTCATTGCTCAATAGCTTATCTTTTGTTTTAAGGATAGACCGTGTTTCTCAGGTGCTTTTGTCTGTTTCCTTGTCCTATGATTTTAAGGGAAACCAAGCATTCAAGGAGAAACAATGGCAGAAAGCAATTGGGTTGTACTCAGAAGCTATAAAGTTAAATGACAGTAATGGTACCTATTACAGTAACAGAGCTGCTGCATACCTTGAACTTGGAAGGTAATATATATATATATATATATATATATATATATATCTTTCTCAGCTGCAAACTTCTTATTAGTGATGTAATCTATGTCCATGGGGGCTTGACAAGATCCTTCATTACATGTGCAGCTTTTGTCAAGCTGAAGATGATTGTACCAAGGCTCTTACCCTAGATAAGAAGGTAAATCTTTTTTGTTGTTTCATCAATTACTTGCCTTGAATATTGATCATCGTATTTTATAAACTCTGTCAGAACATCAAGGCCTATTTACGAAGAGGAACCGCAAGAGAAATGTTGGGCAATTTTAAGGAAGCTATAGATGGTAAGCTTTGCAGGGTCTTTTCTGATTTCTGCAGCAAAAGCAAAAGAATGGAATAGCTAACGTTCAAAGAATCGGTTTTGGTTTAACTATTGTAGATTTCAGTTATGCGCTTGTGCTGGAGCCAAACAACAAGAGAGCTGCTCTGTCAGCAGAGAGACTGAGGAAGGTGTTCCTCCAGTGACCAGTTTTTGTAGTTAGTAAACCTTGATGTTGCAGATTGTTGACACCATTTTTTGCGTTTATTTTTATCTGTCAAGAGATTTTTTGTTAAATGATATTTACACCAGTAAGGAAGAGCATTTAAGTTTGAGAAATAGTAAAAGGTCGAAATTTTCTCTAATTGGTTTACTTATTGTACCACAGCCCTCACAATCTGCAAAAGTTGAACTAGTGTATGTCCAATTTTGTTGAAACACTTCTTTCTGATATTTACACCTGTGATTGGGCTAAGAGAACAAAAAAAAGAATTTTTCTTTGTTAAATGATATCAGTTCGAGAAATAGAAAAAGGTTGAAGTTTCTCCAACTGCTATACTTACTGTTTCATTACTTAATATGCAAAAGTGGAACTAATGTATTATCCAAATTTGTTGAAACGATTCTTTTTGATATTTACACCTGTTATTGAGTTAAGATAACAAAAAGGGTTATAAGATAGTTTCAGCATTTCAGTACAACTCTTACTTCCAAATTCACTGCTATCTATCTGCAAAGTAGAACAGTTGCATCAACGAAAACCCAAAAGCTGTCCATTTTAGTCAAAGTCAAAGAGTTCTTCAAGTTGCTCGTCGGTCCACTGTGGCACCAAGCTGGAAGACGCCATGGACTGAGATTTGTTGACCTTAGATCCAGATGTAACTTCATCAGAGTTCCCCGTCACGCTCTCTAGCTCACCACTCTGTGGTTCACGATGTCTACTCATCTTTTTTGCCGGTCTAATGTCATAGGCTGTATCAGTCCCCGTAATCACATCTTCTTGCAGTTGCTGTTCTTGAGTGTTTGAGGTCGTGTTGTTTGCTGCAATTCCTGTTTGGCTGACTGAATCATGGTTTCCCAAGTGGGTCTGGTCCATTCTTGGTTGAAACTGGTTCTTGGCCACCCCGTTTAGCCAGGAGTTGCTTTCCTCTGCTGGATTCGTTTCTTCCATTTCTACATCAGTGGTTGCTTCATTGCTTTCTCTGACATTTCTCCGGAGACTGTTCATGATTCCTTGAGTAGTTCCTTGCTCCACAGGAAACACTTTGGGTCGCATTCGCAAATCTTCCTCGTTTTCTGTTTGATATGATAATTGACCAAGTTAAAGGTTTAAGTTTCTCGATCAAACTGTGAAAGAAACTAAAAAGAAAAGTTCATCTCCTACCATTCACTGGAACAGGATTCTTGTCACTCGTTCCAGAATGGCTCTCGTTTGGTACAACAGGAGTATCCTTTGTGATAACCTGTATATGAAACTCTCTTTTCTTAATTATAATCTTCGTTGATTCCAATGAGAATGAGTAGGTGAAACTTGATACCATAACTACCTTGGAGATGTTCTTCAGTGTTATATTAAGATAGCGTGAGGACCGTGAAGGTGCACAGACTGCAACCTGCAAAAACACTATAGCTCAGTGGAGATCCATTGGCTTACTGAAAGTAACTGAGAATTTAAGTAGTGGACTTCAAAACCATGTGAACTGTTTTATCCCCTGGAAGAAAAACAACAAACCTTCTTAAGTATCATCACTGCACCAACTCGTATATCTCTTCCAGACTCACTCTCAGATATCACTTTCCTGTGCACGCTGGCATCGATTGTTCCAGTGGGATCCTACAAGCAATACAAAGAGATCTGAGACACACGACACATGGTGCTGTGACAAAAACAAAAGGTGGAATCTGTTAACGTTGTTAAGAGTTTCAGGTGTGTTTTCATTAACCTTAAGAGTCACCATGATATCACCTAGACCATTTGGAGTGCAGGTTTTGACAATTGCCACGACCTATAAACGACCAACCACGAACCAAGCATGTCACTACCAGAATCTTCATTTTATTGGTAGTAGAGATAAGCATTCATGCGATGCACTATAAAATCTTAACCACAGAATCCAGATAACTTGAAAATAGAAACATTGGGAAAAGACATTATTCTAGAATACTCCACCTTTTATCTCAACAATCACAGAGACAAAACCAAACACACACCGTAAGATTAATATATGATACATAATTCAAATATACTCTAACCAGAAACTAAGAGTATGGTGACTGCATCTCTTGATACAAGGACTAGAGGGTACTGCTAAGCTCTGAGTTGGTTGCTCATACCTGATCGACCTTACCCCAACTGCATGATACGCTCTTAATCTCGCTCAACGGTGTCCCAATAGCTTTCCCACCATTGCTCAGCAAACCTGCCAAACAAAAAATCGGAAAACAAAAATCAAAAAAGAGCACTAGCACAAACTAACAAAAACAAGTGACAAATTCAAGAGAAAGGGATCTACCTTCACGCCGTATGTAATCAACAGCAGAGACCCAAGGGTCCTCAGAGAAATCCTTGTCATCCCAATCAGGCTCTTCCGCAGCTTTACATATGAACTCTTGAGTTGGGATCGGTTCTCCATGCTCATCAAACGATTTCGGATCCTTGTTCATCTTTCTTCGGATTGCAACTTGAACAGTTCCAGCAGGTCCTGGAATCAAAGAGCGGGGATGACTGTCCTCAGGAAAACGATCTCGCAGCGAGGAGCAGGGGCGCAGAGTCTGATGGTTAAAACCCGCCTTTGGATTCAGTTGTGGCGTGGTTGGTTGCAGAGAAGGCCTTGATGGAGATTTGCGTTTGCAAGGACGGAGAAAAGAAGGGAGCTCAGAATCACCAAGTTCAAGAGCTTCCCATTGCTCTACTTCTTCTTGAGAATTCATATGAACGAACAAGATTCATCCGCACATACCCTCTTTCCTACCAATTTTTACACCAGAAACTGCCACAGTAGAATCATGAGAAGATTTAAAAAAAAAAAAAAACATCTATTTTTGGTTCACCGAGACAATCAAATCATACCAATTCAATTTGATTATAGTCCAGAGAACAGTTCAATCGAAACCCTAAAAATTATCACTCTAGGAAACTCTCTCTGATTAGTTTTACGAGGTGATCAGAATAACAAGAAACAAAACCCTGAAATCCAGTGAACACTATAGCAATCGCATAAAATGAAAAGTGGAAATTCAATTCGAGAATAGGACTAGGAATCTCATAGTACCCAGAATGAGGAATCACCGAAGTGTGACGGAGAATCTACTACAGCGAAAGAGACGAGGGAGGTGGTAGCAAAGCGAGGCGGTGTGAGAGAGAAGTCTCAGTGCGTGAGAACGGTTTTGATTTTTTTTTCTTTTCTTTTGGTGTGTGATATTCGAACTTTCGTTCATAAGGGGTATTTGTGTCATTATATATTGGGCCTAATAATGGGCCGGCTCAGGGTTCTTTTTAAAAAACAGAACCCACAACTTCAAATTTCGTTTCTTTTTACCTTGGGCTGGGTTGCGGGTCAAACCCGGCCCGCTGACCCGCCAACCCGCGGATTTTAATTTTTTTTTTTTGCCAAAACATCTGATCCGCAATACCCACAAACAAATAATTTTGTACCCACATTCGTCCCGTTCAATTTTGCAGGTAACCCACGGGTTATATTTTTTTTTTAAATAATTATTTAATTTAATTATTATAAAATAAATATAAATAATATATTTATAATTAAAACTTTATATATTATTAAAAATTTAAATTATTTTTTAAAAAAATTCCCGTATTTAAAAAAAAAATATTTACTTTTTCTACAAAAAAAGGTTTTTTCCGAATTTTTTTTTTAAAGAATATGCGGATCAGCGGGTACTCGCGATCCAAAATCCACCAACCTGCACCTGCCCCGTATAAATTACTCATAACCCGCATCTGCACCCGCGAACTGATTTTTTTCAAATTGATCGATCCGCACCCGCCCCGCAGCGGGTCAAATGGGGCGGGGCCCGTGGGTAAAATCTCATATTCCCAGACCTATTTTTACCGACTAGATTTTATTCATCATCAAAAACTCATTACAGAATTACATTTTTTCAAAAAATCGTAGTCGCAAAGAAAGAAGAATTTTATAAAAAATTATTACATAAATAACATAAAATTAAAATTAAAATGATTTAGCTAGCTGTTTTGAAACGAACCAAACTAAAACTTTCAGTTTTTAATTTAGGTTTAGTTATAAGCTGTGAACCGATTAGCAGATTTAAAAATTGATTCAGTTGTCAACTTTTTTTTTGGTTGTCAATTTGGTTCAGTAGTTCTTTTTTCTATGACTATTCTGCCAAGCAAATAAAAAAGGTTTGAGAACTCAATCTGCGATAGAACAACTTACATAAAAACTTTATATAAAATGATTTTGCAGTTTAAACCCGAAGTACGTAAGAAATCTTGACGGATTAAAATCTTTATTGTAGAACTGCTATCTCTTTAATCTTTGTTGAGATTTCTACCCAAGCTTAAAGTTCTTCGATCGTGAATATTAAATCTTTGTAGTTCATTCCAAAAATTACGATAACGTAACATTTTTTTTTTTGAATAACGTAACATACGGTAACGTAACATATTTTCTATTTTCTATTACCCAATTAACTGTTTTTAGCTCTAAATACAAAGAGGACACTCATCATTTTTGGTTTTTTACCCATAGTTGATTTTGTCAGACGTGTCGTCTCTTCAAATTCATAACACACACTATATTACGTACGATATAGATATCCATGAATCATCAACCATACAGATGGTTTATAAGCATACGGGTTGTAAAACAATTCAATCTAGTTGTTGCATTACTATAGTGGTTGTTCCATTTGACTCGAATCAATTTTAACATTCTTTTTATGCATGTCTAATCAGTTTTAATGGATTCATGTCGATTTTCTAAATAATTTCTCGAACCCATATTTTCAAAAATACAAAATATTACTAATCCATATTGATAACGAAACAATACAGTTATAAACCAAACCTATATCCAAAATCTTAGACCGAGTTTACCAAACTAACAAAAATTACTCCAAACATAACCATATTAACCAAACTTCTAGCGAAAACCGAAAATTTGGTTCAATTTAATCACTCTGAAAATCCATATTATCAGAAACAAACCAAGTTTTCGGTACAGTTTAACAAAAAAAAAAAAATGAAATGCAAATCAACTGATTTCCGAATTGACTAAAAAAAACAGACTACCTTAGCCGCAGCTCGATCTCTTGAACCACCATGAACGAATGCATTGATATAAGATGGGTTGGTCCCTTTTGGTTCATCACTAACACAAGAACCGAACGACATCCTTGATGTAGTATTCATATCAATCAACACACCATTATAATGAAGATATTAATAGATAGGAATCGAAACACCAAGAAAGAGAGAAATTCTTCTTCAATCTAAACGTCGGGGACAGGACATTTAATCCAAAATGGGTGCTTGGTTATTTAAAAAAATATTTTAGAACGTTATAATTTTTTTACTATATTTTATTTTAGAAAAACGAATTATTTAAAATACATTATTCATAATTTTCTCAAATTATATTTACCTAACATATAAAATTTTCTTAAACAAGTGGAAGTTAAAAAAACTACGCGATTGGTATCTTTTTTTCAAAGCTTCCTCCTATAATAGGAAAACCTAAAATTTTCTCATACTAAAACAAAAAAAACCTCAAATAATATTTGTACCTTTTCTGATTTGATCTCTTTTCTTCCTCCCCAAACTCTGATCTCCCTTTCTGGTAAAATAAAAACATGTAAAAAAAAAACATTGGCGAAGACCATAGAAAGGTAAAGGGAATATTTGCGACGGTGAGTTTATAGGTTCACGTTTAACAGTTATGCTTTTTTTTAATTTTTGAGTGTTTTTTTGCTTTATAAACATGCACGGTCGTTTCATTTGTCCTCTTGTGGGTTAAATTTTCCTGAGACAACTTTGAGGGACTAATGATGTTTTTTTTTTTTTTTTGCTAAAACGGACTAATGATGTTTCAGGGGGGAGAAGCATAAAGATCGGAAGATGAATAATCTGTTAGGTCTCCTTCGTATTCGTGTAAAGCGCGGCGTCAATCTCGCCGTCCGCGATCTCAACAGTAGTGATCCTTACGTCGTCGTTAAAATGGGAAAACAGGTAACCAACGTCAACCATAATTTATATAAATATGTACTAATATCTGATCTTTTTAACTGTTTTTGTCAAACATATATATTTTATTATTCGAATACATGGTTTTTTTAGAACTATTCGAATACATGGTTCCAAATAGAAAACTTTAAAACAAATTTTGTCATGAAATTGTACTGTACATATTAATATTTGATCTTATTATATCTCACTAATATTTTATCCATTTGAAATCGTCCTGCAAGTATATACAAATATAGGCAAATATAATCAGCAATACTAATTTTTAATCACAAAATAGCATAGAAAATAAAATCACGTTTATTAAAAATAAAATAAAATTATAAAATAACACTCATTATATAGAAAAAAAACTAAATTGCTGTAAATGATAAATCATGAGCCATAACCCATAAGTGCTCAATATTTTTCCCTAATCTTGATATAATATATATTTCTTGTGAATGATATATTTACATACTTAAAAACAATTTTTATTTAATTTTTTTGACTTTACAGTGTTTAATTATTTTAATTAACAATATAACTAGAGATAGTATATATATTTGTTTTATATCATTTAATGAATTTTTATTATTATTTTCAATTTGGGACAAAAACTTATTTTATTGCTATTTAAGACTTAAGAGTATTATCTACAATTATCCTTTATTCTTCTGCTACGCTAATAGAGTGTGTACCAGATATCTCTCTGCATAACTTATAATTTACATAATGGCAAATTCACATTTTTTTATATGACTAAGTTCAAGAAATAGTACAACTTTACTTATATATACACTAGCTAGTTAGTTATTGAAACGATGAGAAAACTGAATGTGCAGAGATTGAAGACTCGAGTTATTGACAATGATGTGAATCCTGAGTGGAATGAAGATTTGACTCTCTCAGTAACAGATCCCAATCTTACTGTCCTTTTGGTAAGTAACGTACATATAAAAACTCGTTTAAGCATATATTATACTATTACTATAACACTTGGTTACCGTTTTCTTCTAAGACGGTGTATGATCACGATACATTCACCAAAGACGACAAGATGGGAGATGCAGAATTCGAGATTAAGACGTATGTTAATGCATTGACTATGCACTTGCAAGATCTCCCATGTGGGACCATTGTGACCACGGTCCAGCCTAGCCGAGACAATTGCTTAGCCGAGGGGTCTCGGGTCATCTGGTCTGACGGTAAGCTCGTTCAAGATATGGTCCTTAGACTGAAACATGTCGAGTGTGGTGAGGTCGAGATTCAGCTTCAATGGATTGATCTTCCTGGTTCCAATGGTCCATGATTTGTTTTCTCTGAAATTTACCTTCATGTTAAATTACCGGATCCATTCAAATTTATTTGATCTTTCATAACTTCCTGTAAGACTCCATCAGTATCTAAGTTTATTTCAGGCTCGGTTAATAGTACTTTAGAGTTATGCATTTTTCCGATTGGATCAGAATAAGCATAAAATCAAGTATTGATAGAATTTATTTAGTTTGGAAAACCAATTTTGGATACTAATTCAGATTTTCAAGTTGGGGTTTTCAAAAAAAAGAAAAAACTATCCGAATATTAACTGAACTCGACTTGAACATATATAAAACATGAATGAAACATAAAAGACTTAACTAGCAAAACCGAAAAACTCAACTCAAACTGGAACACAGGTCTCCTGAGCAGGAAGTCTAGTAGACTTGTAATTTTATATTTCTCTAACGATCTTTATTTTTATTCGGCGTTTTGCCTCTGAACCTTCTTAGTAAGAAAAGATAGATTATGGTGAGTAAGTGATTTAGAGACAGAGCATGGACGAATCCAAGAGATAAAGAAGGTAAGAAACCAATGTTTTGAAAACCGGACCGGACACCGACTCGGTGTAGCTACTAGTTGACTGGTTGGACCGGTTCAACCGGTCAAACCGGGTTTTCTATTTATGAAAAATTATATATATATATATATATATATATATATATATATATATATATATAATTATATATTTATATTACATGAACTTTACTTCTATATATAATATATATTCTCTTTATTTTCTATAATTAACTAAATATAAATAATAAATATAAATCTAATTATATATAGTAAAAAAATTAAATAGTGAATACTATGTAAACTGAAAATGATAAAATCATATGATTTAAAATTAAAATTATCATATTTATTTATTTTTACAAATAACATCTTAAATTTTATGAATTTGGTAAAATAAAGTTAGTATATGAAAGTCAAAAAATAGAATTTTCACATTGTTTCTTAAAAAAATAAAAAATTAATTAAATAGTGATAGTTGAATACTAATGATACAATATTAAATTTTAGCTAGTAATAATTAAAAATATTTAATTATATATTAATTTTTAAGAACCGGGTTTTAAAATTGACCCGGGTCACCGGTTTGACCGGTTTTTAGCCGGTTTTACCGGTTTTTCATAAATCCGGGTTTTAAATCGAACCGGACTCGACTTCTTCAGCGAGTCACGGTCGGACCGGTTCGACCGGCCGGTCCGGTCCGGTTTTCAAAACACTGTAAGAAACCAAGAGAGAATAAGAGAAAGAATGAGAAACAGAGATAAGAGAATTGACAGTGAGGAAGAGAGTAAACAGAGAGAGTATGAGAGTAACCAAGAGAAAAGAAAATGGTGAAGAAGAAAGGGGAACTCCCCCATTCAGCTTCATCTTATGTTATCTTGCTTACAACATATTTAAAGGCATAAAGCTAAGAGAGAAACCTAAATTACACAATGGTCTAAGAAATGTACTCAGATCTAGATTTGAATTTCAAATTCAAATCTCCAACAGTCATATTATTCCAGCCTAGCACTCAAGTCTAGCTCTCAAGTCTGGCTCTCAAGTCTGGCTCTCAAGTCTGGCTCTCAAGTCTGGCTCTCAAGTCTGGCTCTCAAGTCTGGCTCTCAAGTCTGGCTCTCAAGTCTGGCGACTTAATTACGTTTCATGTCAACACTCCCCTCAAGCTTGACCATAGAAGATCCTTGGACAAGCTTGGAACACTGAAGAAGCTCCCTCATTAAAAACCTAAGTGTGGAAAACCTCATGGGATAAAACCAACACTTAGGGAAAAAGAGTGGAGTTCAACAATGCCTAGGGATTGGCCAGTGAGTCTAAGGAGTTTCAGATAACTCATGGTGGAACCCTTAGACTCTGGATCATGGCTGACTTTTGCTGCAAGGATGAACTCTATAACTTGCACACACCAACATCTTGGACTCTTCTTTAGGCTGGTTGTGTCTCCCCCTTTCTTCTGACTACTCGCCATCTTCAAAGGGGTTTATGGACCACTAGCTTCTGATATATAGAGCTCCAAGTACCTTTAACACAATGCATAAACACTTGCATCAATTCTCAAGGCATAAACCAATCAAACTTCAACTCAAAGATTGAACTGGTTACTCCCCTTGCATATGATAGAAAATTTGAGATGAGGAGTGTCTCTTGGACACTTGAATCCTTCTTTTGAACTGAAGTAAAGCAGTGGACGACCTGGACCTTCAGGATGGCTCACCATTACCCCACCTCAAGATTGATCCAGAGAGAATGAGTAAAGGACCAAGCTTGCAAGTGAGCAACAATGGCTTTTAAAACCAGGAGCGCATCACCCCTACAGCTGCGCTTAAGCCAACTGGTTCCTCCTTTGATCTCTTCTCCACTGCCCCTTTATGGACCACCGGTCTCCTCATGACTTAGGTGATGATCCAACTTGTGTTTCTTGAACCAGGAGCTCAACAACCAACCGGTCTGCGCTTAATTCAACCGGTTCAAGCACACAAGATTTTCTCTCCATGGTCAGTCATATACACACTGTGCAGGCTCTGGATTTACAGGAATATACACATGTGCAGGCTCTGAACGGCATGGGCAAAGTCTTTTTCTTTGTCTCAGTTTAATGATGGACAGAGTACATCACTTGTGTACCTGAAACATCACTCAAACACCAGCAAGAATCAGACCACACACACTAGGATCAGACCTTGATAACTCACCAAGTCTGATCCCAATGTTTTAAGAAAATGCAATGGACAGAATCTAAACAACTCATTCAGTTCAAATCCATGCACACAAACATCACTAACTGCTCAGGTATGATCACTCATCAAAACAAGGCAATTAGGCTATTTTATGATCAATTAAACAATGATATGCTCAACTGACAAAACCAGAGACTAGACAACTCATCTAATCATCTGAAACAACTCATGAATACACTACAAGACCAGGAAACTCTCCTAGACCTTTAGCAATGCAATAAGACAATTTCAGCGTCTAGACAACTCGCCTAGAACACTCACAACACATAACATCTTTAAAAACACTTAAACAAGCTCATACTAGAGTTTAGGAGGTTAGCTTACAACTCAAGGAACCTGAGCTAGTTCCTTGTACCTCCATGGACATGGTTCATCTGAACTTGGCAGGTTTGAGGTGTGGGTGAAGGTCCCAACACTTCTCCTTGGTATGTCCTTCACGCTGGCAGTGCTCACACTTGAGTCCTCTCCCCTCCTCCTTCTTGTAATGTGTCCTTTGTGACTGAAAAGAGGCGGCTGCTTGATTTGCAAGAGAAAGAGTCTCCTTTCCTTCAAACAGGCAGTGAGATCCATCTTCTTTTTGAACTTGGGAGCACACCTCATCAAATGTGGGAAGCTTTTCTGGCCTCAAAATGTGTCTAATGAGGTCAGTGTAGATTGGACTGAGGGTGAGAAGAAGCCAAACACCTTGTCTTGCTTTCTTCTTTCATGGAGGATGCTTGGGTCTGTTGTAGATGGTCTCAATGAATTAAGCTCACCCCACAGAGAGTTGTACTTGCCAAGGTGATTATAAAACTCCATCTCCTCCTGAGACAGGTTGTTTATAGCCTTCTTGAGCTCATACACTCTTGTGAGGTTAGATGAGTTGCTATAGACCCTAGAGAGAGTCTCCCAAAGCTCCTTAGCACTCTCACAGTGACAGTAAGACTCCATAATAGGAGTTGAAAGAGAGCTTTGAAGGATAGACAAGACCAGTAGGTCTTCTTGCTGCCATTTGGTGCTGCTTTGCTTTGGAGCTGCTTGTAGACAGTGCTCCCACAATCCTTGCCCTCCAAGTGATGTCTTCATCAGCCTGGACCAGACAAGGTAGTTTGACCCCTTGAGCACCACATAAATCACCAAGCTTCTTGTTTTCTCCATCTTGGAGAGTTTTGGACCAGTGGATAATAGAGAGCACCCACTGGCTTTGCAAGAACAGAGCTTGAAACTGGACTTTGATGAGGCTTGCTGGACTGAACTGAAGCCTCCTTGAGTTCCAGAAACAAAAGTTCTCCTTTATCTTGATTTCTGGTGAGTCTCTTCCCTCCTAGAAAAGCTTTGGACCAGAGGATACAAGGATGAACAGAAACAGAGATTTAAAGAGATATATGAACTGGAAAAAATTTGCGGAAGCTCTCTAGGTTCTCAAGAACCTGGCTCTGATACCATGTAAGAAAAGATAGATTATGGTGAGTAAGTGATTTAGAGACAGAGCATGGACGAATCCAAGAGATAAAGAAGGTAAGAAACCAAGAGAGAATAAGAGAAAGAATGAGAAACAGAGATAAGAGAATTGACAGTGAGGAAGAGAGTAAACAGAGAGAGTATGAGAGTAACCAAGAGAAAAGAAAATGGTGAAGAAGAAAGGGGAACTCCCCCATTCAGCTTCATCTTATGTTATCTTGCTTACAACATATTTAAAGGCATAAAGCTAAGAGAGAAACCTAAATTACACAATGGTCTAAGAAATGTACTCAGATCTAGATTTGAATTTCAAATTCAAATCTCCAACAGTCATATTCTTCCAGCCTAGCACTCAAGTCTAGCTCTCAAGTCTGGCTCTCAAGTCTGAAGTCTGGCTTCCAACAAATCTGCCTTCTCAAGTCTGACAGCTTAATTCTCAAGTCTGGCAGCTTAATTCTGTTTCATGTCAACACTTATTGGCTCTTGTATTAGCTCTAAGTTTACTCATCTCCCCAGACTTTAACTTAAAAATAGCTAAGTGCCTATTAATTGTAGATTTAAATCTGGACACGCCAACTAAGTGTATGATCAAGACAAAGATAACATGTTGTTTAGTCAAAAAAAAAAAAACATGTTGCGAACATTAATTGGACAATACGTATATTGACGTCGTCTGATTTCGGCGCAATATTCAATTATCCTGTTTGAAAGCCAACTAATCATATGTTCGTAGATTGGCCGAGTTTACTATGTCTGATAAATAGGTCATTCAACTTATGGAAGAGTGGGTTAGACATATCGGCTAAGTGTCTGATCAGAACATGATCAACATGTGGCAAACACTAATTAAAACATTATATTTTTCAGTACTTTTTCAACTCTGCATAGTACTTGGTTATTATTTTTTTATTTATAAAAACTACTTTATGCAAACGTTCGCAGATCAGCCAAGTTTACTATGTAACGTGTAAGTCACTTAGATCGGCGATCCCGGGAATAGTGAACGTGACGTACCGGGATGTCATTCACTTTGGCAATTCACAACAATGGCACGAATAAACCGAGTTTACTATGTCAGACATTTATGTTATTCACCCTCGGCGAAGCTGAGAAAATGAATGTAACAAACTGAGATGACGTTCATCTCGGAAAGCCTATTGGGAGATACATATATCCAAGCGCCATGTAATTCGATGAACCGAAAGTGATATGTTGTATCATTCAACTCGAGCATTTTCTTTTATAGCTGAATCCATAAGGGCTGTCTACGTACCCCTAAAAAGGATCAAGGCATCCATAGTCTCTTTTTAATAACACGAGATGTGCTCTTATTTGAAGTACCGTTTGAGGTTCATTGAGTTCCAGGAACGCGGCAGGACTTTCCGGATGATTTATCAAGCGATAGACACAGGGGTTGACATATTTGAAAATCTTAGATGGAACTTCCTAGTTGGTTCTAAACTTGCCAGTCTTCCACTCTTGAGTTTTTCCAATTACTTTTCTCAGACTGAGATCGCTGAATTGGAGGACCTTTGCTGGAACTTTCTTGTTTCAATAGCTTTCTGCGAGGTTTTGACAATTCTGGGTTTGAAGAAGTGTCTGATCTCAGCGTTCTTCGATTTTGTGTAGAGACATTGATGACCTTGGCAGGGGCCATTGCTTCACTCGCACACCAAGGACAACGATGTTTTGTTAGTTGCTCCTCTCGGAAACGTATTATGTGACTATAAGAAACTATCCAACTCATCTGTCCGGTGACTTTTCTTAAAGTCAAAGAGTTTCTTGATTCCGTCGATGATGATTTTTTTGGTTGCTTCAGTTTGCCTGTTTAATTGAAGGTATCACGGTGTATATGTACATAGGCGAATCCTCCATCTTTCACATAAACCACAAAACTAGTTGGAAGTAAACTGAGAGCCTTTATCGAAGATGATCTCATAGGGAAGGTCATGACGATGACTCGAGGAAATGTCAGCAATAGATGATGATGACTCGAGGAAATGACTAGGTATGGACGTTCGGTGGCCCATTCGGTATCGGTCCGGGTGATTCGGATTTCGGATTTTCGGTGTTATGCTCAGAAGTACCATTCGGGTTTTACTAATTATCGGATCGGGTTCGGTTCGGTTCATTCCGGATTTGGTTCGGATCGGATGTAACCAATGTTTAAAATCGTCCAATTTTTTTTTTAACCTTAAAAATTGACATTTTTTTTTCAAATATATAAATTATTTACAAATCTAGTTAAATATTAGTTAAACTATCTAATTTAGCTAAAAAGTATTCAAAATAACAAATAAAATAAATTACAAAAATATTTTGAATACTCTAAAATATCTAAATCATCTTTAAATATATAAAAATATTAACATATTTAACTAATTTCGGATATTTTCGGATCCTAGTTCGGATTTCGGTTCGGTTTGGATTATAACCAAACTCCAAAGTACTAAGCTCATAAGTTTCCGTTCAGATATTTTTGTATAACAGTTCGGATTCGGTTTCGGTTTTTCCGGTTCGGGTTTAGGTAGGTACTTCGGGTTGAGGTAAAAACACCCAGGCCTATGAAATGACCGTTCTCTACTATCTTCAATCGCTTTGGTTCGACAATGGCAGTCACCGCCGTTCTTAGAATATTGAAAACATGGCCTATCCCGACTCGTTGGAGTGGTGTGGGGAACTTTCCCGTTAGCTTTTGGTAATATGGGTAGAGAAACCGATTGTTGACTATGATAAATAGGCAAGTGGAGAGAAGAGCTATGACTTGGAGAGAGCCTGCAGATATTTTGAAGTTAGGACCACCCAGCCTCCAGTCCATCACTAGACCTTGAAGAACTGTTAAGCTTAGATGTATGGCGACCGGAGTGCTAAAGAATATTGTGGCTAACGCAAGGGAGATGATTCTTATGACTGCCTTGACATCTTCCACTTGTTGAACGCTACATAGTCTCCATGGCTTTCTAATTGTGCCGTCTGGTTTAACCTCTTTCTCCAGTTTCAATGCGGCACGGTTAAAAAACCTGTGCGTTGAGAAAAAAAATCATTAGAATGGCCTCTCATTACAGAGCCGTGCCTCAGTAAGAAAAAAAAATGAAACATTCGCTTAGAACAACAGAATTTAACAAAAGTTTAAAGGCATCATTTTTAACTAATCTTATATATAACCAAGCGCATAAAATAATTAAAAGAACATGAATTTATGCAATTAAAACACTGTGGTAATTAGAATAAAGAAAAATTGGATTTATGATGAACAATTGAGTTCTTAAATTACAAAATGAAGACAGTTTGTTAGTTATTAGAAAATAGAATAGTTAGAGTGGCTTTTGAAATATTTTTAATGCTCATGACAGATAAAATTTTTCCTTTGTTTGAGTATTGAATAAGAAACATTGATTGATCCATTATTTAATCTATAAAAGAATTAACTATAAAAAAATTGAATTATTTCTAAAAAATTTCTCAAATTAAAATAAATATTTTTGTAATTAATATTTTTGTTAGTTATTTTAATTTACATTTTTTTACTCTGTAATAAGTATTATTATATTTATTGCAAAAGTTGTTAGTTAGTTTAAGTTACATGCTATAAACGTTCCCACGACTTCTGTCTCAATGCTACAGGGTTCTCAAGCTGTACTTTATTTTACCTCAGACTCATTGTGGGCATTGTGATTGATTAATTGTAGTAGTCTTTTTCGCTGGCGGAAACCTCAGCTTTTCTTTTGAGTACCGCGGCCAAGATGACGCCAAGTATACTTGTGAAGGGATTTCCTAAGGGTTTGTCATGCTTGTACAATCTTTTCCCAAAGATGAAAACCAAAAAGCTGAAGAGATTAGCAGCTGCACAAAGACCAAACCCCAAGGTCCAGCTGATGTTGTCTTCAGAATAGACAATGGCGGTTGCACTTATAGCTCCGGCTAGATACGTCGTGAAGAAAAACCCGTTGAAAAAGCTTCCTTGGTCTTTAGTTTTATCAAACTGGTTCGCACCAGCCGTTGCCAAAGTAAACCGTGTCCCACCTACTCCTATAGCGGCTAGAGTTATGGCCGTAAAAGGGACACCGAGCTGGATCGTCGAAGGAGATTGTCATAGGATTGAAGCTGTTTCACACGGGTTAGGCCTCAGTGAGTCTAGTGAAGCTGTTAGAGTCAGCAGAGCTACACCCTGAACAAGGAGTAGAGATGCAAGTTTGTGTTAGAGACTTTTATTGAGTAAAACACCAAGAAAAATTCCTAGGCTAGCCATTGTTAGTTTATTTTTCCAAAAAATAGTCCATAAAAAGGGAATTGACTAAAAGAAATTCCATTAAAGGGTAAATATACATTTATACATTTATGATTAACTAATCTAGATTTAGGGTTTAAGATGGCAAATTTGTGTTCGAGAATTTTACGGTGATGAAATGACAAAACCAAATGTTAATTTGAGTTTTTTTTTTCTTTTTTTTTTAAAAACTTTTACCATCAGAAAAATGAAAGCTGAAACTGCAATGACAGGGATGGTTCCAAAGAAAGAGTCAGCAGCAACAGCACCAAGACTGGCGACACAGAGATACAACCATTAAGAGCATTATTAACGCCACCCCTTAGCTGAGTTCCAAAGGGATGGGTCCCATTGTTTTTTTTAAATCTGTGCCATTTGCCTCTTCCGTAAGAGCTGGATTTGGCTTGGTTCTTCCATTTTTTGCGGGTCCCACGACACGTGGTGGTCTGCGATTGGTTCTATTTTATTTTATTTTAAAAAAAAATCAGATAAAAATAAGAATTTTTTTTTAAAAAAATTAAGAACCCTCCCTCCTCTTATACCATTAATGATGCTCTAACAATGCTCTTCACGTTGAATTCCTGAATCAGGTAGACGATCAAGTTGAGTAACCAACCCCACGCAGCTATTGTCAAGCCTAACAACGTAGCTGCACCACAGATAGATTCAGTTGTTATGTAGGTTATGAAAAAATAAAAATGAAAACAGAGAAAACGAGACTCTTACCAAACATAAACGGAAAGGTAATCCAACCTCCACCACGGCGTTTGGTGCTTGATTCTTGTGACATTGGTGTTTCTGCATCATCGAGAAAAACTGAACCAGCCATGTTTCGATATCAAGTAGAGGTACTTCAACCTTTTGTTTTTGCCAACAGTGCCCTAAAATTGTGGAAGATATATAGAGCGTTTTCTTTGACGTGAGTTGAGCCATCACTGTCTGCTTCGAATGTTAATAGACCACTCACTTGTATAAAACACAAAGCGTTTCCTTTGACGTGAGTTGAGCCATCACTGTCAGCTTCAAATGGCAAGAACACAAATGTACCAAGAGCATCGGTTAGGATACGTTATTTATTATGATTTTATTATTTAGCAAAATTCATTTTGTCTTTTTATCTAAACCAAGAACCGCATTTGTTTTCTTTCTCTTACTTTTACATTTTTATTTTTTTGAATTTGTAAAATACTAACCAGAGCTGCAGATGCTCTAAGCAGCAATTTGGATGGATATTCACGGGGTTACTGATCTTCTAAGCATATGTTGGATTCCGTGTAAATAATCTCCATTATTTTTTCCTCTTGCTCAAACTCAAGAAGAATGGCTTTAGAAAGATTGATTCATAATTTGGGTCGTGCATTTTAGCCCAGGTACTTGCAATCCATGTTTAATCTGAATTCAGCACTCACGAATTGAAGACACGAATTCGATGGTAAACTATTAAAAAGATGCTTGTATATTATTGATCAAGAGGTGATTACAAAGAGAAAGAAAATAAAATTTAAAGAGTTAACCATATTGGCAAGAACAAGGTAAGCTATGAAAACTCTTATCTTGTACTGAATTGCTCGTTTGTGTTAATTTTCATCCTTGTTTTCTGTCTTCTCCTATTATAATTGACGTCTTTTCTTATTTTTTTCAAATCGGTGTGTCCTCTAACCACCTTTTAATCAAGTGGGCTGAGTACTATTTTACTTGATGGACCTTGTCGAGGGATGTAATCCATATCCAACACTAAGTCTCCCCATTTCATTGTGAGAGACAAAGTCGATCTCGATAAATTTGCAGAATAGGTTCCAAAAAATAAAGAACTCGACACTTTTCCTTCAAATGAGGCCATGTTTTCCATGTAAGCATGGAGATCCAATCTGGTTTGTCCATGAACAATTCAAAGTTCTGGCTATATATTCAGTTATTTAAACCGTAAACTGAGTCCCGGTTTACTCTGAAAAGTGGTACTGTTATCCCTGAAAGGGCAGGAATCATGACGCCATTTTAGGTGTATAGGCTTAATGATTATGCCTCTTCATTTTTCATGCCACTACCCTATAAAAAGAGAACTGTATCACCATGTCATCACTTTCTTAGCGATCCAAGGTAGTTCTCTCTCAACTCTCACCTCTTTTTATAGCGAAAATCAACTCCAACTTCATCATTTCAGCATCACAACAACTCTCAAAGCTCCAAATAGCTTTGACAGCCAATCTTGCATTTGATATAAAGGTTCAATGTATTGTGTACGTTTTTGTTTCTTGTGCGACCGTGAGCGAGAGGTGGAACTGTCGGGGGTATTTCTTAATTAGAGATACAGCTTTTGGTGGAGATGTCTGGTGGAGATGTCTTTTTCACCATCTTTGTAGAAGAAGAGGTGCTGTTGTTGAGGAGATGTACATCTAAATAGTCCCGAATAGGCAGTCTGGAAGTTATACAAAGTTAGTCACATAACAAAATTCCACTCTAGTCATTGGGAAAAGAGCATTAGAAGATGGTAACCTCCAACGAATTTAGGGTTAATGCTGGTCGCGACAGTCACCTTTGGATCCACGCCGACCGCAGTTAACTGTTGGTGCGAGTCATTCTAAACAAAACGAAACGCTATGCAAACTTTTACCTGTCAATGTTGATGTTAACCATAATGTCAATGTCCTGAGTTTTCTGGACATTGTCATTGTATATTTTCTTAATGAGGCTAGCAATCCCTATGATGTCTGCCAAGAGGAGGTTAGACTAGACGTCGCTTAATTTTATTGCAAAAAAAAAAAAAAATTAATTGCAAACAATGGTGAAGGTGAATAAATTACAGATTTCAGACTCAGCGGTTATTTGACCCAAAAAAAAGACTCACCAGGTATTTGTATTTTCCGGAGAAATCAACTGTCCATATGTATGAAATGTAAAGAGCTCCGTGTTTATGAGGACGATATAAGGTTTAATCTGGTGAAGAAAGTGAGTTTCGGAGAAGCCTTCATATGTATTGATAGTATCACAAATTAGGGATTGGCAATTTGCAGTGAAGGTTGGGAAAGGGATGGATCATTAAGATGGTCGTAGTGGGAGAGCTTGGCGGAGGTACTTAATGGAGAGGTTTCCACGGCGGTGGAAAGTAGGAAATGGCGAAGACGAATGCGTTTGAATAATGAGAAGATTGTGTGTGGGCCTAAATGTTTTAAGAGAGGATTGGCTGAGTCTGGGCTTCCGAATTTTTTATTGTCTTATGTGGCCCATTCGACGTGTAATGCATTTCCAGCGAAATTGTATAACTTTGTTGTGTGATGACAGGTGGCAGCATTTGCCTTTCCTTTCCAACTGACTGGCTCTCTCGAGTATCTATTCTATTAGGGGGTGTATTCAATCTAACATTTGAGGTGATTTGATTTTTAATAGGGTTTTAGATGATTTCAATAAATTGCAGAGATTTAGGTGATTTTTGTTAAACTACTCTAGAATATCACCTAAAACTATGAGATTTGGGTTTTAATTTTTTTAACTAAGAAACTCCACCCAAACACCCTAAAATCACCTGAAAAGTTTAAAACTCCACGACTTAAAAAAGTTCAATAACAGTGGATTTCAAAGTACTTTATGAAATGTCAAATTCAATAACACTGGATTTTAAATGAGTTTTTAAAATTCATGTTTGAATAACAGTGGATTTGTCATTTTAATACAAATCACCTAAAACTCTCAGTTGAATACACCCCCCTTATAATTCTCCAGCATGATTAGTTGATAAAAGGTTGTGTCCAACAATTATTTTTCATATTATCTATTTAAAAAATAAACCATATGTATTGTAACATTTCATTTTCCTTAATTTTCGGATCCGCACGTCCTAATATTTAGCTAAGATGTAATTTACAAAATCTTTCATTTCTATAATTCTTATATTGTATATAAAGCAACTTACGGTATTGGGATTGTATAATTGGCCTGTTGTAGACTATTTTACTAAAAATATGATATTACAATTCTTATATGAATTATGGTTGTAATGGTATGTGCTATAATTTAGCATAACTGTAAATATATATATATATATATGTATATATATTTATTATTTATAGTTTGTATTGCAATATACTTTTGACAAATTAAAATTTTTGGTATATTTATATTTTAAAATAAATCTTCAATTTGTATTCATAAATTTATGATTGGAGAGTTAATAATAAAATAGTGATCAAATTCAAACATATATACTGAAAAAACCAAAAATTACAAACCAACAATATATCCGCGTTTCAAGCATTGATCAAGATCTAGAATAGGTCTGGGCATTTTATCCGGACGCGAAGATCTGAACCAGAACAGACATAAAAATACATGTTTGGGTCTGGATCCATGCTAAAGTACCTATTGGGTTTTTTTTTGGATCCATGGGTCTCGGTTCGGGTCCGATTCCTACCCGAAATCCGATCGGGTACCCAAAGTATCCAAAATTATTGTATACATTAGGTATATTTGGGTAATTTTTTGATATTTCGAATATTTTCAAAATTTCGGGTTCGGGTTTTCGGGTATATTTTAGGTTTCATATAAAATTTTAGATTTTCCGAAAATATAATTCTGGTATTCGGGTAAAATTTTGGGTACCTTTTTGGATTTTCATGTCTGACTGAGATAAATTTTTGGGTATTTTGGTGCCTCTTCGGGTATTTTAGGGTTTTCATGTATTTTCGAGTTCTTAGCTCCAGTTTGGGTATTTCGTTTTCGGGTCCTAAAGGTTCTAAATACCCAAACCGATCCGATTCCGAAATATATTCTAAAATTATGAGTATTTTATTGATACTAAAATACTCATTATTTTATACAATAGATAAAATAGATTTTGATTAAGGTTTATAAACAAGATTACAAAGAATATTACAATTAAATTTTTGAAAAAAATTAAAATAAAAATATACCCGCTCTTTAAAGAGCGGGTCAGAATCTAGTTCTACTTTAAATATATAGATAACACTCAATTATTTTGGAAGTAAATATATAGCAGTGAGCATATATTGATCAACGAAAAGTTCTCGACTAAACTACTTTAGGATAATCAACGTTGGACTAAATTCCAGGATCGAGTAGTTTTATAGTGGAAGCTTTGCATACAACAAATATAGAATCTCGAATCTCTGAAATTATGGTCGTAGTCTAAAAACGTTTTACAATCGATCCAGCATCTTTCTTTACTTGATATTATGTATGGAGTATGGTTGTGCAAATTTTAGGGCAAGAGTATGTAAAGACTTTGTAGTTAATACGAGCTTGTATTGAATCAGATTCTTGAAACTCGCGTTATTGTCTGGTGAAACCCATTCCAGATGCCGTCATTTCTAGAAACCGACGAAAAGAATCCCGAGAATCCAAACCAAATAATAATGAGTTTTGGGAGGTGATTGGTTGAGCAAAGATTATTAGTTTTAATTTTTATCTTCAGACACAAAAATTATCAATCATTTTTATTTAGTTTTAAAAGTTTAAGCCAAAAAATAAAAAAAAATGGTTGTATAAACCTTGTTTTCTAAAGCCAAAGATATTGTTGTAGAAATATTTAATATTTTAAACGTTGTCGGCAAAACTCTAAATCGTTGACTTTAAATCATAAACCCTAAATCTTGGATAAACCCTAAAACTTTGGATAAATCATAAACCATAAATCATAAAAATTTAAAACTAAATCTTAATAACACTAAATCCTTAACCCTAAACCCTTAGATAAATCTTAAACACTTGGATAAATCTTAAACCCTTGGATCAGTGTTTTGAAAACCGGACCGGACCGGCCGGTCGAACCGGTCCGACCGTGACTCGCTGAAGAAGCCGGTTCCGGTTCAGTTTAAAACCCGGATTTGAGAAAAACCGGTAAAACCGGTTAAAACCCGGTAAAACCGGTGACCCGGGTCAACTTTAAAACCCGGTTCTAAAAAATTAACATATAAATAATGTTTTTTCAATTGCTTTTAAAATTTAATATTTCATAACTAATGTTTAATTATCATTATTTAAAATATTTTTTTATTTTATTCAATTTTCTTAAGAAAAAAATATGAAAAATCTCTTTTTGGGTCTCATAACTATTCTGATTTTCCCATATTCATAAAGATTGAGATTTTACTTGTAAAAATAAATAAATATGGTAGTTTTTAATTATGAATCATTTAATTTTATCAATTTCAATTTACATAGTATTCACTTGTTCACTTTATATATAGTTAGATTTATGTTTACTGTTTATTTTTCATTTAATAAAAAAGAATAGAGAAACATGTTATATGTATAAGTAATTTTTAGATCCATATAGTTTAAATATATGATTATTTACATTTAATTTTTTAAAAAATATAAAACCCGGTTCGACCGGTTGAACCGGTTCAACCAGCTAACCAAGAGCTGCACCAGTGGTATCCGGTCCGGTTTTCAAAACATTGCCTTGGATAAATCCTAAGTCATAGAGTTTAGGATTTATCCAAGGGTTCAGAGTTTACCCAAAGTTAGACTTTAGTATTTAGGATTTAGGATTTAGAGTTTAGATTTTATAAAAATAGTAATAGTTGCAACTAATATTGTTAATGCGGTCAGCAAAATACTAAATGCTAAACTCTAAATCCTAAGCATTAAACTCTAAATTCTTGGGTAAATATTAAACCTTTGGATAAATTCTAAACTCTACGGTTTAGTATTTATCCAAAGGTTTATGGTTAAAGACTGAGTGTTTAGTGTTATTAAGATTTAGTTTTTAATATCTATAATTTAGGATTTAGAATTTATCCAAAAGTTTAAAGTTTACCCAATGATTTATGCTTTAGTGTTTTGCTGACAGCATTAAAAATATTAAAAAAATTGGTAATTACTATTATTTTTTATTTATTTTAAAAAACCGGAGACCAGGAGAATTATCTGACTCCAGACATGGCAGCTCGTATGGATGGAATAATGGAAGAAATTCAAGGGTACTGGTTTGCTTGAAAATGGTAAATGAGCTAGTTCTTTTTTTTTTTTTTTTGCTAAGTAAATGAGCTAGTTCTTTTTCGGGGGAAATGATTGGTCCTTGTTTAAAAGCATATGTTTGCTCCTTTTGTCACGCTTATAAATTCTATATGTACTACGTTATATAATATGTTGGATGAATAAAACATGTTTCTGTTTCATGTCAATGTACTGTCTAGGAAAAAAGGAGTTGGCTTTGCATGATACGGTGCATGAATGTTTCGGCTACAGGAAAAATAATGGCTTGAATTGCATGGGGGAAACGTCCAAGTCATGCATACAATATTGTCATATGTTTAATTTATATATTCTATAGGACCTCTTCTTGTGATAAAACCTCTCTCAACTATTTTTTTAAATCGGAAGAAAACTTCTTAACTAATATTTTAACATTTTAAACCTTTCGTCTGAACAATCAAAATTTGACATATGTTATTTATCTACAAAACCTTAAAAATCAAAACTGTATCAAGGTCTTTTGATTTTAAATGTTTACTAGTTTTAATGTGCAAGATTTTCTATTTTATAAATATTTTACTTCATTTCATATAAATCTTTAATTATGTCATTGTTTATAAATCATCTTTATTATTTTTATCATCTTTATTATTAAAAAGTTTTAATTACATATGTTTAGAATAGATATATATATATATATATATATATATATATATATATATATATATATATATATAACAATAATTATTTTTCTGGTATGAAAATGTCTGATAATAATTAATTGTAATAGCTCACTATTCTGCTTAGATGTAAAATGTAGAATACTCTGTTACTTTAGAATATATATTTACAACTGAAATTAACATCATCAGAAATTTTGAGATAAGAAAATGTTAAAAAATACATATTTGATTGTGTGTCAACTAATTTTACATTATTATATTTGTCTTTATTATATTCGGATTTGCTTATTTATAACACTCAATTATTTTGGAAGTGAATATATAGCAATGAGCATATATTGATCAACCAAAAGTTCTCGACTAATCTACTTTAGGATAATCAATGTTGGACTAAATTCTAGGATCGAGCTTTGATGTGGTTTATTTATCCGTTTTTCTAGTTTAGTTGATTTGATTTGGTTGGACTCTAAATTCATGCTCAGTTTGGTTTGCCAATAGTATAAGAAAGACACTAGATTCCTATCGTTAATTCGAAAATGCAAAATTATTTTCGACAAATATTTAATTTAAATAAAATAATAATATTTGTTTTAAATTCTCTTATTTTTGATTTTCTTTATAATAAACATTTATTTTAGTTATTCTGAACTAAAAGTGTTTAATTAATTAATTATAAAGAGATTTGAAGATGTTCTCCATAGTGAATGTATTACTAATCTAAAATTCAATTGTAAATAATCAAACAATGTTCCTAATTAATAAGATAGATTAATTTGATTGTTTGAAATAGTACCACACAATATAAATAGAAGTTAATTCTTCTTAAATTTCTCTTTCAACTTCAGATTTAATAATGCACTATTTTATTACTTTTAAAAAATGCACTGTTTTATTTTATTTTTTCTCTAAGTCTTCTATTTGATGCAAAAGATTATTACTATAATGGTTAAAGTCACTATAGTTTTGATTTAGGGCAATTCTCTCTGATATCTCTTTTTAAGTTTTTTTTATAAAAATAGTCTTAAAAATAAAATGATTAAAATTGTCCTTTTATTTTGAAAATTTTAATATTTATTTTTTTATTTTTTGAAATTTGAAACTTTTTTTTGTAACTTGGCATTCATTTAAAAACAAAAAATGTTTACAAGCCTTAGCCTTAGTGCTTTGGGCCACGCCCAGTTAGCAATCTTAGTAAGAAAAACAGAACCCTTTAAGTACGAAGGCCCAAGAGCCTTAAGTTGGAAGAGGTTGATCAAGAGATCGTCGATGGTTACGAAGAAGACTATAGAGACAGAATCATCGGATCCATTGCTGCATCGCTGCAGATGATAGACGAGGATTGGATTCTCTGATGCTTTGCAATTTGTTCCGCAGTTGATGATCAATGATTGAGAAGATAGTATCCACCGATCTGAAATTGTTGGAATGCAGTCTGGCGTTTCTCTCATTCCAAAGCCAATATAGAGTTGATTGCCAAGCAAGAAGTGTAAGTATCCTTGCCGATCTCTGAGATTTCTGCTTCGGAAGATCTTTGAGCTGAGTGATTGTTTGGTTCCAGTGAGGGGAGGGGACAATACGAACACGGGAAGCGCAAAGAGACCACAGTTCAAAGCTGAAGTGGCAAGAGTGGAATAGGTGGTCTCTTGTTTCGGGAGCAGCATTGCAGAGAAGGCACAACGGCGGGACTTGGATACCCCATGATATCATGCGATCTCGAGTCGGTGCTCTGTTCAGTACCATTAGCCAAGTATTGAAGTTGTGCCTTGGAATTCCATACGGCGTCCAAACCACAGCCTACCAACATCTTCTATCTCACCACATAAGAATGTGTACGTAGCTCCAGTACTATAGGTAGTTGATACCTTACCTGCAATCTCCCATTCGTAATAGTCTTGATCATCAGTGAGGACTACCGTTGTTAGATGAGTATGTAGCTGAAGCTGTCTCTCTGTTCTTGCAGGTGGGATTCTCCAGCTTCCATTACGACACAAGGATGCTACTGTGGCGTTGATCGGGATTCCAAGTCTAGTCGAAGAGAAGTTGAGGAATTGAAAGGTTTCCAAAAGGCGACCAGTGTCAAACCAGAATCTAGCGGTAAGCCCATTTTCCACGCTTGATGAGAGGGTAAACAACGTCTTTGAGCTTCAGCAGCTTGTTGGCTAACCAAGAGAAGGAATGACTCGACTTTGTTGTCCAGTAGTTGTGAACCGAGCCTTTGAGAATAACATCTGTGAACCACGCAACCCATATGGAACCCGCTCTGAAAAACAGCAACCAAATGAGCTTGATACAGCATGCTTTATTCCACACATGAAGGTTCTTAATCCCCAATCCTCCTTGTTCTTTGGTTAGCACCACTTTATCCCAAGCGACTCTTGCTGAATTATTGCTTTCAATGTTTCCTTTCCACAGGAACACACTGCAGAGAGAGTTATGCGAGCAATACATGCTTTTGGGAGAATAAAAGCCGAGCACCAGAAAGTAGTTATCCCTGCAATCACAGTCTTAATGAGTAGTAATCGACCAGAGAACGAGAGAGTTTTAGCCGACCAGGAGGAGAGGCGGGTCTTAATTTGGTGAAGGAGCGGTTCACGCTATTAGGTTGAGTTTCTTCGAGGTTAGTGGAACCCCAAATAGCGGACTGGAAGCGTACTCACAAGTCATGCCAGTTGATGCTTGAATTGTTTCGATTTCTGCAGGAGAGAGACCAGAAGCAAAGAAGCTTGTTTTCTGGTAACTTACAGCTAGAGCTGAGCGTTTTTCAAATTCATGAAGGACCTGCAGAACACACTGGAGAGATTCCAAAGACCCATCAATAAAGATCAGCAAGTCATCAGCAAATGAAAGGTGGGTTAACTTCATTGATTCACAGTTTTTGTGATATCTGACTTTCCCTTGAGAAGCCACTCTATTTAGCATAAAGGATAGACAGTTCATTGCTATGACAAATAGATAAGGGGAAAGAGGATCCCCTTGTCTCAAGCCTCTTTTACCCTTAAAGTATCCACTGACCGAGCCATTATAACCCACCATGAAGCTTGTTGTGCAGATACACGCCTTTAGCAGAGCAATGAAGTGAGGCGGGACTTGCAAACCTTTAAGACAGGAAAGAAGGAACTCCCACGAGAGAGTGTCAAACGCCTTGGCGATATCCACCTTGATGGTAATCTTCTTGAACCTTTTATTCTTGTGGTAACCATGAATTAGTTCACTTGCTAGAACGGTGTTTTCCACAAGTAGTCTATCTTTCACAAAAGCTGTTTGACAAGGTAGAATCAGTTGCTGAAGGATAGGCTTGAGTCTAGCAACCAGAATGCGCGAAATAACTTTGTAGACTGTATTCAAGCAAGCTATAGGCCTGAAGTCTGAGATCTTAGAAGCCCACAGGAACTTTGGAACTAGTGAGAGAATCGTAGAATTAGTAGACGTTGGTAGAAAAGCACACTCAAAAAAATTCTGAATCGAAATAACTGCTTCTAATCCCACAGTGTCCCATGCAGCCTTGAAGAAACCCGAGGTCAAACCATCTGGCCCAGGAGCCTTGTTGGGATTTAATTTGAAAAACAACCTTTTGATTTCTTCAGGTGAAGGAGGAGCAAGCATAGCAGCAACTTGCAGTTGTGAGCAACGAAAGGGGATAAGACCAGCAAACCAAGCAGGGTCCGAAACAGTGTGAGGAGGATAGTAAAAACGAGGCCCAAGAATTGACATGAAGTGATCAATCGCCAGTAAGCTCATCTGAACCGGATCAGTGACAAGAATTCCAGAGACTGTGAGGAAAGCTCGGATAGCGTTGTAACTTGCTCGCACTTGGCACATACGGTGGAAATAGGAAGTATTAAGGTCCCCTTCTCGCAGCCAATTGATCCTAGACTTTTGTCGAAAGTAGCACTCCTCAATGTCTCTGAGAAATAACCATTTTTCGTGCAGGTCCCTCTCCTCCTGAAACAGCTGAGGTGATGGATTGTGAAGCTTGTACTGCACAAATTGTAACAAACTGTAAATCTCACTAACTCTCTCTTGAATTTTTGAGTAGTTCTCGATTTAGTCTTTTTAGCTCTCCCTTTAGGCTTTTAAGTTTCCAGCAGAACTGAGATAGGTTTGAACACATGCTTCCGGCACAGCTCCGACTGTCATTAACCACCTTTGAAAAGCCCGGGTGTTTGGTTAGGTAGTTTTGGAATTTGAAAGGGCAGGTACCAGCAGTGGGGAGATTTACAGCAAGGTCAAGGAGGCATGGGCAATGGTCAGAGAAGAGTTGAGGGAGGAATGTTGCTGCAGCATGAGGAAAAGTTACAATAGCCGTAGCATTCACCAATAATCTGTCCAATTTCTTCGCTATAGGACTTGCAGGCTGATTATTTGTCCACGTTAGAGTTGGTCCATTAAACCGCAGATCAAAAGCTCCTGTTTGGGTGAGGCAGTCTCGCATTACAAACATTTGATTATCTAGCGCAGAGACTGAAGGAGAAGAGTGTTCTCCTGGATGGATGATCTGGTTAAAGTCTCCCCCTATCAGCCACGGAGAGTTGTCTAATAGCAGAGAGCTATGAAGATGGATGAGCTCCATCCAAAGGTTCATTCTAGCAGCAACATCATTTGACATGGCAGAGTAGTAAAAAGGTGTGAGATTTGGGAGGGTAATAAGGGAGGTTAAGGTCTGGGAGGTTTGAGAGATCAACTGGATAGTAGCTGGGTGTTTCCAAATCAGAATTATTCTTCCATCCTCATCAGACAAGTGGTTGGAAGTATAATTCCAAGTGGGACAAATTTTGGACATAATGGGAGACAAAAAAGGTTCTTTAATATGAGATTTTAAGATAGCTCCAAAAAGAGGCTTATGACAAGCAAGCCAATCAACAAAAGGGCGATGCTTATCCGGATCATTTAGACCGCGGACATTCCAAAAAAAGAGTTTTGCACTCATTGAGAGAGAGAAGAGGCTCCCCCATCAGGATGGGAAGAACTTCGAGTAACAGAATCAATAGTGGGGCCAGAAGGCAGAGTTAACTGAAAGGGAGGTGCAGGGAGCGGGAGGGGGAGGTGAGAGTTTGAGAAAGAGTTAAAAAGGGGGTTAATAAGGGACGAGGGTGGACTTTTATTGGTGGCAACGGGAGGTGAGAGAGAAGGAGAGGAACGGGAACGTTTTAAAGAAGGTTTAGGGGCATGGACAGGGGAGGAAAAAGAGTTAGGAACAGGGACTACAGCAGGTTGCAAAGAAGGATGGGAAGAAATTACAAGGTGGAACAGAGGAATGAAGGGCAGACGAAAGAGGTGGGTTTTGCTGGTAGAGGTTGGGGATAGGGGAGGGGGGAACGAAGAGGAAGGAGCAGTAGTTTTCTTAACATAAACAGGTTTTCGGGAGGAAGAAGGTTTTTTCTGATGATGAGAGTTGGGAGCAGGAGTCTGTGGTTTTTTAGGGGCCAGGAGAGGGTCAGTTTGAGCTGGAGCAGTGAGACAATTTCGCAGAATATGTCCAAGCTCATGGCAGTGTGAGCATTTAGGTGGAACCCAAGGGTAGTGAACCAGAACTTCAACAACCTCTCCACTTTGGCGTTCAAACTCAACAACGGATGGCAGAGGCTGCGTCAAGTCTACCTCTACTTTAACATGAGAGACAGTCAGACTCATCAAGTTCTTAGTGAAATCATCCGTTTCTTTAGGTTCCCCTACCAACTCGCAACCAAACTAAGTCCTTGCGATGCACGAGATCTAGGGGTACACCAGTTAAGTGAGCCCAAATTTTGATCGCCTGAAGAGGAGGAGTGGAAGAGGAATGCTCGGAGGTCCATTGAGCAGTGTGAAACATAGAGTCGCCGACGTACCAGATGTTCTTATCCAAGATTTTTGTCCTCAGAAACTCACTCTGAATACGAACCAGACAGGAGCGGTTGAGCGGGTTATTGTGGATCTCAAGTCGTCTCCCTTTGCCCCACATGTGGTTCAGCACCGTCTGAATCTGCAGGAACGGCGGAGGTTTTTCATTGAAGTAACACACTATGAAGTCTTTATGAATTTCAGCCCCTTTTTGAAAGACAGAATCCGGAATGAGTACCCTTGGTCTTCCTGTTGGGGAGATAGAAGCAGGAGCCAACCTTTCAAGTGTTTTATCTTCAGAAGCTCGGATCCTTTCCACCAAGGTCGGAGGACGAGCTGGACTAGGGTTAGGAGGGGTGGTTTCAGTTGAGGGAGGAGGGATTCCTGCATCTGGATGCAGGTTTAGTGGTGAGTTTACAGAGGATGGGGGTTCAATTTGGACAGTGTTTAGTGATAGAGAAGGGTGACTTTGGTAAGGTGGAGGGAGAAAAGTATTTCAAGAAGCTTTGTTTGTAAGGAGGGGTGAGGTAGTTTTACGGTTTAGAATAGTATATGAAGCATTGTCCTTCTCAGAAGATTGAGTAACATTGAAGTTATCAGAAGCAGCCTAGATCCGTGATCTGGAAGCTGCGGTTTGGTGATTGACTTGAGTTTTTCTCTACAGTACCATCGAGTGGAGCCTTCAAGGATAGTTGGTTGGAGCTTCTCAGCAGAAGGGAACCGAGTTTGAGCAATTTTTCCGAGAAGACTTCAAAATAGGCGAAGACAGAGGAATGGTTTTGGAGGAGGAAGATAAGGGTGGAAAATGGTGGGGAGTGAGTGGAGAAGATGGATCGGGGAGGGTCTGTGGGGATTGGGTGCGGAGGGAGCGGTTCTCCGTGAGGAGAACGATGAAGGGATGCGGCGGAAACGGTGTTCAACGGTTTCCACGGGTTCTCGTGATTGGGGTAAGAGTCGAGAGAGTTTGACTTTTGTTGAAGGACTCCCTTTCACAAGTGTTCAAGTGATACTAAGTCTAAGTCAAAACTACCCCGTAACTATAAACTCTAAGTCTGGATTAGTTAAACGAGTATAAATACATATTTTACCTTTTAATAAAAATTGTTTTAATCATTTTCTTCTTTGAAAACTATTTTTGTGAAAATAAACTAAAAGCAATATTGGAATTTCTCAATTACCGCCTGGTTAGTGTTTGATTAGTATTCACTATCGAATATAACAAGGCCCAAGGCCCAGCGAGCAAGCCCATCTCTCTACGAAAACGCTCAACGGTCACCATGTGAGGCAGAGAATGAAGCTTTAGCGGAGAAATCTGAGGAAACATTCATCGTCTGAGTTCAAAGCTCTGAGATCGATGCATCAGAGAGGAAAATTAAACAACCGTAGATCAAGGAGCTTCTCTAGATCAAGACTCGCCGTTGAAGGCCATTGAAACTCACACCCACATTTCGTCTTCTTCTCCGACGACCTAACCTAACTAATCGATGGCGACACCTCACAGTAATAATAAAAATCTCCTTTTTATATATAAAGTAGTCATTTTTATGAGTCACTCACATGGAATCTTTTATCTTTTGTTGTTGTTGTTGTTGTTTTGTCTTTTTCCTTTTCGAAATTAATAAAAATCGGATCATTATGCTTTCGAAATCATATATTTTTCTTGGCCCCTCTTCAAGAAATTAATCACGTTTGTGAATTGTATTTTTTAAATTAAATTATAAACATTTGTTACTAAGTAGGTGTCTCTTCGTTATCTCGAAAATTGGAGGGGAATCTTTACTTGTGTGACTTTAATTAAAAAAAAAAGTCTTTTACTTGTGTGTGTGTTGGTTATATAATTGGAACAGAGGCAGAGAGAGACATCCAAAAGAGTTATTGGATGGAGCACTCAAGTGATTTGACTGTTGAGGCTATGATGCTTGACTCCAAAGCTTCTGATCTTGACAAAGAAGAACGACCTGAGGTTTGTTATTCGATATGGAACTAATGAATTGTGGGATTGTGATTGGTTCTAAGCAGTGGATCATGTGACTTTATGTTCTTGATCACCCACCTTTTTTTAAAAAAACAAGTCGTCGCCTTCCTGTTCTATTGTCAAACAGTTTAGTACCTTACTTTTCTTGAACACAGTCTCTGTAACTGGAACATTTCTTTTTGATATTCCATTTGAGATTCTAATGAATTGAGCTTAGGAACATGTGTCTTACAGTTCTTGATCATCTTTTCTTTAAGGTCACTGACTTTTTCAATTGCTATATGAATCTTTTAGTTTTATTTTCAGACAGTTTAGTAGTTTTTACAAACAGAAATTAGACCTCAGGCACATGTGACTTACTGTTCTTGATCATCTTTTTAAAAACGTTGTGGCCTTTTTCAGTTGCTATATGAATCTTTTTGTTTTAATTTCAAAGAGCTAGTTCCTTTATTGGAGTATTTATAAACAGAAGCTTGACAGATGTGTTGCTTTGATATTAGGTACTCTCCTTAATCCCACCATATGAAGGGAAAACGGTGCTGGAACTTGGAGCTGGCATCGGTCGATTCACTGGTGAACTTGCTCAGAAGGCTGGTGAAGTCATCGCCCTTGACTTCATCGAAAGCGCCATTAAGAAGGTTTGTTTTACCAACTACTTTGGTTTGGAAGTTCTTTGTATTAAAGTTTCTTTGGTGATGTTGTGTTCTTGTAGAATGAAAGTGTGAATGGGCATTACAAGAACGTCAAGTTTATGTGTGCTGATGTGACTTCTCCAGACCTGGAAATCGAAGATGGATCCATCGACTTGATTTTCTCAAATTGGCTGCTCATGTATCTCTGATAAAGAGGTAAAATAACGTGATTTCTGTACTGTAATAGAGAAGAAAGTGTCTAAATCTTTTAGATGGGATGCAGGTGGAACTTTTGGCAGAAAGAATGCTTGGATGGGTGAAGCCAGGAGGATACATTTTCTTCAGAGAATCATGCTTCCATCAATCTGGAGACAGCAAGCGAAAATCAAACCCCACTCACTACCGTGAACCAAGATTCTATACTAAGGTTTGTTGTCACTTGGCTCCATTCTTTCGAATCTAATGTGTTGGATGAGTTGAGCTTGTTTTTTTAGTGTGTGTCAAATTTTGAAAACGTATGGTGTAATGCAGGTTTTCCAGGAATGCCAAGCACGTGACGCTTCTGGCAAATCATTTGAGCTCACTATGGTTGGTTGCAAATGCATTGGGGCATATGTGAAGAACAAGAAGAATCAAAATCAGGTAACTAAGTATTTTCTTTATCAGATTGTCTACTTTTCTTATTCATCGCCAAGAGGTAAAACTTTATCACCCATGTGATGGCAGATATGCTGGATCTGGCAAAAAGTAAGCGTGGAGAATGACAAAGACTTCCAGCGTTTCTTGGACAATGTTCAGTACAAGTCCAATGGGATCTTGCGCTACGAGCGTGTCTTTGGGCAAGGATATGTGAGCACTGGCGGTTTTGGTAAATCCCATTTCTAACTCTTTTTATCTTCATACAGACATGCGTGCCTCTTGTCTCTAAGTTGTTGTTGTTGTAATTAAACAGAGACAACTAAAGAATTTGTGGCGAAGATGGAGCTGAAACCAGGACAGAAAGTCCTAGATGTTGGTTGTGGTATCGGTGGAGGCGACTTCTACATGGCTGAGACTTTCGATGTTCATGTTGTTGGGATCGATCTCTCCGTCAACATGATCTCTTTCGCGTTGGAGCGTGCTATTGGGCTCAACTGCTCAGTCGAGTTTGAAGTCGCAGACTGCACCACAAAGACGTATCCTGATAACTCTTTCGACATCATTTACAGCCGTGACACTATTCTTCACATCCAAGTAAGCAATCACTCTTGAAAATGCATATCCCTTTTAGAGTAATCATCATTTGTCTCTTTTTTTTTTTTTAGGACAAGCCGGCTCTGTTCAAGAGGTTCTTCAAGTGGCTTAAACCAGGTGGAAGAGTTCTCATCACGGACTATTGCAAGAGTGCTGAAACTCCGTCTCCAGTATTCGCAGAGTACATCAAACAAAGAGGATATGATCTCCATGATGTTCAAGCTTATGGACAGGTTTGTGTTTATAATAAAAGCTTTTATTATTATTTTCTGTTTTTGAGGGTGTTATGAATCATGAAACCTTTTTTCCTGTAGATGCTGAAAGACACAGGGTTTGAGGATGTGATCGCTGAGGACCGTACTGATCAGGTGACCCTCCCCACATACACATTCCTTTGTATAATGATGCCAGCTGATTCTAACGTAAACCATTTTAAATTGTCGCAGTTTGTACAAGTTCTGAAGCGTGAGTTAGAGAAAGTGCAGAAAGAAAAAGAAGAATTCATCAGCGACTTCTCACAAGTAAAAAAAAACATTTCTCACTACTTACTCACTGAATATAAACACCTCTCTGATGATGTCTTGTCTCATGGATCACTGACTCTTTGTCAAAAAATGTGTTTTGTAATGCAGGAGGATTACAATGACATAGTGGGAGGATGGAAAGCGAAGCTTGATAGGTCTGGCGAGCAGAAATGGGGATTATTCATCGCCAACAAGAAGTAAAAAGTCAAAACTGTTTTTACCCAAAGCGATAAACTTCCTTTTACCTTCAATAAAAAAGTGTTCCTTGGAGGACAAACACTTGCTTGTTGTTTTTAACTATCATGGAACCGTAAATTGTAGCACAAACTCATGTCTTGTTTCTGTTTCTTAATCCACTTGCTTTGATTCTTAGATATTCTCATGCATATGCATCAGATTTAACGATAAATAGGTAGCCCAGACTTCCTCAAGCTCTAGGCTATACAATTTCAGTATATGATCAAAAGAGAAGTATGTACTGATAACTGATCACAAGTCGAATGCAAAACAATATATAGATTCAGCTACGTTTCCAATGATTATGTTGCTTGACTATGAGCCAAAGAAGGCATTCTAGAGTCCAGACTATAGTCAGCAATGTCGGTACACCAATTATATATATTTTCAGTAGAGATACTAAACAGGGAGGATCTTTCTGAGATTATTTACACTATTTACCTTGCGCATTCATAACATTAGACCAGCGTCTGTGCTTGATGCGAAGAACACGAGATATCACTAATCTTCTTCCAGATACACCATTCATCATTAACAACTCCATTAACCGAGCTTGCTGCCTTTTGAGATCCTTTATCTATCCGTGGTTTGAATGTCATTGTGGATCTCTCTGATTGGTATAGTTTGTGGTCGTTCTGGGGTGAGAATACAAACTAGTCTAGCTTTATGGATTGATGAAGAGATACAAAACAGAAAATAGTGTTACTATTCACATGTTTTAGACTCGTTACAGGAAGGGCAATAGATATGAACTTTGACTAAAAGTAGATGTGTTGTGTAGTCACTAACTGGCTTGATGTAAGCTATTTCTTACAAGTGACGTGACCTGCAAGGATTGTGTAAATTTTCTACTCCACATGACCATTGGTTTGAGTGGTCCTCAAGTAAAGATTCCTTTGCAGTTGTTAACTAAAAGTAAGACTGTTTGCACATGAAGAAATAATGACATAAAAGGTAAATAGGAATAAGAACGTTATTAGATTGTCATAAAATTTACAAAGAAGTGGAAATAACGAATACACATTAGACTTAATCATATCGTGAAGCAGATGAGATGAGAGATGTGGCTTGGATATTTGTTATCAATAAGTGCCAATCAACCCTTGGTCGAAGCTTGAAGAAGCAGAGTTAGGAAGCTGAGTAAACGTAGCAGTTTCATGGTTAAACAGAAAGACTGAGAATTTGCTCTGATGATTAAACGTTGAGGAAGAAGCAGTGCTCAGGAAGTACTGATCGGTAATTGATGACACATAATCACCACTAGTGAGAAGATTCATAAACGATCCTGTCTCTTGTTGTTGTTGATCAAGATCGTGAGGACCAAAATTCTTCTATGGATCAGTTGTCCCCATTGTAGTGAAATAAGGTTCTTACACTCTTAAATCTCCATTTTTTTTTCAGACCAATGTGACTGAAACTGACATGTGTATTGTAGTTTCTAAAGTCAATACGGTTGAGAATAACCATATAAAATGGTGATTTTGATGTGATAATCAATATCATGAAATGATATGTATATTTGCTGAAAAAATGTTTTGAAATATTTCAAAATATCTACAAGTTGGATTTATAAAATCAACTTGAGAAAACAATGAAAATAGTTGTTTGTAAAATGTGATTTCTGAAAATGAAATACATCAAAAAGAAAATTGTAATATTTCTGAAATTGTTTTTTATTCACTCTTACGAGATGTTGAATAAAAATATGCATGTTTTAGCTATCTCAAAAAATGTGGGGGAAGCTTTGCTTACCATATAAAGTCATTGGCAAGATGCAAAATGAATTTAGTGATAGATATCAAAATATGATTAAAAAAAAATTAGTGTAATACACTGAGTTTTGTGTGCAATGGTCTTTTGTATCTTGAAAAGAGATGACAAAAATCATTAGACAATTGATCTCGACTAATCTTAAGAGATTATGTTCATTATGATGACAACCTAGGATCCTTATATTAAAGGTGTGTCATGAGATCAAATTATTATATCATCAAATGGAATGGGTAAGCCTGTGAATTAAGATGAGATTTGGCGGTAACTCTACCTAAATGACTTGAGATCCCAAGAAATAGGTTCAAGGAGAAAACTAAGTCAAACTAAATTTGCCCAAAGCACTGTAAGACTTCGGTCTATACCCAGTTCCTAGGATGATTAAACAGTGCTACATTTAAGGAATAGAGGATAAGCATTTGCTTTTAATGATTTGTGTTCATAGCTTTGAGATATGAATGGAGTAGTACATGATACTCCTCTAAACAAAGCTAATGGCAAATCACCTAGTGAGTGTGAAATGGGGCCGTTTCTAGGAGAATGAAGCCCCAAATTAAGTTTGGGAGAGGTCTGCCACATATAAATCATTTACCATATGAAATAAAATGTTGTTGATTTTTGATCAAAACATTCATATTTCGTCAATGCTTAAACGAAGTCGTTAAAAGATTGACTATGCAAAATAATGAGAAATCTCAGACTAATGTGATTGAAACTGACATATGTATTGTAGTTTATAAAGTTAATATGGTTAAAAATAACCACAAAATGATGGGTTTTTTTGCCACAAATGATATCATCTAATGATATGTATATTTGCTATAAAAAAAGCAAAAATATGTTTTGAAAAAAAAATTCAAAATATATACAAGTCAGATTTATAAAAAAATCAACTTGAGAGAACTACGAAAATAATTGTTTGTAAAATATAATTTCTGAGAATGAAATACATTAAAAGAAAATTGTTAGATTTTCAAATTTCTTTATTCATTTAAGCCAAAGATATTGTTGTAGAAATATTTAATATTTTAAACGTTGTCGGCAAAACTCTAAATCGTTGACTTTAAATCATAAACCCTAAATCTTGGATAAACCCTAAAACTTTGGATAAATCATAAACCATAAATCATAAAAATTTAAAACTAAATCTTAATAACATTAAATCCTTAACCCTAAACCCTTAGATAAATCTTAAACACTTGGATAAATCTTAAACCCTTGGATCAGTGTTTTGAAAACCGGACCGACCGGCCGGTCGAACCGTCCGACCGTGACTCGCTGAAGAAGCGGTTCGGTTCAGTTTAAAACCCGATTTGAGAAAACCGTAAAACCGGTTAAAACCCGGTAAAACCGGTGACCGGTCAACTTTAAAACCGGTTCTAAAAATTAACATATAAATAATGTTTTTCAATTGCTTTTAAAATTTAATATTTCATAACTAATGTTTAATTATCATTATTTAAAATATTTTTTTATTTTATTCAATTTTCTTAAGAAAAAAATATGAAAAATCTCTTTTGGGTCTCATAACTATTCTGATTTTCCCATATTCATAAAGATTGAGATTTTACTTGTAAAATAAATAAATATGGTAGTTTTAATTATGAATCATTTAATTTTATCAATTTCAATTTACATAGTATTCACTTGTTCACTTTATATATAGTTAGATTTATGTTTACTGTTTATTTTTCATTTAATAAAAAAGAATAGAGAAACATGTTATATGTATAAGTAATTTTTAGATCCATATAGTTTAAATATATGATTATTTACATTTAATTTTTAAAAATATAAAACCGGTTCGACCGGTTGAACCGTTCAACCAGTTAACGAAGAGCTGCACCGAGTGGTATCCGGTCCGGTTTTCAAAACATTGCCTTGGATAAATCCTAAGTCATAGAGTTTAGGATTTATCCAAGGGTTCAGAGTTTACCCAAAGTTAGACTTTAGTATTTAGGATTTAGGATTTAGAGTTTAGATTTTATAAAAATAGTAATAGTTGCAACTAATATTGTTAATGCGGTCAGCAAAATACTAAATGCTAAACTCTAAATCCTAAGCATTAAACTCTAAATTCTTGGGTAAATATTAAACCTTTGGATAAATTCTAAACTCTACGGTTTAGTATTTATCCAAAGGTTTATGGTTAAAGACTGAGTGTTTAGTGTTATTAAGATTTAGTTTTAATATCTATAATTTAGGATTTAGAATTTATCCAAAAGTTTAAAGTTTACCCAATGATTTATGCTTTAGTGTTTTGCTGACAGCATTAAAAATATTAAAAAAATTGGTAATTACTATTATTTTTTATTTATTTTAAAAAACCGGAGACCAGGAGAATTATCTGACTCCAGACATGGCAGCTCGTATGGATGGAATAATGGAAGAAATTCAAGGGTACTGGTTTGCTTGAAAATGGTAAATGAGCTAGTTCTTTTTTTTGCTAAGTAAATGAGCTAGTTCTTTTTCCGGGGAAATGATTGGTCCTTGTTTAAAAGCATATGTTTGCTCCTTTTGTCACGCTTATAAATTCTATATGTACTACGTTATATAATATGTTGGATGAATAAAACATGTTTCTGTTTCATGTCAATGTACTGTCTAGGAAAAAAGGAGTTGGCTTTGCATGATACGGTGCATGAATGTTTCGGCTACAGGAAAAATAATGGCTTGAATTGCATGGGGGAAACGTCCAAGTCATGCATACAATATTGTCATATGTTTAATTTATATATTCTATAGGACCTCTTCTTGTGATAAAACCTCTCTCAACTATTTTTTTAAATCGGAAGAAAACTTCTTAACTAATATTTTAACATTTTAAACCTTTCGTCTGAACAATCAAAATTTGACATATGTTATTTATCTACAAAACCTTAAAAATCAAAACTGTATCAAGGTCTTTTGATTTTAAATGTTTACTAGTTTTAATGTGCAAGATTTTCTATTTTATAAATATTTTACTTCATTTCATATAAATCTTTAATTATGTCATTGTTTATAAATCATCTTTATTATTTTTATCATCTTTATTATTAAAAGTTTTAATTACATATGTTTAGAATAGATATATATATATATATATATATATATATATATATATATATATATATATATATATATATATATATATATATATATAACAATAATTATTTTTCTGGTATGAAAATGTCTGATAATAATTAATTGTAATAGCTCACTATTCTGCTTAGATGTAAAAATGTAGAATACTCTGTTACTTTAGAATATATATTTACAACTGAAATTAACATCATCAGAAATTTTGAGATAAGAAAATGTTAAAAAATACATATTTGATTGTGTGTCAACTAATTTTACATTATTATATTTGTCTTTATTATATTCGGATTTGCTTATTTATAACACTCAATTATTTTGGAAGTGAATATATAGCAATGAGCATATATTGATCAACCAAAAGTTCTCGACTAATCTACTTTAGGATAATCAATGTTGGACTAAATTCTAGGATCGAGCTTTGATGTGGTTTATTTATCCGTTTTTCTAGTTTAGTTGATTTGATTTGGTTGGACTCTAAATTCATGCTCAGTTTGGTTTGCCAATAGTATAAGAAAGACACTAGATTCCTATCGTTAATTCGAAAATGCAAAATTATTTTCGACAAATATTTAATTTAAATAAAATAATAATATTTGTTTTAAATTCTCTTATTTTTGATTTTCTTTATAATAAACATTTATTTTAGTTATTCTGAACTAAAAGTGTTTAATTAATTAATTATAAAGAGATTTGAAGATGTTCTCCATAGTGAATGTATTACTAATCTAAAATTCAATTGTAAATAATCAAACAATGTTCCTAATTAATAAGATAGATTAATTTGATTGTTTGAAATAGTACCACACAATATAAATAGAAGTTAATTCTTCTTAAATTTCTCTTTCAACTTCAGATTTAATAATGCACTATTTTATTACTTTTAAAAAATGCACTGTTTTATTTTATTTTTTCTCTAAGTCTTCTATTTGATGCAAAAGATTATTACTATAATGGTTAAAGTCACTATAGTTTTGATTTAGGGCAATTCTCTCTGATATCTCTTTTTAAGTTTTTTTTATAAAAATAGTCTTAAAAATAAAATGATTAAAATTGTCCTTTTATTTTGAAAATTTTAATATTTATTTTTTTATTTTTTGAAATTTGAAACTTTTTTTTGTAACTTGGCATTCATTTAAAAACAAAAAATGTTTACAAGCCTTAGCCTTAATGCTTTTCACACCAGCTAGCAATCTTAGTAAGAAAAACGAACCCTTTAAGTACGAAGGCCCAAGAGCCTTAAGTTGGAAGAGGTTGATCAAGAGATCGTCGATGGTTACGAAGAAGACTATAGAGACAGAATCATCGGATCCATTGCTGCATCGCTGCAGATGATAGACGAGGATTGGATTCTCTGATGCTTTGCAATTTGTTCCGCAGTTGATGATCAATGATTGAGAAGATAGTATCCACCGATCTGAAATTGTTGGAATGCAGTCTGGCGTTTCTCTCATTCCAAAGCCAATATAGAGTTGATTGCCAAGCAAGAAGTGTAAGTATCCTTGCCGATCTCTGAGATTTCTGCTTCGGAAGATCTTTGAGCTGAGTGATTGTTTGGTTCCAGTGAGGGGAGGGGACAATACGAACACGGGAAGCGCAAAGAGACCACAGTTCAAAGCTGAAGTGGCAAGAGTGGAATAGGTGGTCTCTTGTTTCGGGAGCAGCATTGCAGAGAAGGCACAACGGCGGGACTTGGATACCCCATGATATCATGCGATCTCGAGTCGGTGCTCTGTTCAGTACCATTAGCCAAGTATTGAAGTTGTGCCTTGGAATTCCATACGGCGTCCAAACCACAGGCGCCCAGTCAACATCTTCTATCTCACCACATAAGAATGTGTACGTAGCTCCAGTACTATAGGTAGTTGATACCTTACCTGCAATCTCCCATTCGTAATAGTCTTGATCTTCTGTGAGGCTGATCGTTGTGAGATGGGCGTATAGCTGAAGTTGCCTTTCTGTTCTTGCATGTGGGATTCTCCAGATACCATTCCGGCACAAGGATGCAACTGTGGCATTGATAGGGATTCCAAGTCTAGTCGAAGAGAAGTTGAGGAATTCAGAAAGGTTTCCAAAAGGCGACCAGCTGTCAAACCAGAATCTAGCAGTAAGCCCATTTTCCAGTCTCTGCTTGATGAGAGGGTAAACAACGTCTTTGAGCTTCAGCAGCTTGTTGGCTAACCAAGAGAAGGAATGACTCGACTTTGTAGTCCAGTAGTTGTGGACCGAGCCTCTGAGAACAACATTTATAAACCACGCCACCCATATGGAACCCGCTCTGAAAAACAGCAACCAAACAAGTTTAATACATCATGCTTTATTCCACACATGAAGGTTCTTAATCCCCAATCCTCCTTGTTCTTTGGTTAGCACCACTTTATCCCAAGCGACTCTTGCTGAATTATTGCTTTCAATGTTTCCTTTCCACAGGAACACACTGCAGAGAGAGTTGATGCGAGCAATACAAGCTTTTGGGAGGATAAAATCCGAGCACCAAAAAGTAGTTATTCCTGCAATCACAGTCTTAATAAGGAGTAACCGACCAGAGAATGAAAGAGTTTTGACAGACCAAGAGGATAGGCGAGTCTTAATTTGGTGAAGGAGCGGTTCACAGTTGGCTAGGTTGAGTTTCTTCGAGGTTAGTGGAACCCCCAAATAGCGGACTGGAAGCGTACCACAAGTCATGCCAGTTGATGCTTGAATTGTTTCGATTTCTGCAGGAGAGAGACCAGAAGCAAAGAAGCTTGTTTTCTGGTAACTTACAGCTAGAGCTGAGCGTTTTTCAAATTCATGAAGGACCTGCAGAACACACTCGAGAGATTCCAAAGACCCATCAATAAAGATCAGCAAGTCATCAGCAAATGAAAGGTGGGTTAACTTCATTGATTCACAGTTTTTGTGATATCTGACTTTCCCTTGAGAAGCCACTCTATTTAGCATAAAGGATAGACAGTTCATTGCTATGACAAATAGATAAGGGGAAAGAGGATCCCCTTGTCTCAAGCCTCTTTTACCCTTAAAGTATCCACTGACCGAGCCATTATAACCCACCATGAAGCTTGTTGTGCAGATACACGCCTTTAGCAGAGCAATGAAGTGAGGCGGGACTTGCAAACCTTTAAGACAGGAAAGAAGGAACTCCCACGAGAGAGTGTCAAACGCCTTGGCGATATCCACCTTGATGGTAATCTTCTTGAACCTTTTATTCTTGTGGTAACCATGAATTAGTTCACTTGCTAGAACGGTGTTTTCCACAAGTAGTCTATCTTTCACAAAAGCTGTTTGACAAGGTAGAATCAGTTGCTGAAGGATAGGCTTGAGTCTAGCAACCAGAATGCGCGAAATAACTTTGTAGACTGTATTCAAGCAAGCTATAGGCCTGAAGTCTGAGATCTTAGAAGCCCCTGGGAACTTTGGAACTAGTGAGAGAATCGTAGAATTAGTAGACGTTGGTAGAAAAGCACACTCAAAAAAATTCTGAATCGAAATAACTGCTTCTAATCCCACAGTGTCCCATGCAGCCTTGAAGAAACCCGAGGTCAAACCATCTGGCCCAGGAGCCTTGTTGGGATTTAATTTGAAAAACAACCTTTTGATTTCTTCAGGTGAAGGAGGAGCAAGCATAGCAGCAACTTGCAGTTGTGAGCAACGAAAGGGGATAAGACCAGCAAACCAAGCAGGGTCCGAAACAGTGTGAGGAGGATAGTAAAAACGAGGCCCAAGAATTGACATGAAGTGATCAATCGCCAGTAAGCTCATCTGAACCGGATCAGTGACAAGAATTCCAGAGACTGTGAGGAAAGCTCGGATAGCGTTGTAACTTGCTCGCACTTGGCACATACGGTGGAAATAGGAAGTATTAAGGTCCCCTTCTCGCAGCCAATTGATCCTAGACTTTTGTCGAAAGTAGCACTCCTCAATGTCTCTGAGAAATAACCATTTTTCGTGCAGGTCCCTCTCCTCCTGAAACAGCTGAGGTGATGGATTGTGAAGCGCTTGTACCTGCACAAATTGTAACAAACTGTAAATCTCACTAACTCTCTCTTGAATTTTTGAGTAGTTCTCTCGATTTAGTCTTTTTAGCTCTCCCTTTAGGCTTTTAAGTTTCCAGCAGAACTGAGATAGGTTTGAACACATGCTTCCGGCACAGCTCCGACTGTCATTAACCACCTTTGAAAAGCCCGGGTGTTTGGTTAGGTAGTTTTGGAATTTGAAAGGGCAGGTACCAGCAGTGGGGAGATTTACAGCAAGGTCAAGGAGGCATGGGCAATGGTCAGAGAAGAGTTGAGGGAGGAATGTTGCTGCAGCATGAGGAAAAGTTACAATAGCCGTAGCATTCACCAATAATCTGTCCAATTTCTTCGCTATAGGACTTGCAGGCTGATTATTTGTCCACGTTAGAGTTGGTCCATTAAACCGCAGATCAAAAGCTCCTGTTTGGGTGAGGCAGTCTCGCATTACAAACATTTGATTATCTAGCGCAGAGACTGAAGGAGAAGAGTGTTCTCCTGGATGGATGATCTGGTTAAAGTCTCCCCCTATCAGCCACGGAGAGTTGTCTAATAGCAGAGAGCTATGAAGATGGATGAGCTCCATCCAAAGGTTCATTCTAGCAGCAACATCATTTGACATGGCGAGTAGTAAAAGGTGTGAGATTTGGGAGGGTAATAAGGAGGTTAAGGTCCGAGGTTTGAGAGATCAACCGGATAGTAGCTGGGTGTTTCAAATCAGAATTATTCTTCCATCCTCATCGACAAGTGGTTGGAAGTATAATTCCAAGTGGGACAAATTTTGGACATAATGGGAGACAAAAAAGGTTCTTTAATATGAGATTTTAAGATAGCTCCAAAAAGAGGCTTATGACAAGCAAGCCAATCAACAAAAGGGCGATGCTTATCCGGATCATTTAGACCGCGGACATTCCAAAAAGAGTTTTGCACTCATTGAGAGAGAAGAGGCTCCCCATCGGATGGGAAGAACTTCGAAAGTAACAATCAATACAAAGGCATGAGTTAATGAAAGGGAGGTGCAGGGAGCGGGAGGGGAGGTGAGAGTTTGAGAAAGAGTTAAAAAGGGGGTTAATAAGGGACGAGGGTGGACTTTTATTGGTGGCAACGGGAGGTGAGAGAGAAGGAGAGGAACGGGAACGTTTTAAAGAAGGTTTAGGGGCATGGACAGGGAGGAAAAGAGTTAGAAGTGGACTACAGAGGTTGCAAAGAAGGATGGGAAGAAATTACAAGGTGGAACAGGAGTGAATGTGAAGGGGGGAAAGAGGGTGGGTTTTTGCTGGTAGAGGTTGGGGATAGGGGAAGGGGGAACGAAGAGGAAGGAGCAGTAGTTTTCTTAACATAAACAGGTTTTCGGGAGGAAGAAGGTTTTTTCTGATGATGAGAGTTGGGAGCAGGAGTCTGTGGTTTTTTAGGGGCCAGGAGAGGGTCAGTTTGAGCTGGAGCAGTGAGACAATTTCGCAGAATATGTCCAAGCTCATGGCAGTGTGAGCATTTAGGTGGAACCCAAGGGTAGTGAACCGTAACTTCAACAACCTCTCCACTTTGGCGCTCAAACTCAACAACGGATGGCAGAGGCTGCGCCAAGTCTACCTCTACTTTAACATGAGAGACAGTCAGACTCATCAAGTTCTTAGTGAAATCATCCGTTTCTTTAGGTTCCCCTACCAATCCTGCAACCAAACTAAGTCCTTGCTGATGCCTGAGATCTAGGGGTACACCAGTTAAGTGAGCCCAAATTTTGATCGCCTGAAGAGGAGGAGTGGAAGAGGAATGCTCGGAGGTCCATTGAGCAGTGTGAAACATAGAGTCGCCGACGTACCAGATGTTCTTATCCAAGATTTTTGTCCTCAGAAACTCACTCACGAATCTGAACAGACGAGGAGCGGTTGGCGGGTTATCAGGATCTCAAGTCGCCTCCCTTTGCCCCACATGTGGTTCAGCACCGTCTGAATCTGCAGGAACGGCGGAGGTTTTTCATTGAAGTAACACACTATGAAGTCTTTATGAATTTCAGCCCCTTTTTGAAAGACAGAATCCGGAATGAGTACCCTTGGTCTTCCTGTTGGGGAGATAGAAGCAGGAGCCAACCTTTCAAGTGTTTTATCTTCAGAAGCTCGGATCCTTTCCACCAAGGTCGGAGGACGAGCTGGACTAGGGTTAGGAGGGGTGGTTTCAGTTGAGGGAGGAGGGATTCCCTGATCCGGATGCGTGTTTAGTGGTGAGTTCTGAGAGGATGGGGTTCAATTTGGACAGTGTTTAGTGATAGAGAAGGGTGACTTTGGTAAGGTGGAGGGAGAAAAGTATTTCAAGAAGCTTTGTTTGTAAGGAGGGGTGAGGTAGTTTTACGGTTTAGAATAGTATATGAAGCATTGTCCTTCTCAGAAGATTGAGTAACATTGGAAGTTACTGTAGCGCAGCTAGATCCAGATCTGGAAGCTTTGCAGTTTTGGTGATTGACTTCAGTTTTTTCTCTTACAGGTACCATCGGAGTGGAGCCTTCAAGGATAGTTGGTTGGAGCTTCTCAGCAGTAGTGGAAACTGAGTTTGAGCAATTTTTCTGAGAAGACTTCAAAATAGTCAAGACAGAGGAATGGTTTTGGAGGAGGAAGATAAGGGTGGAAAATGGTGGGGAGTGAGTGGAGAAGATGGATCAGGAGGGTCTAGGGGGATTGGGTGCGGAGGGAGCGGTTCTCCGGCGGAGAACGATGAAGGGGATGCGGCGGAAACGGTGTTCAACGGTTTCCACGGGTTCTGCATTGGGGTAAGAGTCAGAGAGAGTTTGACTTTTTGTTCGAAGGACTCCCTTTTCACAAGTGTTCGCAAGTGATACTAAGTCTAAGTCAAAACTACCCCGTAACTATAAACTCTAAGCCCTGATTAGTTAAAGGAGATAAATACATATTTTACCTTTTAATAAAAATTGTTTTAATCATTTTCTTCTTTGAAAACTATTTTTGTGAAAATAAACTAAAAGCAATATTGGAATTTCTCAATTACCGCCTGGTTAGTGTTTGATTAGTATTCACTATCGAATATAACAAGGCCCAAGGCCCAGCGAGCAAGCCCATCTCTCTCTACGAAAACGCTCAACGGTCACCATGTGAGGCAGAGAATGAAGCTTTAGCGGAGAAATCTGAGGAAACATTCATCGTCTGAGTTCAAAGCTCTGAGATCGATGCATCAGAGAGGAAAATTAAACAACCGTAGATCAAGGAGCTTCTAGATCAAGACTCGCCGTTGAAGGCCATTGAAACTCACACCCACATTTCGTCTTCTTCTCCGACGACCTAACCTAACTAATCGATGGCGACACCTCACAGTAATAATAAAAATCTCCTTTTATATATAAAGTAGTCATTTTATGAGTCACTCACATGGAATCTTTTATCTTTTGTTGTTGTTGTTGTTGTTTTGTCTTTTCCTTTTCGAAATTAATAAAAATCGGATCATTATGCTTTCGAAATCATATATTTTTCTTGGCCCTCTTCAAGAAATTAATCACGTTTGTGAATTGTATTTTTAAATTAAATTATAAACATTTGTTACTAAGTAGGTGTCTCTTCGTTATCTCGAAAATTGAGGGGAATCTTTACTTGTGTGACTTTAATTAAAAAAAGTCTTTTACTTGTGTGTGTGTTGGTTATATAATTGGAACAGAGGCAGAGAGACATCCAAAAGAGTTATTGGATGGAGCACTCAAGTGATTTGACTGTTGAGGCTATGATGCTTGACTCCAAAGCTTCTGATCTTGACAAAGAAGAACGACCTGAGGTTTGTTATTCGATATGGAACTAATGAATTGTGGGATTGTGATTGGTTCTAAGCAGTGGATCATGTGACTTTATGTTCTTGATCACCCACCTTTTTAAAAACAAGTCGTCGCCTTCCTGTTCTATTGTCAAACAGTTTAGTACCTTACTTTTCTTGAACACAGTCTCTGTAACTGGAACATTTCTTTTGATATTCCATTTGAGATTCTAATGAATTGAGCTTAGGAACATGTGTCTTACAGTTCTTGATCATCTTTTCTTTAAGGTCACTGACTTTTTCAATTGCTATATGAATCTTTTAGTTTTATTTTCAGACAGTTTAGTAGTTTTTACAAACAGAAATTAGACCTCAGGCACATGTGACTTACTGTTCTTGATCATCTTTTAAAAACGTTGTGGCCTTTTCAGTTGCTATATGAATCTTTTTGTTTTAATTTCAAAGAGCTAGTTCCTTTATTGGAGTATTTATAAACAGAAGCTTGACAGATGTGTTGCTTTGATATTAGGTACTCTCCTTAATCCCACCATATGAAGGGAAAACGGTGCTGGAACTTGAGCTGGCATCGGTCGATTCACTGGTGAACTTGCTCAGAAGGCTGGTGAAGTCATCGCCCTTGACTTCATCGAAGCCATTAAGAAGGTTTGTTTTACCAACTACTTTGGTTTGGAAGTTCTTTGTATTAAAGTTTCTTTGGTGATGTTGTGTTCTTGTAGAATGAAAGTGTGAATGGGCATTACAAGAACGTCAAGTTTATGTGTGCTGATGTGACTTCTCCAGACCTGGAAATCGAAGATGGATCCATCGACTTGATTTTCTCAAATTGGCTGCTCATGTATCTCTCTGATAAAGAGGTAAAATAACGTGATTTCTGTACTGTAATAGAGAAGAAAGTGTCTAAATCTTTTAGATGGGATGCAGGTGGAACTTTGGCAGAAAGAATGCTTGGATGGGTGAAGCCAGGAGGATACATTTTCTTCAGAGAATCATGCTTCCATCAATCTGGAGACAGCAGTTTAAAATCAAACCCCACTCACTACCGTGAACCAAGATTCTATACTAAGGTTTGTTGTCACTTGGCTCCATTCTTTCGAATCTAATGTGTTGGATGAGTTGAGCTTGTTTTTTTAGTGTGTGTCAAATTTTGAAAACGTATGGTGTAATGCAGGTTTTCCAGGAATGCCAAGCACGTGACGCTTCTGGCAAATCATTTGAGCTCACTATGGTTGGTTGCAAATGCATTGGGGCATATGTGAAGAACAAGAAGAATCAAAATCAGGTAACTAAGTATTTTCTTTATCAGATTGTCTACTTTTCTTATTCATCGCCAAGAGGTAAAACTTTATCACCCATGTGATGGCAGATATGCTGGATCTGGCAAAAAGTAAGCGTGGAGAATGACAAAGACTTCCAGCGTTTCTTGGACAATGTTCAGTACAAGTCCAATGGGATCTTGCGCTACGAGCGTGTCTTTGGGCAAGGATATGTGAGCACTGGCGGTTTTGGTAAATCCCATTTCTAACTCTTTTTATCTTCATACAGACATGCGTGCCTCTTGTCTCTAAGTTGTTGTTGTTGTAATTAAACAGAGACAACTAAAGAATTTGTGGCGAAGATGGAGCTGAAACCAGGACAGAAAGTCCTAGATGTTGGTTGTGGTATCGGTGGAGGCGACTTCTACATGGCTGAGACTTTCGATGTTCATGTTGTTGGGATCGATCTCTCCGTCAACATGATCTCTTTCGCGTTGGAGCGTGCTATTGGGCTCAACTGCTCAGTCGAGTTTGAAGTCGCAGACTGCACCACAAAGACGTATCCTGATAACTCTTTCGACATCATTTACAGCCGTGACACTATTCTTCACATCCAAGTAAGCAATCACTCTTGAAAATGCATATCCCTTTTAAGAGTAATCATCATTTGTCTCTTTTTTTTTTTTTTTTTTTTAGGACAAGCCGGCTCTGTTCAAGAGGTTCTTCAAGTGGCTTAAACCAGGTGGAAGAGTTCTCATCACGGACTATTGCAAGAGTGCTGAAACTCCGTCTCCAGTATTCGCAGAGTACATCAAACAAAGAGGATATGATCTCCATGATGTTCAAGCTTATGGACAGGTTTGTGTTTATAATAAAAGCTTTTATTATTATTTTCTGTTTTTGAGGGTGTTATGAATCATGAAACCTTTTTTCCTGTAGATGCTGAAAGACACAGGGTTTGAGGATGTGATCGCTGAGGACCGTACTGATCAGGTGACCCTCCCCACATACACATTCCTTTGTATAATGATGCCAGCTGATTCTAACGTAAACCATTTTAAATTGTCGCAGTTTGTACAAGTTCTGAAGCGTGAGTTAGAGAAAGTGCAGAAAGAAAAAGAAGAATTCATCAGCGACTTCTCACAAGTAAAAAAAAACATTTCTCACTACTTACTCACTGAATATAAACACCTCTCTGATGATGTCTTGTCTCATGGATCACTGACTCTTTGTCAAAAAATGTGTTTTGTAATGCAGGAGGATTACAATGACATAGTGGGAGGATGGAAAGCGAAGCTTGATAGGTCTGGCGAGCAGAAATGGGGATTATTCATCGCCAACAAGAAGTAAAAAGTCAAAACTGTTTTTACCCAAAGCGATAAACTTCCTTTTACCTTCAATAAAAAAGTGTTCCTTGGAGGACAAACACTTGCTTGTTGTTTTTAACTATCATGGAACCGTAAATTGTAGCACAAACTCATGTCTTGTTTCTGTTTCTTAATCCACTTGCTTTGATTCTTAGATATTCTCATGCATATGCATCAGATTTAACGATAAATAGGTAGCCCAGACTTCCTCAAGCTCTAGGCTATACAATTTCAGTATATGATCAAAAGAGAAGTATGTACTGATAACTGATCACAAGTCGAATGCAAAACAATATATAGATTCAGCTACGTTTCCAATGATTATGTTGCTTGACTATGAGCCAAAGAAGGCATTCTAGAGTCCAGACTATAGTCAGCAATGTCGGTACACCAATTATATATATTTTCAGTAGAGATACTAAACAGGGAGGATCTTTCTGAGATTATTTACACTATTTACCTTGCGCATTCATAACATTAGACCAGCGTCTGTGCTTGATGCGAAGAACACGAGATATCACTAATCTTCTTCCAGATACACCATTCATCATTAACAACTCCATTAACCGAGCTTGCTGCCTTTTGAGATCCTTTATCTATCCGTGGTTTGAATGTCATTGTGGATCTCTCTGATTGGTATAGTTTGTGGTCGTTCTGGGGTGAGAATACAAACTAGTCTAGCTTTATGGATTGATGAAGAGATACAAAACAGAAAATAGTGTTACTATTCACATGTTTTAGACTCGTTACAGGAAGGGCAATAGATATGAACTTTGACTAAAAGTAGATGTGTTGTGTAGTCACTAACTGGCTTGATGTAAGCTATTTCTTACAAGTGACGTGACCTGCAAGGATTGTGTAAATTTTCTACTCCACATGACCATTGGTTTGAGTGGTCCTCAAGTAAAGATTCCTTTGCAGTTGTTAACTAAAAGTAAGACTGTTTGCACATGAAGAAATAATGACATAAAAAGGTAAATAGGAATAAGAACGTTATTAGATTGTCATAAAATTTACAAAGAAGTGGAAATAACGAATACACATTAGACTTAATCATATCGTGAAGCAGATGAGATGAGAGATGTGGCTTGGATATTTGTTATCAATAAGTGCCAATCAACCCTTGGTCGAAGCTTGAAGAAGCAGAGTTAGGAAGCTGAGTAAACGTAGCAGTTTCATGGTTAAACAGAAAGACTGAGAATTTGCTCTGATGATTAAACGTTGAGGAAGAAGCAGTGCTCAGGAAGTACTGATCGGTAATTGATGACACATAATCACCACTAGTGAGAAGATTCATAAACGATCCTGTCTCTTGTTGTTGTTGATCAAGATCGTGAGGACCAAAATTCTTCTATGGATCAGTTGTCCCCATTGTAGTGAAATAAGGTTCTTACACTCTTAAATCTCCATTTTTTTTTCAGACCAATGTGACTGAAACTGACATGTGTATTGTAGTTTCTAAAGTCAATACGGTTGAGAATAACCATATAAAATGGTGATTTTGATGTGATAATCAATATCATGAAATGATATGTATATTTGCTGAAAAATGTTTTGAAATATTTCAAAATATCTACAAGTTGGATTTATAAAATCAACTTGAGAAAACAATGAAAATAGTTGTTTGTAAAATGTGATTTCTGAAAATGAAATACATCAAAAAGAAAATTGTAATATTTCTGAAATTGTTTTTTATTCACTCTTACGAGATGTTGAATAAAAATATGCATGTTTTAGCTATCTCAAAAAATGTGGGGGAAGCTTTGCTTACCATATAAAGTCATTGGCAAGATGCAAAATGAATTTAGTGATAGATATCAAAATATGATTAAAAAAAAATTAGTGTAATACACTGAGTTTTGTGTGCAATGGTCTTTGTATCTTGAAAAGAGATGACAAAAATCATTAGACAATTGATCTCACTAATCTTAAGAGATTATGTTCATTATGATGACAACCTAGGATCCTTATATTAAAGGTGTGTCATGAGATCAAATTATTATATCATCAAATGGAATGGGTAAGCCTGTGAATTAAGATGAGATTTGGCGGTAACTCTACCTAAATGACTTGAGATCCCAAGAAATAGGTTCAAGGAGAAAACTAAGTCAAACTAAATTTGCCCAAAGCACTGTAAGACTTCGGTCTATACCCAGTTCCTAGGATGATTAAACAGTGCTACATTTAAGGAATAGAGGATAAGCATTTGCTTTTAATGATTTGTGTTCATAGCTTTGAGATATGAATGGAGTAGTACATGATACTCCTCTAAACAAAGCTAATGGCAAATCACCTAGTGAGTGTGAAATGGGGCCGCTTCTAGAGAATGAAGCCCCAAATTAAGTTTGGGAGAGGTCTGCCACATATAAATCATTTACCATATGAAATAAAATGTTGTTGATTTTGATCAAAACATTCATATTTCTCAATGCTTAAACGCGAGTCGCTAAAAGATTGACTATGCAAAATAATGAGAAATCTCAGACTAATGTGATTGAAACTGACATATGTATTGTAGTTTATAAAGTTAATATGGTTAAAAATAACCACAAAATGATGGGTTTTTTTGCCACAAATGATATCATCTAATGATATGTATATTTGCTATAAAAAAAGCAAAAATATGTTTTGAAAAAAAAATTCAAAATATATACAAGTCAGATTTATAAAAAAATCAACTTGAGAGAACTACGAAAATAATTGTTTGTAAAATATAATTTCTGAGAATGAAATACATTAAAAAGAAAATTGTTAGATTTTCGAAATTTCTTTTTATTCATTTAAGCCAAAGATATTGTTGTAGAAATATTTAATATTTTAAACGTTGTCGGCAAAACTCTAAATCGTTGACTTTAAATCATAAACCCTAAATCTTGGATAAACCCTAAAACTTTGGATAAATCATAAACCATAAATCATAAAAATTTAAAACTAAATCTTAATAACATTAAATCCTTAACCCTAAACCCTTAGATAAATCTTAAACACTTGGATAAATCTTAAACCCTTGGATCAGTGTTTTGAAAACCGGACCGGACCGGCCGGTCGAACCGGTCCGACCGTGACTCGCTGAAGAAGCCGGTTCCGGTTCAGTTTAAAACCCGGATTTGAGAAAAACCGGTAAAACCGGTTAAAACCCGGTAAAACCGGTGACCCGGGTCAACTTTAAAACCCGGTTCTAAAAAATTAACATATAAATAATGTTTTTTCAATTGCTTTTAAAATTTAATATTTCATAACTAATGTTTAATTATCATTATTTAAAATATTTTTTTATTTTATTCAATTTTCTTAAGAAAAAAATATGAAAAATCTCTTTTTGGGTCTCATAACTATTCTGATTTTCCCATATTCATAAAGATTGAGATTTTACTTGTAAAAATAAATAAATATGGTAGTTTTTAATTATGAATCATTTAATTTTATCAATTTCAATTTACATAGTATTCACTTGTTCACTTTATATATAGTTAGATTTATGTTTACTGTTTATTTTTCATTTAATAAAAAAGAATAGAGAAACATGTTATATGTATAAGTAATTTTTAGATCCATATAGTTTAAATATATGATTATTTACATTTAATTTTTTAAAAAATATAAAACCCGGTTCGACCGGTTGAACCGGTTCAACCAGTTAACCAGTAGCTGCACCGAGTCGGTATCCGGTCCGGTTTTCAAAACATTGCCTTGGATAAATCCTAAGTCATAGAGTTTAGGATTTATCCAAGGGTTCAGAGTTTACCCAAAGTTAGACTTTAGTATTTAGGATTTAGGATTTAGAGTTTAGATTTTATAAAAATAGTAATAGTTGCAACTAATATTGTTAATGCGGTCAGCAAAATACTAAATGCTAAACTCTAAATCCTAAGCATTAAACTCTAAATTCTTGGGTAAATATTAAACCTTTGGATAAATTCTAAACTCTACGGTTTAGTATTTATCCAAAGGTTTATGGTTAAAGACTGAGTGTTTAGTGTTATTAAGATTTAGTTTTTAATATCTATAATTTAGGATTTAGAATTTATCCAAAAGTTTAAAGTTTACCCAATGATTTATGCTTTAGTGTTTTGCTGACAGCATTAAAAATATTAAAAAAATTGGTAATTACTATTATTTTTATTTATTTTAAAACCGGAGACCAGGAGAATTATCTGACTCCAGACATGGCAGCTCGTATGGATGGAATAATGGAAGAAATTCAAGGGTACTGGTTTGCTTGAAAATGGTAAATGAGCTAGTTCTTTTTTTTGCTAAGTAAATGAGCTAGTTCTTTTCGGGGAAATGATTGGTCCTTGTTTAAAAGCATATGTTTGCTCCTTTTGTCACGCTTATAAATTCTATATGTACTACGTTATATAATATGTTGGATGAATAAAACATGTTTCTGTTTCATGTCAATGTACTGTCTAGGAAAAAAGGAGTTGGCTTTGCATGATACGGTGCATGAATGTTTCGGCTACAGGAAAAATAATGGCTTGAATTGCATGGGGGAAACGTCCAAGTCATGCATACAATATTGTCATATGTTTAATTTATATATTCTATAGGACCTCTTCTTGTGATAAAACCTCTCTCAACTATTTTTTTAAATCGGAAGAAAACTTCTTAACTAATATTTTAACATTTTAAACCTTTCGTCTGAACAATCAAAATTTGACATATGTTATTTATCTACAAAACCTTAAAAATCAAAACTGTATCAAGGTCTTTTGATTTTAAATGTTTACTAGTTTTAATGTGCAAGATTTTCTATTTTATAAATATTTTACTTCATTTCATATAAATCTTTAATTATGTCATTGTTTATAAATCATCTTTATTATTTTTATCATCTTTATTATTAAAAAGTTTTAATTACATATGTTTAGAATAGATATATATATATATATATATATATATATATATATATATATATATATATATATATATATATATATATATATAACAATAATTATTTTTCTGGTATGAAAATGTCTGATAATAATTAATTGTAATAGCTCACTATTCTGCTTAGATGTAAAAATGTAGAATACTCTGTTACTTTAGAATATATATTTACAACTGAAATTAACATCATCAGAAATTTTGAGATAAGAAAATGTTAAAAAATACATATTTGATTGTGTGTCAACTAATTTTACATTATTATATTTGTCTTTATTATATTCGGATTTGCTTATTTATAACACTCAATTATTTTGGAAGTGAATATATAGCAATGAGCATATATTGATCAACCAAAAGTTCTCGACTAATCTACTTTAGGATAATCAATGTTGGACTAAATTCTAGGATCGAGCTTTGATGTGGTTTATTTATCCGTTTTTCTAGTTTAGTTGATTTGATTTGGTTGGACTCTAAATTCATGCTCAGTTTGGTTTGCCAATAGTATAAGAAAGACACTAGATTCCTATCGTTAATTCGAAAATGCAAAATTATTTTCGACAAATATTTAATTTAAATAAAATAATAATATTTGTTTTAAATTCTCTTATTTTTGATTTTCTTTATAATAAACATTTATTTTAGTTATTCTGAACTAAAAGTGTTTAATTAATTAATTATAAAGAGATTTGAAGATGTTCTCCATAGTGAATGTATTACTAATCTAAAATTCAATTGTAAATAATCAAACAATGTTCCTAATTAATAAGATAGATTAATTTGATTGTTTGAAATAGTACCACACAATATAAATAGAAGTTAATTCTTCTTAAATTTCTCTTTCAACTTCAGATTTAATAATGCACTATTTTATTACTTTTAAAAAATGCACTGTTTTATTTTATTTTTTCTCTAAGTCTTCTATTTGATGCAAAAGATTATTACTATAATGGTTAAAGTCACTATAGTTTTGATTTAGGGCAATTCTCTCTGATATCTCTTTTTAAGTTTTTTTTATAAAAATAGTCTTAAAATAAAATGATTAAAATTGTCCTTTTATTTTGAAAATTTTAATATTTATTTTTTATTTTTGAAATTTGAAACTTTTTTGTAACTTGGCATTCATTTAAAACAAAAATGTTTACAAGCCTTAGCCTTAATGCTTTGGGCCATCCGCTAGCAATCTTAGTAAGAAAAACAGAACCCTTTAAGTACGAAGGCCCAAGAGCCTTAAGTTGGAAGAGGTTGATCAAGAGATCGTCGATGGTTACGAAGAAGACTATAGAGACGAATCATCGATCCATTGCTGCATCGCTGCAGATGATGACGAGGATTGGATTCTCCGATGCTTTGCAATTTGTTCCAGTTGATGATCAATGATTGAGAAGATAGTATCCACCGATCTGAAATTGTTGGAATGCAGTCTGGCGTTTCTCTCATTCCAAAGCCAATATAGAGTTGATTGCCAAGCAAGAAGTGTAAGTATCCTCACGATCTCTCGAGATTTCTGCTTCGGAAGATCTTTGAGCTGAGTGATTGTTTGGTTCCAGTGAGGGAGGGACAATACGAACACGGAAGCAAAGAGACCACAGTTCAAAGCTGAAGTGGCAAGAGTGGAATAGGTGGTCTCTTGTTTCGAGCAGCATTGCGAGAAGGCACAACGGCGGACTTGGATACCCCATGATATCATGCGATCTCGAAGTCGGTGCTCGTTCAGCACCATTAGCCAAGTATTGAAGTTGTGCCTTGGAATTCCATACGGCGCCCAAACCACAGCCAAATAACATCTTCTATCTCACCACATAAGAATGTGTACGTAGCTCCAGTACTATAGGTAGTTGATACCTTACCTGCAATCTCCCATTCGTAATAGTCTTGATCTTCTGTGAGGCTGATCGTTGTGAGATGGGCGTATAGCTGAAGTTGCCTTTCTGTTCTTGCATGTGGGATTCTCCAGATACCATTCCGGCACAAGGATGCAACTGTGGCATTGATAGGGATTCCAAGTCTAGTCGAAGAGAAGTTGAGGAATTCGAAAGGTTTCCAAAAGGCGACCAGTGTCAAACCAGAATCTAGCGGTAAGCCCATTTTCCAGTCTCGCTGATGAGAGGGTAAACAACGCCTTTGAGCTTCAGCAGCTTGTTGGCTAACCAAGAGAAGGAATGACTCGACTTTGTAGTCCAAGAGTTGTGGACCGAGCCTTTTGAGAATAACATTTATAAACCACGCCACCCATATGGAACCCGCTCTGAAAAACAGCAACCAAACAAGTTTAATACATCATGCTTTATTCCACACAAGTAAGTTCTTTATCCCCAATCCTCCTTGATCTTTGGTTAGCACCACTTTATCCCAAGCGACTCTTGCTGAATTATTGCTTTCAATGTTTCCTTTCCACAGAACACACTGCGAGAGAGTTGATGCGAGCAATACAAGCTTTGGGAGGATAAAACCGAGCACCAAAAGTAGTTATTCCCGCAATCACAGTCTTAATGAGTAGTAATCGACCAGAGAACGAGAGAGTTTTAGCCGACCAGGAGGAGAGGCGGGTCTTTATTTGGTGAAGGAGCGGCTCACAGTTGGAGAGGTTGAGCTTCTTTGAGGTGAGTGGAACTCCCAAATAGCGAACTGGAAGCCGCACTCACAAGTCATGCCAGTTGATGCTTGAATTGTTTCGATTTCAGCAGGAGAGAGACCGAAGCAAAGAAGCTTGTTTTCTGGTAACTTACAGCTAGAGCTGGCGTTTTCAAATTCATGAAGGACCTGCAGCACACTCTGAAGTGATTCTATAGACCCATCAATAAAAATCAGCAAGTCATCAGCAAAACACAGGTGGGTTAACTTCATAGATTCACGTTTTGTGATATCGACTTTCCTTGAGAAGCCACTCTATTTAGCATAAAGGATAGACAGTTCATTGCTATGACAAATAGATAAGGGGAAAGAGGATCCCCTTGTCTCAAGCCTCTTTTACCATTAAAGTATCCACTGACCGAGCCATTATAACCCACCATGAAGCTTGTTGTGCAGATACACGCCTTTAGCAGAGCAATGAAGTGAGGCGGGACTTGCAAACCTTTAAGACAGGAAAGAAGGAACTCCCACGAGAGAGTGTCAAACGCCTTGGCGATATCCACCTTGATGGTAATCTTCTTGAACCTTTTATTCTTGTGGTAACCATGAATTAGTTCACTTGCTAGAACGGTGTTTTCCACAAGTAGTCTATCTTTCACAAAAGCTGTTTGACAAGGTAGAATCAGTTGCTGAAGGATAGGCTTGAGTCTAGCAACCAGAATGCGCGAAATAACTTTGTAGACTGTATTCAAGCAAGCTATAGGCCTGAAGTCTGAGATCTTAGAAGCCCCTGGGAACTTTGGAACTAGTGAGAGAATCGTAGAATTAGTAGACGTTGGTAGAAAAGCACACTCAAAAAAATTCTGAATCGAAATAACTGCTTCTAATCCCACAGTGTCCCATGCAGCCTTGAAGAAACCCGAGGTCAAACCATCTGGCCCAGGAGCCTTGTTGGGATTTAATTTGAAAAACAACCTTTGATTTCTTCAGTGAAGGAGGAGCAAGCATAGCAGCAACTTGCGTTGTGAGCAACGAAGGGGATAAGACCAGCAAACCAAGCAGGGTCCGAAACAGTGTGAGGAGGATAGTAAAACGAGGCCCAAGAATTGACATGAAGTGATCAATCGCCAGAAGCTCATCTGAACCGATCGTGACAAGAATTCCAGAGACTGTGAGGAAAGCTCGGATAGCGTTGTAACTTGCTCGCGACTTGGCACATACGGTGGAAATAGGAAGTATTAAGGTCCCCTTCGCAGCCAATTGATCCTAGACTTTTGTCGAAAGTAGCACTCCTCAATGTCTCGAGAAATAACCATTTTTCGTGCAGGTCCCTCTCCTCCTGAAACAGCTGAGGTGATGGATTGTGAAGCGCTTGTACCTGCACAAATTGTAACAAACTGTAAATCTCACTAACTCTCTCTTGAATTTTTGAGTAGTTCTCTCGATTTAGTCTTTTTAGCTCTCCCTTTAGGCTTTTAAGTTTCCAGCAGAACTGAGATAGGTTTGAACACATGCTTCCGCACAGCTCGATGTCATTAACCACCTTTGAAAAGCCGGTGTTTGGTTAGGTAGTTTTGGAATTTGAAAGGGCAGGTACCAGCAGTGGGGAGATTTACAGCAAGGTCAAGGAGGCATGGGCAATGGTCAGAGAAGAGTTGAGGGAGGAATGTTGCTGCAGCATGAGGAAAAGTTACAATAGCCGTAGCATTCACCAATAATCTGTCCAATTTCTTCGCTATAGGACTTGCAGGCTGATTATTTGTCCACGCTAGAGTTGGTCCATTAAACCGCAGATCAAAAGCTCCTGTTTGGGTGAGGCAGTCTCGATTACAAACATTTGATTATCTAGCTAGAGACTGAAGGAGAAGAGTGTTCTCCGGATGGATGATCTGGTTAAAGTCTCCCCTATCAGCCACGGAGAGTTGTCTAATAGCAGAGAGCTATGAAGATGGATGAGCTCCATCCAAAGGTTCATTCTAGCAGCAACATCATTTGACATGGCAGAGTAGTAAAAGGTGTGAGATTTGGGAGGGTAATAAGGAGGTTAAGGTCCGGGAGGTTTGAGAGATCAACCGGATAGTAGCTGGTGTTTCAAATCGAATTATTCTTCCATCCTCATCAGACAAGTGGTTGGAAGTATAATTCCAAGTGGGACAAATTTTGGACATAATGGGAGACAAAAAAGGTTCTTTAATATGAGATTTTAAGATAGCTCCAAAAAGAGGCTTATGACAAGCAAGCCAATCAACAAAAGGGCGATGCTTATCCGGATCATTTAGACCGCGGACATTCCAAAAAAAGAGTTTTGCACTCATTGAGAGAGAGAAGAGGCTCCCCCATCAGGATGGGAAGAACTTCGAAAATGTAATCAATAAGGCCAAAGGCAGAGTTAACTGAAAGGGAGGTGCAGGGAGCGGGAGGGGGAGGTGAGAGTTTGAGAAAGAGTTAAAAAGGGGGTTAATAAGGGACGAGGTGGACTTTATTGGTGGCAACGGGAGGTGAGAGAGAAGGAGAGGAACGGGAACGTTTTAAAGAAGGTTTAGGGGCATGGACAGGGGAGGAAAAAGAGTTAGGAACAGGGACTACAGCAGGTTGCAAAGAAGGATGGGAAGAAATTACAAGGGGTGGAACAGGAGTAACAGAAGGGGCAGACGGGAAAGAGGGTGGGTTTTTGCTGGTAGAGGTTGGGGATAGGGGAGGGGGGAACGAAGAGGAAGGAGCAGTAGTTTTCTTAACATAAACAGGTTTTCGGAGGAAGAAGGTTTTTCCGATGATGAGAGTTGGGAGCAGAGTCCGTGGTTTTAGGGGCCGAGAGGGTCAGTTTGAGCTGGAGCGGTGAGACAATTTCGAGAATATGTCCAAGCTCATGGCAGTGTGAGCATTTAGTGGAACCCAAGGGTAGTGAACCGAACTTCAACAACCTCTCCACTTTGGCGCTCAAACTCAACAACGGATGGCGAGGCTGCGCCAAGTCTACCTCTACTTTAACATGAGAGACAGTCGGACTCATCAAGTTCTTAGTGAAATCATCCGTTTCTTTAGGTTCCCTACCAATCCTGCAACCAAACTAAGTCCTTGCTGATGCCCGAGATCTAGGGTACACCAGCTTAAGTGAGCCCAAATTTTGATCGCCAAGAGGAGGAGTGGAAGAGGAATGCTCGGAGGTCCATTGAGCGGTGTGAAACATGAGTCGCCGACGCACAGATGTTCTTATCCAAGATTTTGTCCTCGAAACTCACTCGAATACGAACCGACAGAGCGGTTGGCGGGTTATCAGGATCTCAAGTCGCTCCCTTTGCCCCACATGTGGTTCAAGACCGCCTCAATCTGCAGAACGGCGGAGGTTTTTCATCAAGTAACACACTATGAAGTCTTTATGAATTTCAGCCCCTTTTGAAAGACGTAATCCGGAATGAGTACCCTTGGTCTTCTGTTGGGGAGATAGAAGCGAGAGCCAACCTTTCAAGTGTTTTATCTTGAGCTCGGATCCTTTCCACCAAGGTCGGAGGACGAGCTGGACTAGGTTAGGAGGGTGGTTTCAGTTGAGGGAGGAGGGATTCACGCATCCGGATGCAGGTTTAGTGGTGAGTTTACAGAGGATGGGGGTTCAATTTGGACAGTGTTTAGTGATAGAGAAGGGTGACTTTGGTAAGGTGGAGGGAGAAAAGTATTTCAAGAAGCTTTGTTTGTAAGGAGGGGTGAGGTAGTTTTACGGTTTAGAATAGTATATGAAGCATTGTCCTTCTCAGAAGATTGAGTAACATTGAAGTTATCAGAAGCAGCCTAGATCCGTGATCCGGAAGCTTTGCGCTTTGGTGATTGACTTCGCTTTTTCTCTTACAGGTACCATCGGAGTGGAGCCTTCAAGGATAGTTGGTTGGAGCTTCTCAGCAGTAGTGGAAACTGAGTTTGAGCAATTTTTCTGAGAAGACTTCAAAATAGCTGAAGACAGAGGAATGGTTTTGGAGGAGGAAGATAAGGGTGGAAAATGGTGGGGAGTGAGTGGAGAAGATGGATCAGGAGGGTCTAGGGGGATTGGGTGCGGAGGGAGCGGTTCTCCGGCGGAGAACGATGAAGGGGATGCGCGGAAACGGTGTTCAACGGTTTCCACGGTTCTCAGATTGGGTAAGAGTCAGAGAGAGTTTGACTTTTTGTTCGAAGGACTCCCTTTTCACAAGTGTTCGCAAGTGATACTAAGTCTAAGTCAAAACTACCCCGTAACTATAAACTCTAAGTCTGGATTAGTTAAAGGAGTATAAATACATATTTTACCTTTTAATAAAAATTGTTTTAATCATTTTCTTCTTTGAAAACTATTTTTGTGAAAATAAACTAAAAGCAATATTGGAATTTCTCAATTACCGCCTGGTTAGTGTTTGATTAGTATTCACTATCGAATATAACAAGGCCCAAGGCCCAGCGAGCAAGCCCATCTCTCTCTCTACGAAAACGCTCAACGGTCACCATGTGAGGCAGAGAATGAAGCTTTAGCGGAGAAATCTGAGGAAACATTCATCGTCTGAGTTCAAAGCTCTGAGATCGATGCATCAGAGAGGAAAATTAAACAACCGTAGATCAAGGAGCTTCTCTAGATCAAGACTCGCCGTTGAAGGCCATTGAAACTCACACCCACATTTCGTCTTCTTCTCCGACGACCTAACCTAACTAATCGATGGCGACACCTCACAGTAATAATAAAAATCTCCTTTTTATATATAAAGTAGTCATTTTTATGAGTCACTCACATGGAATCTTTTATCTTTTGTTGTTGTTGTTGTTGTTTTGTCTTTTTCCTTTTCGAAATTAATAAAAATCGGATCATTATGCTTTCGAAATCATATATTTTTCTTGGCCCCTCTTCAAGAAATTAATCACGTTTGTGAATTGTATTTTTTAAATTAAATTATAAACATTTGTTACTAAGTAGGTGTCTCTTCGTTATCTCGAAAATTGGAGGGGAATCTTTACTTGTGTGACTTTAATTAAAAAAAAAAGTCTTTTACTTGTGTGTGTGTTGGTTATATAATTGGAACAGAGGCAGAGAGAGACATCCAAAAGAGTTATTGGATGGAGCACTCAAGTGATTTGACTGTTGAGGCTATGATGCTTGACTCCAAAGCTTCTGATCTTGACAAAGAAGAACGACCTGAGGTTTGTTATTCGATATGGAACTAATGAATTGTGGGATTGTGATTGGTTCTAAGCAGTGGATCATGTGACTTTATGTTCTTGATCACCCACCTTTTTTTAAAAAAACAAGTCGTCGCCTTCCTGTTCTATTGTCAAACAGTTTAGTACCTTACTTTTCTTGAACACAGTCTCTGTAACTGGAACATTTCTTTTTGATATTCCATTTGAGATTCTAATGAATTGAGCTTAGGAACATGTGTCTTACAGTTCTTGATCATCTTTTCTTTAAGGTCACTGACTTTTTCAATTGCTATATGAATCTTTTAGTTTTATTTTCAGACAGTTTAGTAGTTTTACAAACAGAAATTAGACCTCAGGCACATGTGACTTACTGTTCTTGATCATCTTTTTAAAAACGTTGTGGCCTTTTTCAGTTGCTATATGAATCTTTTTGTTTTAATTTCAAAGAGCTAGTTCCTTTATTGGAGTATTTATAAACAGAAGCTTGACAGATGTGTTGCTTTGATATTAGGTACTCTCCTTAATCCCACCATATGAAGGGAAAACGGTGCTGGAACTTGGAGCTGGCATCGGTCGATTCACTGGTGAACTTGCTCAGAAGGCTGGTGAAGTCATCGCCCTTGACTTCATCGAAAGCGCCATTAAGAAGGTTTGTTTTACCAACTACTTTGGTTTGGAAGTTCTTTGTATTAAAGTTTCTTTGGTGATGTTGTGTTCTTGTAGAATGAAAGTGTGAATGGGCATTACAAGAACGTCAAGTTTATGTGTGCTGATGTGACTTCTCCAGACCTGGAAATCGAAGATGGATCCATCGACTTGATTTTCTCAAATTGGCTGCTCATGTATCTCTCTGATAAAGAGGTAAAATAACGTGATTTCTGTACTGTAATAGAGAAGAAAGTGTCTAAATCTTTTAGATGGGATGCAGGTGGAACTTTTGGCAGAAAGAATGCTTGGATGGGTGAAGCCAGGAGGATACATTTTCTTCAGAGAATCATGCTTCCATCAATCTGGAGACAGCAAGCGAAAATCAAACCCCACTCACTACCGTGAACCAAGATTCTATACTAAGGTTTGTTGTCACTTGGCTCCATTCTTTCGAATCTAATGTGTTGGATGAGTTGAGCTTGTTTTTTTAGTGTGTGTCAAATTTTGAAAACGTATGGTGTAATGCAGGTTTTCCAGGAATGCCAAGCACGTGACGCTTCTGGCAAATCATTTGAGCTCACTATGGTTGGTTGCAAATGCATTGGGGCATATGTGAAGAACAAGAAGAATCAAAATCAGGTAACTAAGTATTTTCTTTATCAGATTGTCTACTTTTCTTATTCATCGCCAAGAGGTAAAACTTTATCACCCATGTGATGGCAGATATGCTGGATCTGGCAAAAAGTAAGCGTGGAGAATGACAAAGACTTCCAGCGTTTCTTGGACAATGTTCAGTACAAGTCCAATGGGATCTTGCGCTACGAGCGTGTCTTTGGGCAAGGATATGTGAGCACTGGCGGTTTTGGTAAATCCCATTTCTAACTCTTTTTATCTTCATACAGACATGCGTGCCTCTTGTCTCTAAGTTGTTGTTGTTGTAATTAAACAGAGACAACTAAAGAATTTGTGGCGAAGATGGAGCTGAAACCAGGACAGAAAGTCCTAGATGTTGGTTGTGGTATCGGTGGAGGCGACTTCTACATGGCTGAGACTTTCGATGTTCATGTTGTTGGGATCGATCTCTCCGTCAACATGATCTCTTTCGCGTTGGAGCGTGCTATTGGGCTCAACTGCTCAGTCGAGTTTGAAGTCGCAGACTGCACCACAAAGACGTATCCTGATAACTCTTTCGACATCATTTACAGCCGTGACACTATTCTTCACATCCAAGTAAGCAATCACTCTTGAAAATGCATATCCCTTTTAAGAGTAATCATCATTTGTCTCTTTTTTTTTTTTTTTTTTTTAGGACAAGCCGGCTCTGTTCAAGAGGTTCTTCAAGTGGCTTAAACCAGGTGGAAGAGTTCTCATCACGGACTATTGCAAGAGTGCTGAAACTCCGTCTCCAGTATTCGCAGAGTACATCAAACAAAGAGGATATGATCTCCATGATGTTCAAGCTTATGGACAGGTTTGTGTTTATAATAAAAGCTTTTATTATTATTTTCTGTTTTTGAGGGTGTTATGAATCATGAAACCTTTTTTCCTGTAGATGCTGAAAGACACAGGGTTTGAGGATGTGATCGCTGAGGACCGTACTGATCAGGTGACCCTCCCACATACACATTCCTTTGTATAATGATGCCAGCTGATTCTAACGTAAACCATTTTAAATTGTCGCAGTTTGTACAAGTTCTGAAGCGTGAGTTAGAGAAAGTGCAGAAAGAAAAAGAAGAATTCATCAGCGACTTCTCACAAGTAAAAAAAAACATTTCTCACTACTTACTCACTGAATATAAACACCTCTCTGATGATGTCTTGTCTCATGGATCACTGACTCTTTGTCAAAAAATGTGTTTTGTAATGCAGGAGGATTACAATGACATAGTGGGAGGATGGAAAGCGAAGCTTGATAGGTCTGGCGAGCAGAAATGGGGATTATTCATCGCCAACAAGAAGTAAAAAGTCAAAACTGTTTTTACCCAAAGCGATAAACTTCCTTTTACCTTCAATAAAAAAGTGTTCCTTGGAGGACAAACACTTGCTTGTTGTTTTAACTATCATGGAACCGTAAATTGTAGCACAAACTCATGTCTTGTTTCTGTTTCTTAATCCACTTGCTTTGATTCTTAGATATTCTCATGCATATGCATCAGATTTAACGATAAATAGGTAGCCCAGACTTCCTCAAGCTCTAGGCTATACAATTTCAGTATATGATCAAAAGAGAAGTATGTACTGATAACTGATCACAAGTCGAATGCAAAACAATATATAGATTCAGCTACGTTTCCAATGATTATGTTGCTTGACTATGAGCCAAAGAAGGCATTCTAGAGTCCAGACTATAGTCAGCAATGTCGGTACACCAATTATATATATTTTCAGTAGAGATACTAAACAGGGAGGATCTTTCTGAGATTATTTACACTATTTACCTTGCGCATTCATAACATTAGACCAGCGTCTGTGCTTGATGCGAAGAACACGAGATATCACTAATCTTCTTCCAGATACACCATTCATCATTAACAACTCCATTAACCGAGCTTGCTGCCTTTTGAGATCCTTTATCTATCCGTGGTTTGAATGTCATTGTGGATCTCTCTGATTGGTATAGTTTGTGGTCGTTCTGGGGTGAGAATACAAACTAGTCTAGCTTTATGGATTGATGAAGAGATACAAAACAGAAAATAGTGTTACTATTCACATGTTTTAGACTCGTTACAGGAAGGGCAATAGATATGAACTTTGACTAAAAGTAGATGTGTTGTGTAGTCACTAACTGGCTTGATGTAAGCTATTTCTTACAAGTGACGTGACCTGCAAGGATTGTGTAAATTTTCTACTCCACATGACCATTGGTTTGAGTGGTCCTCAAGTAAAGATTCCTTTGCAGTTGTTAACTAAAAGTAAGACTGTTTGCACATGAAGAAATAATGACATAAAAGGTAAATAGGAATAAGAACGTTATTAGATTGTCATAAAATTTACAAAGAAGTGGAAATAACGAATACACATTAGACTTAATCATATCGTGAAGCAGATGAGATGAGAGATGTGGCTTGGATATTTGTTATCAATAAGTGCCAATCAACCCTTGGTCGAAGCTTGAAGAAGCAGAGTTAGGAAGCTGAGTAAACGTAGCAGTTTCATGGTTAAACAGAAAGACTGAGAATTTGCTCTGATGATTAAACGTTGAGGAAGAAGCAGTGCTCAGGAAGTACTGATCGGTAATTGATGACACATAATCACCACTAGTGAGAAGATTCATAAACGATCCTGTCTCTTGTTGTTGTTGATCAAGATCGTGAGGACCAAAATTCTTCTATGGATCAGTTGTCCCCATTGTAGTGAAATAAGGTTTTACACTCTTAAATCTCCATTTTTTCAGACCAATGTGACTGAAACTGACATGTGTATTGTAGTTTCTAAAGTCAATACGGTTGAGAATAACCATATAAAATGGTGATTTTGATGTGATAATCAATATCATGAAATGATATGTATATTTGCTGAAAAATGTTTTGAAATATTTCAAAATATCTACAAGTTGGATTTATAAAATCAACTTGAGAAAACAATGAAAATAGTTGTTTGTAAAATGTGATTTCTGAAAATGAAATACATCAAAAAGAAAATTGTAATATTTCTGAAATTGTTTTTTATTCACTCTTACGAGATGTTGAATAAAAATATGCATGTTTTAGCTATCTCAAAAATGGGGAAGCTTTGCTTACCATATAAAGTCATTGGCAAGATGCAAAATGAATTTAGTGATAGATATCAAAATATGATTAAAAAAATTAGTGTAATACACTGAGTTTTGTGTGCAATGGTCTTTGTATCTTGAAAAGAGATGACAAAAATCATTAGACAATTGATCTCGACTAATCTTAAGAGATTATGTTCATTATGATGACAACCTAGGATCCTTATATTAAAGGTGTGTCATGAGATCAAATTATTATATCATCAAATGGAATGGGTAAGCCTGTGAATTAAGATGAGATTTGGCGGTAACTCTACCTAAATGACTTGAGATCCCAAGAAATAGGTTCAAGGAGAAAACTAAGTCAAACTAAATTTGCCCAAAGCACTGTAAGACTTCGGTCTATACCCAGTTCCTAGGATGATTAAACAGTGCTACATTTAAGGAATAGAGGATAAGCATTTGCTTTTAATGATTTGTGTTCATAGCTTTGAGATATGAATGGAGTAGTACATGATACTCCTCTAAACAAAGCTAATGGCAAATCACCTAGTGAGTGTGAAATGGGGCCGTTTCTAGGAGAATGAAGCCCCAAATTAAGTTTGGGAGAGGTCTGCCACATATAAATCATTTACCATATGAAATAAAATGTTGTTGATTTTTGATCAAAACATTCATATTTCGTCAATGCTTAAACGCGAGTCGTTAAAAGATTGACTATGCAAAATAATGAGAAATCTCAGACTAATGTGATTGAAACTGACATATGTATTGTAGTTTATAAAGTTAATATGGTTAAAAATAACCACAAAATGATGGGTTTTTTTGCCACAAATGATATCATCTAATGATATGTATATTTGCTATAAAAAAAGCAAAAATATGTTTTGAAAAAAAAATTCAAAATATATACAAGTCAGATTTATAAAAAAATCAACTTGAGAGAACTACGAAAATAATTGTTTGTAAAATATAATTTCTGAGAATGAAATACATTAAAAAGAAAATTGTTAGATTTTCGAAATTTCTTTTTATTCATTTAAATCTAAAGAAGTTGTAGATTAATTTTCTAAACTCTCAAGAGATGTTGAATAAAAATATGCATATTTTTGAGCTATCTCAAGAAATGTGGAGGAAGCTTTGCTTACCATATAAAGTCGTTGGCAAGAGGCCAAATGAACTTAGTGATCAAAATATGATTTAAAAAAAAAACTACTGTCATACACTGAGTTTTGTGTACAATGGTTAATTGTATCTTAGAAAAAGATGACAAAAATCATTAGACAATTGATCTCGACGACTAATCTCAAAAGATTATGTTCATTATGATGATAACCTAGGATCCTTATATTAAAGGTGTGTCATGAGATCAAATTGCTATATCATCAAGAGGAATGGGTAAGTCTGTGAATTAAGATGAGGCTTGGCTGTAACTCTACCTAAATGACTGGAGATCCCAAGAAATAGGTTCAAGGAGACAACTAAGTCAAACTAAATCTGCCCAAAGCATTGTAAGACTTTGGTCTATACCCAGTTCGTAGGATGATTAAAGAGTGCTAATAGAGGATAAGCATTTGCTTTTACTGATTTGTGTCCATAGCTTTGAGATATGAATGGAGTAGTACATGATACTCATCTAAACAAAGTTAATGGCAAATCACCTTGTGAGTGTGAAATGGGGCCGTTTCTAGGAGAATGAAGGAAAAACTATATTCTCCAAGTTCACTCATGATTAACCAGGACTGTTCACGGCCAAAATGAACACAATAGAGAACCTAGTTCTGTGAGAGAATGAAGCCGTGTTATAGATGTTGTCTCGGTTTACACCAAAGTCCGGGGGGTTCAAGACATCATGTTCACCTCCTGTTCGAGTAAATCCGATAGCTATTAACAATGACTGGTTCAAGGCTGAAAAATTGCTACCAACTCATCATGCAGTGGATTTTTCGTTTGTACTCTCAAAAGTCCTTAGATCGAGTCTTGTCTAGGTAGTCAAGTCTGTCGAATCGTCTAGTGTATAGAGTCATTTCTATTCATGTGGGGGATTGTTGGAATTCGTTTTTGACGAAATGGTTTTAGACCATTTATCGGTAAGTTAAGGGACGAAGACGTTCATCGGAATAACCGAATTTTTGACACTATGAAGTATACTCGTATGTCAAAATATGAGTTGGTTTTGAATGAGAAATGAATGTCTAATATAGAAGTATTTGTAAAATATCCATACTAGAAATACGAGGTGAGAGTCCTTTTATGTATAAAATGGAGAAAATAAAACAAAGTTTAAAACTTTGTTTATAATGAGAAAGAAAGATATTTGGACCAAACCTAATTTTCTGGTTTGAAATTTGGTAAATGGGTCAAAAAATTAATAAAGAAATTAGACTCGTTAGTCTAGTCTTTACTTAATTTATTTGTCTTTATTTTTAAACCTTATGGTAAATAAAGTTTGAATAAAATAAAGAAAATTATCTTTGCTAATTAAATTGGTCAACGTGAAGTAGTGGAGGTATGAATGCAAAATCGATTCTGATTTTGTAACCTACATCTAAATGCACATCCATATAATTATGATGAGAATCTCCATTTTTATTGCCAACATTTACGGTTTGGTTTATGACAAACGTAAGGTTTGGTTAGTGGACTATATAATAGTCATTGCTCTTCTCATTCTACACAGAGACAAGTAATATATACAAGAAACAATTCTCCTACTTGTAATAGTTTTTTTTTTTTTTTGTGTCTGAGAGTACTTCACAAAATTAGGTTCGATAGATTCTGTTTTTCGGTGATGGTAAACAGAAACAACGCTACAGTTGTATCCTGGGAATCTGAGCGCCATGCAAACGTCACACTACGGGGCGTTTAAAGATTTAAGAAAAGAGATTAACCCTCTTAACTCTGCAAATTCTTTGTTATTCGTTTATTTCGGTATTGTATTTTTGATTTTTGCTCTTATTATTTTTATAGATATCAGTTATTCCTATTGTAGTAAAATAAGGTTCCTACACTCTTAAATCTTTAAACTATTGTTTATTTCTCTTTTAACAATGACTGGTTCCTACACTAGCCATCAAAATTTCTCTTTTGTTTGAATAGCTTATAAAATCTTCAGCCAACATGACTAATAATGAACAGCTTCGCTTAATTAAGGAAAAGCTTTAAATTATTGGTCTTTTTTTCTACCAGTATTAGTGTGAATTTCATAATAGTGCGGCATCATGATTAAACTTTCATTACATGGGCTACCCCTAACAAAATACTAGCTGTTTTTTCTATAACCGATCCTTTGGCTATAGCTTAGTAAAAGGTGTATGACATAGTTAAATCGTTCTCTCCCCAGTATCAAATACTTAAATTTCAAAAAATGCATGCGCAACTTGATCAGGTGCAGGGGCGGAGGCAAAAGGTAAGGTGTGGGGTTAGCTGACCCTACTATTTTTTTAAAGTTATTTATTTTTACTTGAGAAAAATTATAAAATATTTATTTTTATTTAAGAAAAATTGTATTGACTTCACTAAAAATGAAAATTTATCCTTTTTGACCCCGATACAAAATATTTCTAGCTCTGCCACTGATCAGGTGCATCATATAAAAATACCATTACGTAAAGAAGGCGAGAAACAACTGATTAGTATGTTATCAACATTTTTAGTTGATACAGTTATTTGACTAAACAAGTACGTACACATGTGTTTTTTTGGAGGTTGTAAATCCTAAATTTTTTAAGCCAAAAAAAAAATCCTAAATTTTTTTATCAAGGCTTCGATTGGAAACCATTGATCAAAATAACAATATGCCATTTGTTACACACAAATAGGATAATTCAATGACAATATACTTTAAAAATTTGAGTTTCTATTTCAAAATTATTACAAGCTAAACGGAATAGGTCTACGAAATATGTTCATGTTATTTAATAGTATAAGATGAATCTTTACATTTTAGAGAACAACCATATGAATGACACTTGTTATCTACTCCCTTTGTTCTATAATATAAGATGTTTTGCTTGAATGCACAAGAATTAAGAAACTTACTTTTTAGAAGAAAATATTATTAAATGATTTAAATTAAATATAGATCAACCAATCACAAACAATATAACAAACTGCTATTGGTTACCCATTTTTCAATAAAACTAAAATACCTTAAAATTATCAAAAGTCTTATATTTTGAAACATCAAAACTTCTCCAAAACATCTTATATTATGGAACGGAGGGAGTATATTATTAAAACTTAAGTACAAAATTGGAGTGTTTGGAGACATTAATTGCAGTTTAAAAAAGAGGTTTATTTGGAAACATGGATAACAATATTAAATGAGAATTGTTTGGAAACATGGATAGCAATATATTTACTTCCTTTTATTTACACATTTAGTCATTGCATTTATAATAATTTAGGTATTGTTATAAACCAAGGAGTGGACGGTCCAAAACCGGACATAACCGGTCCGTAAACCGAACATAACCGGACCGTACCGTACCGACCAGGAACGGTCCGAACCAGATAAACCAGAGGCGCCTGTTCCAGATGAAGATAGAGTCAGTCATATTCCATATTTATCTATTTGTTATATTTACATATTAGTGTTTATGCTTTTCCATATGTATTTATGATAAGTACTATTTTCTATTCCTATTAGGAATAAGATTCCATTTATCATATTTGTAACCTGTATATAAACAGCCTTTTGGCTATGGAATAAAATAAGTTTTCCACAACACGTTATCAGCACGAATTGCTCTCTAAATCCCTTCACCCCAAAACCCTTAAATCCGACACATATAAACCCTAATTCCGGCGCAACTTCAAATCGATTGTTCTCTCAAACTGTAAGGACCTAGACGACGATCCACATATCAACTTAAAGCTCTCGACGAGACAAATCCATCAGCGCAAACAGTTTGACGATCCGATCTCCGACGCACCCTCACGCTCAGAAACAGTACGCGTCGCAGTCTTGACTTTGAAACCCTAGCCGATAGCAAGACAGCAACCCGGCAGCCTCAAGATCGCTCAACTCACGACTTCTTCAAACTCTTGGAGGTCCGGTTCAACCCTTCAAACTCAGGTATACCGATTAAACTAAGAACATAGTGATTAAATCCTAAAACCCTAATTATGGCCTTGAAACCATAAAACTATAGAATTGAATCTGATTCTTTGAGTTGTTTAATCTTTGATGTTTTGAGGTTTTAAATTGCTAATTGATTGAGAGACTGATTGATTAGAACCGATTAGAACTGTTTAGTCTTACATATTTGATGAACTGATCTTGAAACCCTATATTGCTTAAATATGTGATCTGATTGCTAAGTTGATTATAACCGATTGCATATTGTGAGTTTACTTGATTGAAATCAATTGAATTGGATAGTATTGATTGTTCATCCTGAGACTATGTGTTTTGATTTAAATTCTTATGAAAAGATCCATGATTAAAATCTGTGTATGAATTCCTAAAGGCCTTGAAACCTTGTTTGAATCTACAAATGTCTTGAAAACCTTAAATCCGAATTGGTTAGCCTTAAGGTTTATGATTGTTTTTCATACTTGATAAAACTGATCTTATTGCATAAAAGTTAGAATGATAGATTATTTGTATTTGAGTGGCCGTGTGGCCTTGATGCATCATGATCATATACTGGCCGAAAGGCATTGCATAGCATCCAATTCATACTTGATGCATCATGCTGTATGGCTGTGTGGCTTAATTACTGATGCATTGAACATTACTTGATTGCTTGCTTAGCCGCATCATACATCACCTAGGCCGTCATTGCATATCCCCCCTATAGCCGTGTGGCTTGTTTATTTGGAATGTATTAACTCGATTGTTTGCTTGGTCACACGATTTATATACGCATTGAGTTTCTTATAAAGATTGAGTGATATATGATTACAGATGTCGAAAATCAGAAATCTAGATTATGCTGCCCTAAATCTCTCTGGAGATAATTATTTATGGGCATTAGACACAGAGATTGTCCTGAAATCAAAGTGAAAGTAATAGATACAGAGCAATAATGATTACTCACCAACCTCATTGCCTGAAGCCAACAAGGCTGCAGAAAGAAAAAAAATCTAAAGAGAACAACCACGTCCATAATAATAAACCATACGGATGTGACTGTGACAGATGGAAAGGACGTGGGCATAGCCACTCTACCTTACACGACCATAGACAAGGAAATCACTATAACCGTGATTGTGGATCCATTTTTGGCCGTGGTCAAAAGGAGAGGAAGCTGTGGCATTCCTAAGCCACCACACTCGACCAAGTCAGTGTGCTATAAGATATGTAATGGGGAACCATTGGGCTAAGATATGTAGGACTCCCAAACTTTTTTTATATATGACCTCTATGAAAGAGAGTCTGAAAGGGGAGAATCCTGAAACCCACTTGGTCTATAAAGGATGGTGAAAAAATAATTTCGGACATGAAAAAAAAAATGATGATCTTATGGAATATGAAACATCTGATTGTCTAAAAGAATAATGTTGATTTCGACTTCTGTGTTTGTTTTGCCTTTATGATCTTTTGTTCTATCTCTGTGAACTGCTATTGCTTTGTCTCATTTAGAAACTTTATAATGAAAAAAGGAGGGGGGCGCCAATATAAGCATATAATTGCGGGTATGGCCAGTCCAAGTAAGGACTACGGCCAGGGCATGTATCATTGCGTAAATGGCATGAATTATATTCACTCAAGACCCATTGAATTTAAAGATATAAGAATGGTTTTCATACAGAAATAATGGGCAAAGGAAACAAAAGTTCCTTCAGATATAAGAAAAAAAAAGAAAAATTGCCCAAGACCATAGAAAATGGTCGAGACTATACCTGCATACTCTACTGATCTAGACTATGTCATGATCAGTATGATAGAGGCAAAAGCCATGGTAACCAGAAGGGTTTACCCACGAAAAAATATATATACTTTATGGCATGACCAGATTGGCCATCCTGGTCTAAACATGATGCGAAATTAATATTGGAAAGGGCACAATGAGTTATCCCATAGTATCTCACGTTGTGTAACATGGACACAAGGGAAACTCATTAGGCTTTAATGTCCCAAGCATCCGCAAATTACAGTATGTTCATGAGGGGGAGTGAGGACAAACCCCGTGGTACATGACCACACTATAAATGCGAATATAACAGCTTGATAACAGCTTAGCCGTACAGGCTATTACCTACAAGGTAAAGACTCAAAAGTCTATAAGCTTGGGGACATCACGAGTTTGACATGTATATAAGATTAATATGCATCAGGCCATACAAGTGAGCATAGATATTCTCATCTCAGACTGAATACGGGTCATGACCAGACATATACAATCTTAAGAGATTTAATAAAACCACCACATACATATGTGCTTCTAAGATAGAACCTGAGATAAGGATTGGGAATATATGTTGGATAGGAGTATGACTTTCTCCCACGAGTTTTAAGAAACCTTGAGCCAAATATGGGTGATCAGATTAAGGCTAGGTTCACGGATTGCATGAGTAATGAATCCGACTATCCAACATTAGAAGGAGAAAGCTATAAGCTGGATAAAGAGTAAAAGAATGATAAGAGAAATAGAATGTTATTAACCATCATTGTCTTGGCAAGATCCTCGGACTAGAATATATGATTTAAGATGTCCAAAGAAAGAAAGAAAAATTATACAAAGCTAGCAAATCCGATGCCAGACACATTGACCCGAAAAGAAAAGAAAGACTAACCAGCTTAGCACCAAAAACGAAATTGATGTCCTAGAGAGACACAATCAAGTTTCTACAGAGTCTATACAAGATAGACCAATAAGTTCCATAGATAAGAAACCTCGGAAACAAAGGAAAGGTGCTGAAAACAATATCAGATCCGAGTTTTGTAGGAAACCATCCCAGACATAGAAAATGGTCGACCAATATAAGCTACCATACAATGGAATTTGGGACGCCAAATCCAATGGTATTTAACACCATGGTATTAGAGGTCATAAGATTGCAATCAATTATGTTATGTCTGGAATACAATGGAACACAAAAAGGGTATCAATACCAATGATGTATTTACATATAAGATAGCGAATACAAGGTAGCACTTGAGTATAAGATATAAAGCGAGGATCATGAACCCACGTGAGAGTACTCATAAAGATAAGATTAAAAGGAACGTGGGGTTAAAGTACAGAGATAGGCGTATTGGTCATATATGATAGAAACGCCATCAAATGATAAAACCAGTGAATGGGTCTTGTGAGGAAAAGAAAACCGTGAGATAAAGGACATGAACACGTGGTCTAGAGGTGTTCATGTTCCTTCTTATAACACTCAAGCATAGCTTGATTACACAAGGATACTCACAGAGACAAGGAAAAGTTTATAAGGAGAAATACTCCAATGTGGTGGATGCTGCTACATATTTTCGAATTGATAAAATTCAGGTCATAAGGAAGAAATTAGATTGACATATAATGATGTAGTAAGCAGCATATGGATCACTGGATAAGAATAGAAAGGTACCAGAGAAAGAAATTCTCAAAAACAGCATTGTTCCTAAGCTGTTTATGGACTGAAACAAAGCAGCTGCATATAGTATGATAGACTAAGTAATACTTAGTAAAGGAGTTGTATAAGAACAATCAGATTCAGTCCATACATTAAAAGAAATCGGAATTCCTTGTGTTTATTGTATACGAAACCAGCCTAAAGAAAGGTTAATTGGTTGATACAGATTATCTATTAGATCTCAGAAAGATCAGCTATCATGTGGCAGTCCATAGGCACGTGTGGTCAAGGATGATACGAACAAAGCACATGGGGCTGCATACATATATATGATCGTAGAAATAAAAATACCAATCATCATGTGTTTGGTCGAGGTCTATGACCTAATGCATCTAACCAAAAGGTACAAGATGGTCTACGGCAAAGGTATACTGATGGTAGAAAAAGGGTCCTAAGGAACCAACAGTGATACATAAAGAAATTACAATAACATGATAGCAACACGCCAACCATGTCTTAGCCATTCATGGGAAAGTTGTGGGCGTGTGTGGATAAGGTCCATGACCTAATATATATTCCAGTGCATGGAATAATCCACAGCAAGAAAGGTCATGGGATGCCATCAAGATATAAATATAGGACTGGAATAGGTATGTCTGGACGAAGTCTAATGTATATGACATTACCAAAGGCAAGAAAGATCGATGTATAAGGTACATGAGTGTGTGAAACTCGTTGCAGCAATGATCATTGATCACGTCATGATCTTAGACACTCATGAGATAAATTATGGACGTGTATAGACAAGTTCTATGACACAACATGGATCGATCATATTAGAGCATAACGGATGATAATAAAGAAAGATCAACCGTAATGGATGAGACATTATTGCATATGGTTGATATACATCCGTGTGGAGAAGATGTACCAGAACATAGGTTTACGAACTGAGACTACAAGTTCATTGTACCATGCTCAGTCAATATTATCTATAAGTGTGAAGAGACCTATCCGACCAAAGTATAGAGTGAACAACAACAAAGTTTCACGTCTCGTCCATGCATCCACATGTTTCCAGAAGACATGGGATTTTTCAAGCATTACTCAAGTAAAGAGCAATTCTTACACCAATGTTCAAGAAGCTCATGCAACAGATAGGAATGCGCAGACTTCAGAACCTGAAGAGAGGTTCACATCAGAGGGAGTAGTGTGTGTTGTACTCTTTTTCCTTCACCATGGTTTTGTCCCACTGGGTTTTCCTGGTAAGGTTTTAACGAGGCAACATGAAGCACAATACGAACTCTGAGCGGTTATGGCGTCCAAGGAGGAGTGTTATAAACCAAGGAGTGGACGGTCCATAACTGGACATAATCGGTCCGTAAACCGGACATAACCGGACCGTACCGACCAGGAACGGTCCGAACCAGATAAACCAGAGCAGCCTGTTCCAGATGAAGATAGAGTCAGCCATATTCCATATTTATCTATTTGTTATATTTACATATTAGTGTTTATCTTTTTCCATATGTATTTAGGATAAGTACTATTTCCTATTCCTATCATGAATAAGATTTCCATTTATCATATTTGTAACCTGTATATAAACAACCTTTTGGCTATGGAATAAAATAAGTTTTCCACAACAAGTATTTCCTTTTTGTAATTCTTTTTTTTGACTCAAATTGAATTATAATAGAAAAGGGTAGAGCCTGTTAGCCTTACAACAAGTCCGAAGGCCCAAACCGAGCAAACTGAAACAAAATACAATAATGACCTAAGGCCCATACAAAAACCACCCACACGGGCCTGAGCCCATACCACGTGAAACCCTAGCTTTCTTTGCTTCCATCTGACCGGCTACGCCTGAAACTACCCGGCGCCGCATCAGAGGCCAACGCTGCTCAAACCTACACCCCCAGAGATCCTTCCACCGAAAGCATCAATCGGACACACCGAGAGCTCATCCGGATCACCAGAACACCCACTCGGAAATACATCCCGAACCTATAGACTCTGCTTCCTTTTTGTAATTCTTTTTATTTGTAGATTCTACCACTGCATTTAAAATCAATTTAGATTAATTAATTACAATTTCAAACTTATCTAAGCAAATTGATATTCATATATTGATCATTATTAATATTGTAAAATTATTACTAAATAAATTTTTTTCTATTTCACTTAATTTAGCCAAACACATAAAAATAATTTTTTTATTTGTTTACGGAATCAGTTAGGCATAGATATTCAGGTACCCATTTAGGTACGAGTCGTTTCTTTCGGGTATAAATTTTTGTGTTTTGAAATTTCTTTTTAGGTACTTCCTTTTTGTGTTTTTTTTACAGATTCTACCATTGCATTTAAAATCAAATTAAATTAATTAATTACAATTCTAAAACTTATCTAAACAAATCGATATTCATATATTGATCATTATTAATATTGTAAAAATATTAGTAAATAAAAAAATTTCTATTTAACTTCATTTAGCCAAACACATAAAAATATTCTTTATTTGTTTACGAAATCAGTTAGGCATAGTCATTCATGTATCCATTTAGGTATAGGTCGTTTCCTTCGGATATATATATTTTTGGGTTTTGAAATTTCTTTTTAGGTACTTTCTTTTTGTATTTTTTTTTATTTACAGATTCTACCACTGCATTTAAAATCAATTTAAATTAATTAATTACAATTCCAAAACTTATCTAAACAAATCGATATTCATATATTGATCATTATTAATATTTAACAAATATTACTGAATAAAATTTTCTATTTCACTTAATTTAGCCAAACGCATAACAATATTTTTTTATTTGTTTACGGAATCCGTTAGGCCTAGATATTTGGGTACCCATTTAGGCACTGGTCGTTTCTTTCGGGTATAGATTTTCTGGGTTTTGAAATTAGGCCATGTTTGGATATAAATTTAGGTGTGAATTTCAAGTTGGATCTTGTATGAATTTTGTTCTGATGTATAGGAAACTAAAAATATTCAAATAACGAATGTATTTGAAAATGAATCGGATATTTGAACTAAAAATAATGGCTGCACATAACAAAAAAATCAATATATAAGTACTGGACATTTGGATTCAAAATCATTTCTTTTAACAACAAACTACACAAATATGTTGATTTGTATAAAAATTTAAATTACAATGTAAATATTTAATTAATATAGAAATATGTCACATTGTGTAAATTTAACAAAATATCAATATAAAGTACTGTACATTTGCGTTCTAAAATCATTTATTTTAACAACAAGCCAAATAAATATGTTGATTGGAGAGGGAATAAAACAAAGCCAAAAAAATACATAGTCTACCAGAGAGACTCTATGTATCGAATTTATTATAAAGAAAGTTTTATTAAGATAAATACATTCAATAATTACAAACAAATAATATATTTCATAAAAATAAAAAATAATACCCGCCATTTCAAGGGCGGATCAAAATCTAGTACATCTTTATAACGAAAGTTGAAAGAAAATAGGAAAAATCATATTAATGATCATAATTGTACTTTCAATTAATTGTTTATACCCTTTAGTATATTTCATCACTACAACGTGCTTTTTTTTTGAAACTTACAACGTGCTTTCTTTTCCCATAACTAGTTTTTAAAGTCCTGAATTAGTCAATAATAGGCATCTTTTAATCATTTCCTATAGAATCGGCCCCTAGATTCCCCTAGAAAGTTTGGCTGCGAACTTGCGAAGTGTTAGATTTAGATACAAAATGTTGTGTGGTTTTATCTTTGTTACTTATATAACGCCGCGTCTCCAAAATGAGCAGAATGTTAGTATTTTCTATTAAACGTTTTAAGAAATTATGTACATATTCATGTATTCTGTAGTGCTTAACCAGAAAAAAATACAGTATTCGGAAGATTAAAATTCGTGCTTCAAAGCACGTCTTAATCATGTGTGTGTGTCGTTGGAAGACTGGATTTGTGCTATTCGAGCTCATATGAATTCCTTCCTGCATATGCGTTTCCTGATCATTTAGTCGCTCTGTCTTTTTTGTATTTTGGTGTTGTTTCATTTTAATTTGATTAGTTCGTTTCGAACTTTGTTTGTATTTCTGTCAGAAAAAATAAAATGGTTATAAATTTTAACGTTTTACCAAAAAAGTGAAATGGTGTACTCGTTGCGAGGGAAAAAGTAATTTGTAGTGTGGCAAATGCATCACGAGTCATGATATAGTCATCTATATTATTAAAACTAAAATACAAATTAGGTTTGTTTGGAAACATGGATAAGAATTTTAAAAAGAGGTTTAGTTTGTAAACATGGATAGTAGTATATTAAGATAGACTTATGTTATTAAGAAAAATTGGAAATCCATTATATTATGAAAAACTATATATCTCAGTCAATTTTAAAATATACGAAAATCAGCCAATCTAATTATCTAAAACATCTTTTGTCTAAAATAATCATAAAAAAATTTAAACTTTATATACATATTTCAAATCAAAATAATAATATAAATTTGATTTGTATCAAAAAATTATTCAAAAATATACATATATTCAAAAATATTTTTATTAAAATATTTTCCAGTAACCATTATTACAAAAATGTTTTAAATATTTAAGAAAATACAATACAAAGCTCATTTCATATACCAACTAAAATTATTGTTTTTATTTTTCACATTAAGTTTTAAAATATAATATATGTAATTATTTATATGATGTTACATATAAAATACTATTAATTATATGAATACTTATATGATGGCATGTATAAAATATGATTAATTATATGATGATACATATATGATATAAAATAGTGACTAGGGGTGGACGTTCCATTCGGATTCGGTTCGGATCTGTTTGGGTTTCGGGTTTCGGGATCAAAGATTTTTCAGCCACATTTGAATATTTCTAAATTTTGGTTCAGGTTCGATTCAGATCTTTGCGGGTTCGGTTCGAGTTTAGATAACCCATTTAAATTATCTTTGAAATTTTAACATTCATTATATATTTTAATTTTCTCAAAATCTATAAACAAAATAATATATTACATATAAATTTAAATAGCATATGCCGAAATACCTAAACTTAACATATAAATTAGTCTTGTTTAAATATTTGGATAGATAATCATAATTATTTTAATTTTTTTTGTTGGTTCGAGTATACTTTTACTATTTAGATATTTACATTTTACTATTTGTATATACTTTCAAGTATTTAGACCAACTTAAAAGTATCATATATATTCTGGATGTTTTATATACATTAAATCTAAAAATAATTAATGCCTGAAATCCTTCGGTTCGGATCGGTTTCGGTTCTTTAAATATCAAAATTTTGAATAATTCTTGCATTTAATCAATTTGGTTGGAATTTGGTACTATTTTTTCGGATCGGGATCGGTTTGGTTCTTTGGATTCGGATTTTTATCCAGTCCTAATATTGACATGAAAAACAAATAGCAACACATTTTTGAAAAATATACCCGCCGAAGGGGCGGATCAAAATCTAGTTCTAATTTAAGACAACTCAACAAATAGAAGATCGATGTGTCGACGCAATATACTTTGGAGTCTGCAGTCTTATCCAGCTTAGTATTAAAACTATAACCGGGTTTGGCTGACGCCAATAATCAGACTCTCAAGAGATTAGTCGGTTGGGTCTCGGTCTGCTAGATATTTCCGGATTATCAAAAATCAATTATCAAAGCTATAAATATAAAAAGTCCCAAGTGTTGAGAATTGTTGATTCAGTGAGTTCCAAATTCCGCTTTTTTATTAGAAAAAACTATAAATTTTATTGAGTACGCATGTGAATGAATTATGCTTTGCTTTCTTGTGCGAACCTTCGGCGCACGTTCATACACTCCGTAATGAAATTGTATAGTTTGGTATATCTTTTTTTGCATATCTTCTTGTTGCATTTTTTTGGTATATCTATTTTAATAGTTAATATTTTTTGTTTCATTTTTAACCAAGAAACAAATTATTTGTTGCAACAGAATATATTAATCTTAAACACATTTCCTTGTAAAATATACTACGTGCTCATGTTTCAGAGGACTATAATATTTAGAAGTTCTGAAAAGAATTTTGACATAAATGAGAGCACCATATTTTACAAAACTAAATTACAAAAGATAATAGGGTTGTCTACTATATAATTTGTATAAATATCAATGTTTCTTACTAAAATCGGAAATTAGGTTGTTTGGAATGTTATTAAAAGAAAATAATCCACATTAGTCTTGCATTTCTCATTCAAAAGAATTTTGTTTTTTGACATATGATTACACTATTTCATAGTGTCAAACATTCGGTTATTCTGACGAACATCTTCGTCCTGAAACTTATCAATAAATGGTCTAAAACCATTTGTCAAAAATGAGCTCCAACAATTTCCCACATGAATAGAAATGATTCTAGACACAATCAAGAGCAAACGCAGTAGAAACCAAAACGTCTACCTTTTAATTCTATTAATCAGACAGTTTTTTTTAATTCTATTAAACTCTGCAATTTAATAAATCAATAAAAAAAAAAACTCAACAATCCCTGCAAAATAGACAAAAAGTTTAACGCAAGAACAGAAACGAATTGGTCAGAAACAAATTCGGCCAACCGCAGCTTTTTCCAGTTCTATTTGTTAGAACCAATGATGAACACCTGTTGAAATGAAACTATAACAAAATATCAATGTTACTAGTGCAAATAACCAGAAATGAATTAAATATTTATATCTGAAAAGAAATTCATAACCAAGAATAATCTAATGGAAATCAAATGATTTTCCATAATTATTTCCTCAATTCCTGTTTTCTTGACAAAAACACTCCACAAAGTAATCAGTTTTTGTTAGTATAATAACACAAACAAAAATTTGCAGAATTAAGATTGTAGCACCGATCCAAACCTATTCCAGCACGGATTTTAGAATATTAATGGACCTGTTCGTTAGAGTAACCGAATGTTTGACACTATGAAATAGTGTAATCATATGTCAAAAAACGAAATTTGTTTGAATGAGAAATGAAAGTCTAATGTGGATTATTTGTAAAATATACTAAATTAGAAATATGAGGTTTAATTCCTCTTTTATTTAAAGTGGAGAAAATACATTAAAGTTTAAGACTTTGATTGTATAAGAAAAGATATTTGGACCATAAATAAATTTCATGTTTTGAAATTTAGTAAATGGATCAACAGAATAAAAAAAATTTATCTTTTATATTGAAATGGTCAACATGAGTTATGGAATGAATGCAAAGTTAATTTTGTATTTGTAACATCTCCATGAATGCACGTCCATGTTGTAATGAGAAAATAATTCTCAATCTCCACATTGAATACCATACGTTTGGTCGGAAGCAAACGTAAGGTTTGGTCAGTGGACTATATAACAGTCACTGCTCTTCTCATTCTGAGGCACACAGCAATAACAAAACCAAGATCCTCTCACTTGAATATTATTAAACTTTTCTTTCTTTTTGTGTCTGGGAATACAACACAAAATTAGGATCGATAGATTCTGTTTTTCGGTGATGGTAAACAGAAACAATGCTGCAGTTGTATCATGGAAATCTGAGCGCCATGCAACCGTCACACTACGGGACATTTAAAGATTTAAGGAAAGAGATTAACCATCTCGACTCTGCAATTCTTCGTTATTCGTTTGTTTCGGTATTGTAATTTTATTTTTTGTTCTTATTATTTTTATAAATATCAATTGTTCTCATTTTAGTGAAATAAGGTTCCTACACTATTAAATCTTTAAATATTGTTTATGCTTTTGCACTAACAATACTGATATTTGTAAAAAGTTTTTTTTTAGAACAGGTTAATCTTATATTCGGAATAGGTGCCGGAACCGATATGGCTCTGTTACTGGGATTTGATAATTCCTATGATGAAAATTACTCTTCTCCATCAGCTTGTTCTCGATTATGATTTTAGTAGAATATATTTTTCTGGTATAAAATCATTAATCTAATTATTTTCTAACAGAAATCTTTGTTAAGTTTTTTCAGGAAGAGGTGATTACATGCTCAAGTCTCTACTTGAACCGGAAAAGGGAAGTTGGTTATGTATATTTTATTGGTTTCATCTCTGAAATTTATTCTTTAGTCATCCAACGATTGATTCTTTTGAATTTTTAATTTAATTGAAGTGGAAAAAAAATCTGTCATTTTAATATTTGATTTTGGTTTGACATGTTCAAAACACTGCTTTGGTTTCCATTTTTTTTAACTCTGTAAACGTTTTCTGGAAGGAAAAAAAAATGCATACATTTTTTTTATTTATTGCCTCATGAAATTGGTTAAAAGAAAACGTTTTTTGTCACATTGCATGTTAATGCTTTGACTTGTTTGATTTAATTATCCAGAATGAGAGTAACATTTTTGTTTTATTGTTACAGATTTTTTCTTTGTGGAGTAACTTAAATTAAACTTTAAGTATTTGTTTGACCATGAAGAAATAAATCAAGATTTTGACTCAAAATATGGTGTCACATGTCAATATTATAAACAACACTTTGATTCTTAAGGAATTAAGTGATATGGATGGAAATGAATTTCGTGAGTCACGCTCCAAATTAAGTTTGGAAGAGGTCTGCGACACATAAATTCATTTGCCATAGGAAATATAATGTTTGTTGATATTGATCAAAACATTCATATTTCACCATGAAAAAAATGGAAAATCTCAGACCAATTTAACTGAAACTTACAAGTGTTTTGTAGTTTCTAAAGTCAATATGGTTGAGAATAACCATATAAAATGGTGGTTTTGATGCCACAAAAAATATCATGTAATGATATGTATATTTGCTAAAAAGCAAAAAATGTTTTGAAAAAAAAATCAAAACATATAAAAGTTGGATTTATAAATCAATTTGAGAGAACTATGAAAATAATTGTTTGTAAAATGTCATTTCTGATAATGAAATACATTAAAAAGAAAATTGTAATATTTTCTGAAATTGCTTTTTATTCATTTCAATCTAAAGGAGTTGTAGATAATTTTTCTAAACTCTAAAGAGATGTTGACTAAAAATATGTATATTTTGAGTTATCACAAAAAATGTGGGGGAAGCTTTGCTTACCATATAAAGTCGATATAAAGTCGTTGGCAGGAGGCCAAATGAACTAAGTAATAGTTATCAAAATATGATTTTTGTTTTGAAAAAAAAAACTAGTGTAATACACTGAGTTTTGTGTACAATGGATTAATTGTATCTTGGAAAAAAGAGACAAAAATCATTAGACAACTGATCTCGACTAATCTCAAGAGATTATGTTCACTATGATGACAACCTAGGATCCTTATATTAAAGGTGTGTCATGAGATCAAATTATTATATCATCAAATGGAATGGGTAAGCCTGTGAATTAAGATGAGGTTTGGCGGTAACTCTACCTAACTGACTGAAGATCCCAAGAAATAGGTTCAAGGAGACAACTAAGTCAAACTAAATCTGCCCAAAGCACTGTAAGACTTCGGTCTATACCTAGTTCCTATGATGATTAAACAGTGCTACATGTAAGGAATAGAGGATAAGCATTTGCTTTTAATGATTTGTGACCATAGCTTTGAGATATGAATGGAGTAGTACATGATACTCCTCTAAACAAAGTTAATGGCAAATCACCTTGTGAGTGTTAAATGAGGCCGTTTCTAGGAGAATGAAGGAAAGATTATATTCTCCAAGTTCACTCATGATTAACCAGGACTGTTCACGGCCAAAATGAACACAATAGAGAACCTAGTTTTGTGAGAGAATGAAGCTGTGTTATAGCTATTGTCTCGGTTTACACCAAAGTCCGGGGGGTTCAAGACATCATGTTCACCTCCTGTTCGAGTAAATCCGATAACTATTAACAATGACTGGTTCAAGGTTGAAAAATTGCTACCAACTCATCATGTTGTGGATTTTTTGTTTGTACTCTCAAAAGTCCTTAGTTGAGTCTTGTCGAGTCTTGTCTAGGAAATCAAGTCTATCGAGTCGTCAAGTGTCTAGAGTCATTTATATTCATGTGGGGGATTGTTGGAACTATTTTTTGAGCATTATGAATAGTATATTCATATGTCAAAAATGAAGTTTTATTTGAATGAGAAATAGAGATCTAATGTGTGTGATTTGAGAAATATACACATTAGTTATTGAATTTGGATTTGGGTTTTTTGATTTGTTAGTTGGACTTCATGTTCATTAACTTAATCTTATAAACCAAATATATGTTGATCTTTTATATTGATAAAATATAAAATAGAAATCTATTTTAAAGTATATTATTTTGTTTGAAATGGTCAAACAATAATAATTTTAGTATTTATCTTCTTGGTCAAAATGTGGAATGAATTCACATACTAATTGACAAGAATTAAAGTCTCCATTAGTGCACCATGGATGTTTCATTTTATGTTAAAAATTGAAATTTGTGCTTCTCATTAAATTTCTATAAAAAGACTTCTTAGCATTATAGAAAAGGTACACAGCAATACCAAAAGAAAACCACATTCTCCTATATTGAATAGTTATGCTAGTATTTTTTATTTCTTTTGTCTGAGAGTACAACATATAATTAGGTTCGATAGATTCTGTTTTTCGGTGATGGAAACAGAAACAATGCTGCAGTTGTATCCTGGGAATCTGAGCGCCATGCAACCGTCACACTACGGGGCGTTTAAAGATTTAAGGAAAGAGATTAACCATCTCAACTCTGCAATTCTTCGTTATACGTTTGTTTCGGTATTGTAATTTTGTTTTTTGTTCTTATTATTTTTATAAATATGAGTTGTTCCAATTATAGTGAAATAAGGTTTCTACACTCTTAACTCGTTTTTTTTAATAGTTGCTAGTGGAAAATGTCAGTAAGATTATTTTATCTTTTGACCAGCTCAAAGGTTTTTGTCGTTGCGTTTAATTTGATTTGCTATTAATATTATTATTCCTATTGTTCTCGTGGTAAAGTAATAATTGATTTTATCATTTGACCAATTGTTAATTTCTGCCTTTACGTTTGATTGGCAATCAGTCCGGCTTATTTTTCTCGTTGCAATAAGTTGTCGCACCGTTAAAGTTTCAGAATTTATTTTTCTGAAATTTTTTATTTGAATCAATCGTTTGACATTATTCAAATTGTTGAAATTATTTGTGTTTGGTACTGAAATATACTAATTTGTTTATTGGGTTTTCTGAACAGATCCAAAAAAATCAAGTATGTCTTACAATACTAGTATATCGATCTTTAATAGATCAAATGGTGCGATCGGCAATGGATTAAATGAGTCGACGCCTCAAATTCAGTTTGAGAGTGGTCTGCCATTTATGATTCCATTTGCCATGAGAACTGAAATGTCTGCTGAAACTATTCAGAGCATTCAGATTCAGTCAATGCTTAGAACTTACACAAGTAATAAGCTTGACAAAAACAAGCCTTATGGCAACTTATTTGGAAAACATTTTGTGCTATGGTCACAGAAGTCAATACAATGGAAGTTAATTCAAAAGACTGGTGGTATGACACGGGTGCCACCACTCACATATGCATCAATAAGAACATGTTTAGTACTTATAAAAAATGCAATGTTGAGGAGAGGTTGTTAATGAGTAACACCAACTCGTCTATTATTGAAGGTTGTGGCTAGGGATGTTGTGATGGGTAGAATTAACCGGCTCGGCCCGAACTAGAAATAAACCCGCCCAGAAAATACCCTAAACTAAAAAACCCGAAAACGGTATCATTAGGGTAACCCGCGAAAAACCCGAAAACTTTAAAGTTACCCACGGGCACCCGTGAAAAACCTCGTCTCTATTTTTTTTAAAGTTTTGTGGGTATTTAATTAAAGCTTTACAGTTTTAAACTATATTTATATGTATTGAATATTTAATTTTTAATCATGTTTTGAGCTTTACAGTTTCAAATAAATTTATATTAATTAGTAGGATTTTTTTTAGTTAGTAGGATTCTTGTGTACTCTCAGAATAATAAAAATTGCTTGAAAGACATTGCATGAAAAGATAATTCTAATATGAACTAACAGTTAGCAACTAAAAAATTGCACGACTCTATGCATATAGACGAAAGCAAGAGAACAAAAGTAAGCAGAGCGGTCTGCATATAGTTTACCACCTGTACAAACGTTATGCTTGTAATAATCAAGTATATGCATTCCAATATATTTGATAAAAGACACTAGCATAGATGTCTCTGCACGTACATAGAACCATAGTTGAGCCAATCAAAATAAAAAATCAGAAACAAAGTTCAAGATCTAAAGTTTGCGATTTTGTTACTGTGAGTCGTGACCACAGGAGAGAAAAGAATTAGGTTAAAAAATTATTTACGACATCGTTTTACTTAGCTTTTTTCTTTAAAAAAAAAAAGTCCAACGGGTACCCGAAACCCGATAGGGTAAACCCGAAAGGGTAATTATATTTAAAAATCAAGACCGGCCCGAAAAAATCCGCGAGATTTAAAGAGTAGATATATGGGGTTTGGGCTTAAAATTTTATTAGGATTTTGGGTACCCTACGGATAATTACCCATTGTTAACATCCCTAATTGTGGCGAAGTGAAACTTGCGCTAACTTCTGGACAAGAGATAATTCTCAAAAATGTGAAACATGTCCCAGATATGCGAAAGAATCTTATTTCTGGTTCGCTATTAAGCAAAGCTGGATTTGTAGTAACTTTCGAATCTGATAAACTTGTGATAAAGAAAAATGATATTTTCTTGGGTAAGGGATATGTTCAGGGTGGACTAGTCAAAATGTGTCTTAAGACAGGATTATCCACAAATGAACCAAATGCTTATTTGGTTGAACCTTTCAAAGTTTGGCATGAAAGATTAGGGCATGTAAATTATAAATCTTTGCAAAGATTAATTAATTTAAACGTAATTCCGAAATGCAAACTGAGCAAAGAAAAATGTGAAGTATGCGTACAAACAAAACTCACAAAAACTTCATTCCCTCATGTTGAGAGAACAACTGAATCTCTTGGTTTAATTCATACAGATTTGTGTGATTTAAAATTTATTCAAACCAGAGGTGGAAAGAAATATTTTGTGACTTTCATAGATGATTGTACAAAATATTTTTATGTCTATTTGCTAAGAAGCAAAGATGAAGCCTTGGAAAATTCAAGGAATATAAACTCGAGGTTGAAAAACAACTCGATAGAACTATAAAGATAGTTCGAAGTGATAGAGGTGGCGAGTATGATGGACCATTTGATGTGTTTGGTAAAGAGAATGGCATTATTCATCAAACAACCGCTCCCTATTCACCTGAATCTAACGGAGTTGCGGAACGTAAAAACCAAACTCTTAAAGTGATGATGAATGCGATGTCGCAGGAATCTGGGTTAGCCCAGAACATGTGGAAGCGTTGCTTACCACAAATTATATCCTCAACAAAATACCGCACAAAGTTACTGGTAAGACACCATATGAACTTTGGAAAGGTGTTGTACCTTCGTAAAAATACTTGAAAGTGTGGGGGTGTCTTGCAAAAGTCGCAGTACCACCTCCCAAGAAGGTTTCAATCGGACCTAAAACCGTCGACTGTATTTTCATCGGATATGCCCATAATAGTGGTGCTTATCGTTTTCTGGTTCATAAGTCAGATGTACCAGATGTACATGTTAATAAAATTATGGAATCAAGGAATGCATCTTTTTCGAACACGTGTTTCCATATAAGAATAAAGAGAATTCAAAACGAACTCGTGAAAAAAAATGTAAACACCTCTGCAAATGAGGCAAGTACTTCTGGCACATCTTTTGATGATGCAGAACTATTTGAAGATGAACCTAAACGTAGCAAAAGAGCTCGTAAGGAAAAATCTTATGGTGAAGATTTCTTCATGGTCTTTCTTCTTGAGAATGAACCAAGAAGCTTTGCTGAAATTATGTCTTCACCAGACGCTGATTTTTGGAAGGAAGCTTTCAATAGTGAAATCGACTCCATAATGCAAAATCATACATGGTATTTAACCGATTTGCCACAAGGGTTTAAGGCCCTAGGGTGTAAATGGATTTGCAAAAGAAATTTGAATATTGATGGCTCAGTTGATAAGCACAAGTGTAGACTTGTGGTGCAAGGTTTCCGGCAAAAAGAGGGCTCGGATTTCTTTGACACATATTCTCCAGTAACGAGAATAACTTCAATCAGAATGCTGATAGAAATTGCAGCACTAAGAAACCTTGAAATCCATCAGAATGATGTCAAAAATACCTTTCTAAATGGTGATTTAGAAGAGGAGATTTATATGCAACAACCTGAAGGGTTAGTTGTCCCAGGACAAGAACATAAAGTTTGTCGACTTGTAAAGTCATTGTATGGACTTAAGCAAGCTCCAAAACAATGGCATGAAAAATTTGACAATGTTTTGATGTCAAATGGTTTCAGCATTAATGAATGTGACAAGTGCATATACTACAAAAGTACACCCCACGGGTACATTTTGCTTGGCCTGTATGTAGATGACATGCTCATTATTGGTAGCAATAAAGATATGGTCAGTCAAACAAAAAACATACTAAGTAGCAAGTTCGAAACGAAAGATATGGGATTAGCTGATGTTATCCTAGGGATTAAGATCTTTCGAAATTCTGAAGGAATATTCTTATCTCAAACTCATTATGCTGAAAAGATACTTGAGAGGTTTAAATCCTACTCAAATGGAAAGGCAAAAACTCCTGTAGACCCTAGTTTTCACTTGACAAAAAATTCGGGTGAAGCAGTGTTACAGTCAGAGTATGCTCGTGTAATCGGAAGCTTAATGTACTTGACAAATTGTACTAGACCCGATCTAGCACATGCTGTCAATGTACTAAGTCGTTACACGAGTAATCCAGGCCATAACCACTGGAAAGCCATAAAAGAGTATTGGACTATGTACGTCATACTAAAACTTATGGGCTAAATTATGGTAAAGAACCAGCGGTTTTGGAAGGATACAGTGATGCCAACTGGATTTCAGATTCCAGAAACTCTAAATCCATGAGTGGATATGTCTTTACACTTGCTGGTGCCGCAGTTTCTTGGAAGTCTTCCAAACAAACTGTCCTGGCTAGATCAACTATGGAATCTGAGTTTATAGCTTTAGACAAAGCTGCAGAAGAAGCAGAGTGGCTTCGAATTTTTTTGGAAGATATTCCTATGTGGGATAAAACAGTATCGGCATTACGTATACATTGTGATGGCCAAGCGGCAATAGGCCGGGCACTAATCAGTTTGTATAATGGTAAATCTCGTCATATAAGAAGACGTCATAAAACCATTTGACACTTGATCTCAACTGGTGTAATTACGATTGATTACATCAGAACTAATGTAAACCTTGCGGATCCTTTCACTAAAGGTTTGTCAAAAGATCAAGTTGTTAAATCATCAAGAGGAATGGGTTTAAAGCCTATGAATTAAGATGAATTTTGGTGGTAACTCTACCTAAATGACTGGAGATCCCAAGAAATAGGTTTAAGGAGACAACTAAGTCAAACTAAATCTGCCCAAAGCACTGTTAGACTTCGGTCTATACCCAACTCCCAGGATGATTAAACAGTGCTACATATAAGGATTAGAGGACAAGCATTTGCTTTTAATGATTTGAATCCATTGTTTTGAGATATGAATGGAGTAGTACATGATACTCCTCTAAACAAAACTAATGGCAAATCACCTTTTGAGTGTGAAATGGGACCGTTTCTAAGAGAATGAAGGAAAGGCTATATTCTCCAAGTTCACTCATGATTAACCAGGAATGTTCACGGCCAAAATGAACACAATAGAGAAAATAGTTTTGTGAGAGAATGAAGCTGTGTTATAGCTGTTTTCTCGGTGTACACCAAAGTCCGGGGGGTTCAAGACATCATGTTCACCTCCTGTTCGAGTAAATCTGATACAATACACTAGGTTCCTACACTCTTAAATTTCACTATAAACTATAGCCCGTATTATTTTTCTTTGTGTAATTTTATTTGTACTATCTTGAATAGAAAATGGTAAAGAATTCATATTTTCATAAATCAAAATTAAAGAGACATCAAAATCAAACAGAAATCAAATGCTGGATAATCATGAATGCGCATGTATAAAGAGCAAAGAGAAAACAAAACTGCAAAACCTATGTGTAATCAAACATAAATCAAACTCGCAAGTATAGTAATTCATACTTGTAATCGTTCATAAAATCAGTTTGAGTATGTATTGAACATATACGAAGAAGATGGAGATGACGAGAACTCACCTGTAATTGATTCCTGCATGTTGAAGAAGGAGAGAAAGATGAATGGGAATGCATGGAAGATGTAGGTTTAGGATTAGATATATATATATATATATATATATATATATATTCGGGTAATTGGTTCGGGTATCGGATATAACCGATTGGGTACGGGTATCCGAACTGACTAAATCCTAAACCCGTTCGGGTTTTTTCTAGTTTCTAGTTCGGTTCGGGTTTTTCGGGTCGGGTTCGGGTTTTGGATGTAAGTTTGGACCACCGTTCCCTTGAATGTCCATTTAATGAGTTATCTTCCTGGACAAGAAATTTATGAAAAACCTACAAATCATAACCCAGGAAACACTGTACATGTAGGCTATTTTAGGAGAGAATTACGGTCAAAATAAAGAGAATTGGATCACAGCCAAGTAATCTTTGGAGATACCTCATTGTTAGGTAACTCTACGGATAAAAGGATACTGAACAGAGTTGGTGTTACCTTTAGAGATGGGTGTATGTTTGTAATTTGGCATTATATTCAGTAGTTGAGTTGTTCATCCTTCTACTAATAAAACAAAGTTCAACAAATGCTCAAATAATTTAGAAAATATAGTTAATAAAATACTAAAATTAAAGAAATTTTCATTATAAATTGAAAATCTAATATAAACAGAAACAAGCACATATTATAAAACATCATTTGTTGTTAAATAAAATATAGTAATTATTATCTATGATATTATTGAAACTATTTATATAGTATTTTAATATTTTTTATAACTTTATAACATTAAATTATATTTTCAATTGATTCAGTTTGGAGATGGATTATATAATTATCTTGAAAAAATTAATTAATGTCATAATATCAAAATTTTAAGCTCTTATATTTCTTGAGTTAAACCTCACCTAATATGAACTAAGAGGTCAAAAGTTCCCACTATGTAGATGACAGAGACAAGCAGAACAGACCGACAATCTTCGGAAATGATAACGGGTACTTAACTTCATACTATTATTAGTAGACAAAATGTATCAGATATTTTAAACTTTAGATTTTCTTCACGTATATGAAAGTGAAATAAAAATCAAAAGAAAAAAATATAAATCATTAAATTTTCCTTAGTTTTTTTATTTAATAATTTTATATTCACTAAAAATAATTTCTTTCAACTCGAACCAACAAAATTTAATAAATATTACAATTAAATCTTACAATAAAAATATATTTATTATTTTAAATTTTAAATATTTTAGAAAATAGTTTTGTTGTTGACTCATCCGCTCGTAGGGCGGACCAACCCCTTGTTATATATATAACTCATATTGCAATTGATATCTGGTGTAGCTGCCTCTAATGTCTATTGCTCTCAAAGTCACAAAAAGATGAAGTCAGACGGATCCAAAACCTTAGATTTCACCTGTGATCTGAAAGCTGCCCAACCTGATGCACCCCTGTTGATTTGGTCGGTAGTTCTGATCCCGTTGTTGAAGGGAGATTTGATGTTCATGGCGGATCGAAACCGGAACCTTTTGTAATGTTATTATACTCCCTCGTTTTATTTAACTGATGTTTTACTTTCAAACTTAATTAAAAACAAATAAATTAAGTTTTTACCATTTTCATTTCAATTTTAGATGAAATTAACAATTAATTCTTATAAATTTTATGTGAATTTAAGCAATTATACAAAAAAATAAAAAGGGAAGACACATATATTAATTCTTTGCCAGTAACATAATACACCTTACTACGCCAAAAACACCAGCGCAAATTATTAAAAGTTTTATTCATTTCTTTGACAAAGTCGCTGTATTATTGAAAATATTATTTGAGTTTTAGTGTAGATAAAAAATTAGGGAGGGCAAGGATATTGACATCGGCAATACTCTGTCCCGTCTCGTTCTTTAATGCACGTGGTAAAAGGCAGTAATTTTTTATGCTTTTTGACACAGTGGGCTTTGCAACTCTTGATTTCACATGTTCCCATTTTGTTTGAATAGCATGGTTTTCCTTTCTGAGCAATCACCGTTTCTCCTGTTATTAAATAATTAAAACACAATTTTTGTTTTCATATTTAAAATAAAAAATGATTTCTTGTAAAGTATATGTTTAGAGAATTTTTGCATACTCATAGAAGAAAAGAATTAAATGTTTAAAGAACTTCTTCCCAAATCACTGATTATTCTTAAAAAATCATTAAACTCAGTATTATATAATTAAACATTCAATTAATATAGTTATATAAATATATACAGCATCAAATAAAATTTATTTTGGAGTGATTATATAATATATCAATAAAATTATAAATGTAAACACTAACCGAACAGAAGAACTGTGAGCAAAACAAAACCAATAAGCGATGGTTTAAACGCGTTTTTCATCTTTTCTAATAAAATGATAGTGTTTTAGAAATTAGAAAGACAGAGAAGTACATTTATAGATGAACCACATATTAAAACCTATCTAATTTAAGCTATGTATCTTTTCAAAATCCGATATAAAAGGATCTAGTTTGACAAAAAACACAATTCTAGTTTTTATTTATTTAATAAATAAAAAAAATTATTTCATTATTATTAACTTTATTTAAAATATTTCTTGATATATATATATAAACAATCAAATTTGATTAATTCACAGGTTCGAAATTTATATATTATATATTTAGAAAAAAAAACTGAAAGATAAACAAAAAAGACAAATTGGTCAGTAGAAATATAATTTTGAAGTTAGATATGAAAACAATCAGTTATTTCTATATACATTTTTTACAATACTTCGTATACGAATGACACATAAGATAAATCACACATAAGCAAATTAAATAGATATGTGAAGATTGTGTTTAGCAATTTGAGGCATTTTGGATATTTTGGATCTCACTGTTAGACAATGCCAATTTCATTTTTTTTTTTTTGACAACAAAAAGTTAACTAAGAGTTCCCTATCGGGTCGGTAAGCCAAGCCGGGGGGGGGACGAATCGACATAAACCATAGCTGAATAAGAACTCCTCGCACCACGTGCAAGTTTGTCCGCCATAGTGTTTTGTGCCCTTGGAATACGTACGATCGAGAACGTAGGGAAGAAAGTCTTACTGCGGTGAAATTCCTCCATATGTGTAGTAAAAGCTGGCCAATCTCCAGGTGCAGACACCATCTTCACCAACTAAGAGCAGTCTGTTGCAAAAACTACATCCGAGAACTGCAAGGTCTTCATACACTCCATAGCCCAAATCAACGCTTCACATTCAGCATGTAAAGGTAACAAGCTTCGTCGGCAATTTCATATTAGCATTAAGATTATGCTATTTTGAAAATTGAAACTTGTGCTTCTCATTATTTTCTATAAAAAGGCTTCTTAGCATTATAGAAAAGGTACACAGCAATACCAAAAGAAAACCACATTCTCCTATATTGAATAGTTATGCTAGTATTTTTTATTTCTTGTGTCTGAAAGTACAACACATAATTAGGTTCGATAGATTCTGTTTTTCGGTGATGGTAAACAGAAACAATGCTGCAGTTGTATCCTAGGAATCTGAGTGCCATGCATCTGTCACACTACGGGGCGTTTAAATATTTAAGGAAAGAGATTAACCATCTCGAGTCCGCAATTCTTCGTTATTCATTTGTTTCGGTATTGTAATTTTTTTTTGTTCTTATTATTTTTATAAATATCAGTTGTCCCCATTGTAGTGAAATAAGGTTCCTACACTCTTAAATCTTTAAATATTGTTTATTCTTTTGCACTAACAATACTGATATTTGTAAAAAGTTTTTTTTTAGAACAGGTTAATCTTATATTCGAAATAGGTGCCGGAACCGATATGGCTCTGTTACTGGGATTTGATAATTCCTATGATGAAAATTACTCTTCTCCATCAGCTTGTTCTCGATTATGATTTTAGTAGAATATATTTTTCTGGTATAAAATCATTAATCTAATTATTTTCAAACAAAAATCTTTGTTAAGTTTTTTCAGGAAGAGGTGATTACAATTTGCTCAAGTCTCTACTTGAACCGGAAAAGGGAAGTTGGTTATGTATATTTTATTGGTTTCATCTCTGAAATTTATTCTTTAGGCATCCAACGATTGATTCTTTAAAATTTTTAATTTAATTGAAGTGGAAAAAAAATCTGTCATTTTAATATTTGATTTTGGTTTGACATGTTCAAAGCACTGCTTTGGTTTCCATTGTTTCTAACTCGTAAACGTTTTCTGGAAGGAAATAAAAATCCATACATTTTTTTTATTTACTGCCTCAAGAAATTGGTTAAAAGAAAACGTTTTTTGTCACATTGCATGTTAATGCTTTGACTTGTTTGATTTAATTATCAAGAATGAGAGTAACATTTTTGTTTTATTGTTACAGATTTTTTCTTTGTGGAGTAACTTAAATTAAACTTTAAGTACTTGTTTGACCATGAAGAAATAAATCAAGATTTTGTCTCAAAATATGGTGTAACATGTAAATTGTTAAGGAACAAGTGATCAACCAGACCAGGCCCATACCGACCAGGCCCATCTGGCCAGGCCCATCCAGCCAGGCGGCCAGCCTTTTCCCTTTTTCTCTTGTACTTAGTTTTCTATTCCTATTGGACTTAGGTTTATCCATATCTTATGACGATTTATCTTATGTATAAATAAAGACCTCTGGTCCATAATAATAATAAGTCTTTTCCAGTCTCTTATTCCACAACACGCTATCAGACGAGTCTCTAAAAATCCTAGCTAATCCGACCTAGAAACCCTAATCTCTTCAGGCTGCCAGGCGTGCTCCTTCTTCCTTGTTTGAGATCCGGCCAAGCAAGAACAATCCAGCCTGGTGTGCCCTCTTTGGTGGTCCAAATCTACACTTCAAAGTTCTAAAGGTAAAACTTGAAACCGTAAAGAGAACTCACAAATCGAATTTGGATTGATTGGTAAAGGTTATGACAATTAAAATTTTGCAAAACCCCCTAAAACCCTAGATTAATAAGTCCAATCCCTTCCCATGAGTAAATCGGAGCTCTTAAACCAAAAGTTCGATTATGAGATTGTTTATCAATTAAAATCAAAGCCTCGATGGTTCTTGAATCTCAAAACCCTATTGATCTGAATGATCAAATCGAAACCCTAAGCCGGAAGTCGATCAATCCCTAAAACCTAATTATGATCGATTTCATCTAAACCCCAAATTTTTTACTTGAAATCGAGCTGTCTGATTGATCTAATTGCTTGATTGAATTGTTTAAACGGTTCTTGAGGTTTGTTGAATGTTCTAGAACCGATTAGGATTGATAATTGCAGAAACCCTAATTTTTTTAAGAAATCCGATTAGATATGATTGAATCTGATTAAATTGTGAACTTTGAGTCTACTTGCTTGATTGTTCTTTTGTTTAAAGTCGAAATTGGATTTAAATTGATTAGGAAAATTGCTAGTTCTGTTTTAAAACCCTAATCTATCTAGGATTGATAATTTCCTTTTGCTAGAATTGCAAATTTTACCTTTTCTTCTTGCTGGAAATTTTCCTTTTTGCTGTTAGGGTTGCTAGAAACTTGCAATTTTCTATATGATTGATCTGATTTAATTTTTTTTAGTCTGAATATTGCTTGATTGATCAATTAAAATCGAAAAAAAAAAATTCAAAACCCTAATTTGGAAAATCTGATCCGATTTCTTTATGATGCATTGTTTTATTTATTTCAATCATCTGATTGTCTGATCATATAGAAATCGTGTGCTAAGGTTGCATCAATGCTTGATCATATTAACTGAATTGAATTGGTTGTTTGATCATAATTGAATCTGATTGCATTGCTTTAGTGATCCGATTTTTTTTAAAGAATGAAATCTATAACTTTCAGATGTCGAAATTGACTAACCTAGACTATGTTGCTCTAAATGTCTCTGGTGACAACTACCTTCAATGGACACTTGATAAAAGGATCATTCTGAGATCAACGGACCTTGGTGACACAATCACTGTATGAAACAATACAACTGATAAAGATAAATATAGAGCGATCTACGTGATCCGCCACCATCTACATGAGAGTCTAAAGAATCAGTATCTCACCATGGAAAATCCACTTGACCTTTGGACAGCCTTACAGCGGAGATATGATCACCAGAAAACGGTGCTATTACCAAAGGCTTAATTTGAGTGGAAGAACCTGAGATTCCAAGACTACAAGTCTGTGGATGAATACAACTCGGTTCTATTCAAAATTGTTTCAATGTTGAAACTTTGTGGTGAAGAAGTAACTGAAAATGAGTTACTTAACAAAACCCTCTCTACATTTCATTCTAGTAATGTGTTACTGCAACAGCAGTACAGAGAGCGAAGATTCAAAACTTATACTGATTTAATCTCAAGCCTATTATTGGCTGAGGCTAATAATGAGTTACTAATGAAAAGCAGTGAGATCAGACCTCCTGGTACAGCACCATTACCTGAGTCATCTAGACAGGCCGTGGAACCCAAGAAAGAGGTGAACCATGTCCAACACATAACCAACCCGCCCTAGCCGTGGAAAGAGTTATGGACACGGTCGTGGCACAAATAAGGCACACAGACGAAAGAGGCCGCGGAAACTCAAATGGTTCCAGCCGTGGCCGAGGCCGAGGCCGAGGTGTGTCCTTTAAACCTAAAATCAAATCAGATTTGTGTCACAGATGTGGTATGGTTAATCATTGGGCAAAGAATTGCCGGACTCCTAAGCACTTATGTGAACTTTACATGGAGAGTCTGAAGAAGAACCTGGAAGCCCATATGGTTCAAGATGCTGGATATGATGGTGATGATGAAGAAGACCTCACCTAATATGAACTATGAGGTCAAAAGTTCCCACTATGTAGATGACAGAGACAAGCAGAACAGACCGACAATCTTCGGAAATGATAACGGTTACTTAACTTCATACTATTATTAGTAGACAAAATGTATCAGATATTTTAAACTTTAGATTTTCTTCACGTATATTAAAGTGAAATAAAAATCAAAAGAGAAAAACATAAATCATTAAATTTTCCTTAGTTTTTTTATTTAATAATTTTATATTCACTAAAAATAATTTCTTTCAACTCAAACCAACAAAATTTAATAAATATTACAATTAAATCTTACAATAAAAATATATTTATTATTTTAAATTTTAAATATTTTAGAAAATAGTTTTGTTGTTGACTCAATCCGCTCGTAGGGCGGACCAACCCATAGTTATATATATATATATATATATATATATAACTCATATTGCAATTGATATCTGGTGTAGCTGCCACTAATGTCTCTTGCTCTCAAAGTCACAAGAAGATGAAGTCAGACGGATCCAAAACCTTAGATTTCACCTGTGATCTGAAAGCTGCCCAACCTGATGCACTCCTGTTGATTTGGTCGGTAGTTCTGATCCCGTTGATGTTCATGGTGGATCGAAACCGTAACCTTTTGTAATGTTATTATACTCCCTCGTTTTATTTAACTGATGTTTTACTTTCAAACTTAATTAAAAACAAATAAATTAAGTTTTTACCATTTTCATTTCAATTTTAGATGAAATTAACAATTGATTCTAATAAATGTTATGTGAATTTAAGCAATTATACAAAAAATACAAAGGGAAGACACATATATTAATTCTTTGTCAGTAACATAATACACCTTACTACCAAAACACCAGCAAATTATTAAAAGTTTTATTCATTTCTTTGACAAAGTCGCTCTATTATTGAAAATATTATTTGAGTTTTAGTGTAGATAAAAATTAGGAGGGCAAGGATATTGACATCGGCAATACTCTGTCCCATCTCGTTCTTTAATGCACGTGGTAAAAGGCAGTAATTTTTTATGCTTTTTGACACAGTGAGCTTTGCAACTCTTGATTTCGCATGTTCCCATTTTGTTTGAATAGCATGGTTTTCCTTTCTGAGCACTCACCGTTTCTCCTGTTATTAAATAATTAAAACACAATTTTAGTTTTCATATTTAAAATAAAAATTGATTTATTTTAAAACATGTGTTTAGAGAATTTTTTCATACTCATAGAAGAAAAGAATTAAACTTTAAATAACTTCTTTCCAAATCACTAATTATTCTTAAAAAATCATTAAACTCAGTATTATATAATTAAACATTCAATTAATATAGTTATATAAATATATACAGCATCAAATTAAAATTTATTTTGGAGTGATTATATAATATATCAATAAAATTGTAAATATAAACACTAACCGAACAGAAGAACTGTGAGCAAAAAAAAACCAATAAGCGATGGTTTAAACGCGTTTTTCATCTTTTCTAATAAAATGATAGTGTTTTAGAAATTAGAAAGACAGAGAAGTACATTTATAGATGAACCACATATTAAAACCTATCTAATTTAAGCTATGTATCTTTTCAAAATCCGATATAAAAGGATCTAGTTTGACAAAAAACACAATTCTAGTTTTTATTTATTTAATAAATAAAAAAATTTATTTCATTATTATTAACTTTATTTAAAATATTTCTTGATATATATATCTAAACAATCAAATTTGATTAATTCACAGGTTCGAAATTTATATAATATATACTTAGAAAAAAAACTGAAATTTATATAATATATACTTAGAAAAAAAACTGAAATTTATATAATATATAATTCACAGGTTCGAAATTTATATAATATATACTTAGAAAAAAAACTGAAATTTATATAATATATACTTAGAAAAAAAACTGAAATTTATATAATATATACTTAGAAAAAAAACTGAAATTTATATAATATATACTTAGAAAAAAAACTGAAATTTATATAATATATAATTCACAGGGTTGATATTATATTTTCCATTTCCAATGTAGTAGAAAATGATTATTGTTGGAACTATTTTTTGAGCATTATGAATAGTATATTCATATGTCAAAAATGATGTTTTATTTGAATGAGAATGGAGAGCTAATGTGTGTGATTTGAGAAATATACACATTAGTTATTGAATTTGGATTTGGGTTTTGATTTGTTAGTTGGACTTCATGTTCAATAACTTAATCTTATAAACCAAATATATGTTGATGTTTTATATTGATAAAATATAAAAAGAAATCCATTTTAAAGTATATTATTTTGTTTGAAATGGTCAAACAATAATAATTTTAGTCTTTATTTTCTTGGTCAAAATGTGGAATGAATTCACATACTAATTGACAAGAATTAAAGTCTCCATTAGTGCATCATGGAGGTTTCATTTTATGTTGAAAATTGAAACTTGTGCTTCTCATTATTTTCTATAAAAAGGCTTCTTAGCATTATAGAAAAGGTACACAGCAATACCAAAAGAAAACCACATTCTCCTATATTGAATAGTTATGCTAGTATTTTTTTATTTCTTGTGTCTAAAAGTACAACACATAATTAGGTTCGATAGATTCTGTTTTTCGGTGATGGTAAACAGAAACAATGCTGCAGTTGTATCGTGGGAATCTAAGCGCTATGCAACCGTCACACTACGGGCGTTTAAAGATTTAAGGAAAGAGATTAACCATCTCGAATCCGCAATTCTTCGTTATTCATTTGTTTCGGTATTGTAATTTTGTTTTTTGTTCTTATTATTTTTATAAATATCAGTTGTCCCCATTGTAGTGAAATAAGATTCCTAAACTCTTAAATCTTTAAATATTGTTTATGCTTTTGCACTAACAATACTGATATTTGTAAAAGTTTTTTAGAACAGGTTAATCTTATATTCGAATAGGTGTCGAACCGATATGGCTCTGTTACTGGGATTTGATAATTCCTATGATGAAAATTACTCTTCTCCATCACCTTGTTCTCTATTATGATTTTAGTAGAATACATTTTTCTGGTATAAAATCATTAATCTAATTATTTCCTAACAGAAATCTTTGTTAAGTTTTTCAGGAAGAGGTGATTACAATTTGCTCAAGTCTCTACTTGAACCGGAAAAGGAAGTTGGTTATGTATATTTTATTGGTTTCATCTCTGAAATTTATTCTTTAGGCTTCCTACGATTGATTCTTTTAAATTTTTAATTTAATTGAAGTGGAAAAAAAATCTGTCATTTTAATATTTGACTAGATTTTTACATGCGCTTCAAAAGCGCGGATTATTTTTAATTATAAATAAAATTGTTATAGATATTGTATAAGGTAATTTACTTAAAATTTTATGATTTTTGAATTAGTTTATTTGAAATTTGGATTTATACTCTTATGTAACTCTTTTGTAGGCATATGTACTTTACCAGAACCCGAAAAACCGAACCACTCAAAAATGCAGGCTCAGTTCGGGTCCGATCTAGGACTATTCGGTGTATTTTTAGGACTCATGGTCTCTGTTTGAGTATGGGTCTATCCGAGACGGATCGGTATCCAAAGTACTCGAATTGTATATTTAGTTATTTTGGATAAGTTTTGGTATTACATATAGTTACATATGGTTATTGTTTTGGGTTTCAGGTAAAATATAAAAATTGTAAAAATATTTGGATAAATTTTGATGTTTTGCCCCTCGAACTGGGTCAGATTTCAGGTAAACTTTCAGGTTTTTAGATATTTTTATATTTTTTTGGGTATTTATTTTTTTGAGTATTTTCGTGTTTTATATATTTTTTGGGTTTCAGATATTTCTAGTCTTTTTGAGTTTTAAATACTTGAACCAATCCGAATCTGTTATATACCCAAAAATTATAGGTATTTAACATGTATCTGAAATATATACCCAAACCTACTCGTAACAAAAAAAACGATCCGAATCAAACCAGAATTTTAAATACTTACTTGGATCCAAATGTCTAGGATCCAAAGAATCTGAACCCGCAAGGAACCGATCTGTACCCAATCCGAGGACTCAAAGGCCCATGCCTACTCTTTTTTGTTATATTTTATGTGAATTTTATATGTTTTATTTGTTAAGTTATTAACACTAAGATGTATTTGGTAGTTTTTTTGGTAATTTAATAGTATAAATTTTTATGGTAATTAAAAATGTAAACTTATCTTAGATAACAAATTTTTATCATAGATTCCTTTTATAAAAATTAATTTAACGTGATATAAGTATTTGAAACTATATATGTACGACGGCAGGATATAATATGTTGTATGATAATTAATTTCTAAATATTATAGATAAGATATAGTACATAAAGTTACTACATAATAACCATGACGTTGGATGATAACATATTTTTTATAAATATGTCATTTTGACTTATACGTGAATTACACAGAAGATAAATTTATTAAATGATTTGTTTTTTCTTGGCAATCTTTGAAGATTTTATTTATGAATATAGTTGTGTAAATATTGCAATTAACTGATCTTTCCTAAGATGTAGGTGACTGGACCTAAACGATTTGTTACATTTATAACTAATTGTATATTATTTAGGATATGCTATATTTAGTGATTAAATACTGAGTCTAAATAAATTATAGTGAATAGGTCCAACAATCATTTGTAAGTAGATTTTTTCAGAACGGTTCTCTTTTAATAGTATAGATTTTGGTTTGACATGTTCAAAGCACTGCTTTGGTTTCCATTGTTTTTAACTCGTAAACGTTTTCTGGAAGGAAATAAAAATGCATACATTTTTTTTATTTACTGCCTCATGAAATTGGTTTTAAAAAAACGTTTTTTGTCACATTGCATATTAATGCTTTGACTTGTTTGATTTAATTATCAAGAATGAGAATAACATTTTTGTTTTATTGTTACAGATTTTTTCTTTGTGGAGTAACTTAAATTAAACTTTAAGTACTTGTTTGACCATGAAGAAATAAATCAAGATTTTGTCTCAAAATATGGTGTAACATGTCAATTGTTAAGGAACAAGTGATCGACCAGACCAGGTCCATACCGACCAGGCCCATCCGGCCAGGCCCATCCAGCCAGGCGGCCGCCGGCCTTTTCCCTTTTCCTCTTGTACTTGGTTTCCTATTCCTATTGGGCTTAGGTTTATCTATATCTTATGACGGTTTATCTTATGTATAAATAGAGACCTCTGGTCCATAATAATAATAATAGGTCTTTTCCAATCTCTTATTCCACAACAAGTTATCAGTACAAGTCTCTAAAAACCCTAGCTAATCCGACCTAGAAACCCTAATCTCTTAAGGCGGCCAGGCGTGCTCCTTCTTCCTCGTTTGAGATCCGGCCAAGCAAGAACAATCCAGCCTGGTGTGCCCTCTTTGGTGGTCCAAATCTACACTTCAAAGTTCTAAAGGTAAAACTTGAAACCTTAAAGAGAACTCACAAATCGAATTTGGATTGATTGGTAAAGGTTATGACAATTAAAATTTTGCAAAACCCCCTAAAACCCTAGATTAATAAGTCCAATCCCTTCCCCTGAGTAAATCGGAGCTCTTAAACCAAAAGTTCGATTATGAGATTGTTTATCAATTTAAATCAAAGCCTCAATGGTTCTTGAATCTCAAAACCCTATTGATCTGAATGATCAAATCGGAAACCTTAAGCCTGGAAGTCGATCAATCCCTAAAACCTAATTATGATCGATTTCATCTTAAACCCTAATTTTTTTTACTTGAAATCGATCTGTCTGATTGATCTAATTGCTTGATTGAATAGTTTAAACTGTTCTTGAGGTTTGTTGAATGTTTTAGAACCGATTAGGATTGATAATTGCACAAACCCTATTTTTTAAAGAAACTGACGCGATATGATTGAATCTGATTAAATTGTGAACTTTGAGTCTACTTGCTTGATTGTTCTTTGGTTTAAAGTCGAAATTGGATTGAAATTGATTAGGAAAATTGCTAGTTCTGTTTTAAAACCCTAATCTATCTAGGATTGATAATTTTCTTTTTTCTAGAATTGCAAATTTTACCTTTTCTTCTTGCTGGAAATTTTTCTTTTTGCTGTTAGGGTTGCTAGAAACTTGCAATTTTCGATATGATTGATCTGATTTAATTTTTTTTAGTCTGAATATTGCTTGATTGTTCAACTAAAATCGAAAAAAAAATCAAAACCCTAATTTGGAAAATCTGATCCGATTTCTCTATGATGCATTGTTTTATTTTTTTCAATCATCTGATTGTCTGATCATATAGAAATCGTGTGCTAAGGTTGCATCATTGCTTGATCATATTAACTGAATTGAATTGGTTGTTTGATCATAACTGAATCTGATTGCATTGCTTTAGTGATCCGATTTTTTAAAAAAGAATGAAATATATAACTTTCAGATGTCGAAATTGACCAACCTAGACTATGTTTCTCTAAATGTCCCTGGTGAAAAATACCTTCAATGGGCACTTGATACAAGGATCATGCTGAGATCAAAGGACCTTGGTGACACGATCACTGTAGGAAACAATACAACTGATAAAGATAAATATAGAGCGATCTCGTGATCCGCCACCATCTACATGAGACCTCCTGGTACAGCACCATTACCTGAGTCATCTAGACAGGCCGTGGAACCCAAGAAAGAGGTGAACCTTGTCCAACACAATAACCAACCCGCCCTAGCCGTGGAAAGAGTTATGGACGCGCCGTGGCACAAATAAGGCACCGGACGAGAAAGAGGCCGCTGAAACTCAAATGGTTCGGCCGTGGCGAGGCGAGGTGTGTCCTTTAAACCTAAAATCAAATCAGATTTGTGTCAAAGATGTGGTATGGGTAATCATTGGGCAAAGAATTGCGGACTCCTAAGCACTTATGTGAACTTTACATGGAGAGTCGAAGAAGAACCTGGAAGCCCATATGGTTCAACATGCTGGATATGATGGTGATGATGAAGAAGACATCACCTAATATGAACTATGAGGTCAAAAGTTCCCACTATGTAGATGACAGAGACAAGGCAAGGGAACCACAATCTTCGAAATGATAACGTTACTTAACTTCATACTATTATTAGTAGACAAAATGTATCAGATATTTTAAACTTTAGATTTTCTTCATATATTAAAGTGAAATAAAAATCAAAAGAGAAAAACATAAATCATTAAATTTTCCTTAGTTTTTATTTAATAATTTTATATTCACTAAAAATAATTTCTTTCAACTCAAACCAACAAAATTTAATAAATATTACAATTAAATCTTACAATAAAAATATATTTATTATTTTAAATTTTAAATATTTTAGAAAATAGTTTTGTTGTTGACTCAATCCGCTCGTAGGGCGGACCAACCCATAGTTATATATATATATATATATATATATATAACTCATATTGCAATTGATATCTGGTGTAGCTGCCACTAATGTCTCTTGCTCTCAAAGTCACAAGAAGATGAAGTCAGACGGATCCAAAACCTTAGATTTCACCTGTGATCTGAAAGCTGCCCAACCTGATGCACTCTGTTGATTTGGTCGGTAGTTCTGATCCCGTTGATGTTCATGGTGGATCGAAACCGTAACCTTTTGTAATGTTATTATACTCCCTCGTTTTATTTAACTGATGTTTTACTTTCAAACTTAATTAAAAACAAATAAATTAAGTTTTTACCATTTTCATTTCAATTTTAGATGAAATTAACAATTGATTCTAATAAATGTTATGTGAATTTAAGCAATTATACAAAAAAATACAAAGGGAAGACACATATATTAATTCTTTGTCAGTAACATAATACACCTTACTACGCCAAAAACACCAGCGCAAATTATTAAAAGTTTTATTCATTTCTTTGACAAAGTCGCTCTATTATTGAAAATATTATTTGAGTTTTAGTGTAGATAAAAAATTAGGGAGGGCAAGGATATTGACATCGGCAATACTCTGTCCCATCTCGTTCTTTAATGCACGTGGTAAAAGGCAGTAATTTTTTATGCTTTTTGACACAGTGAGCTTTGCAACTCTTGATTTCGCATGTTCCCATTTTGTTTGAATAGCATGGTTTTCCTTTCTGAGCACTCACCGTTTCTCCTGTTATTAAATAATTAAAACACAATTTTAGTTTTCATATTTAAAATAAAAATTGATTTATTTTAAAACATGTGTTTAGAGAATTTTTCATACTCATAGAAGAAAAGAATTAAACTTTAAATAACTTCTTTCCAAATCACTAATTATTCTTAAAAATCATTAAACTCAGTATTATATAATTAAACATTCAATTAATATAGTTATATAAATATATACAGCATCAAATTAAAATTTATTTTGGAGTGATTATATAATATATCAATAAAATTGTAAATATAAACACTAACCAACAAGAACTGCGGAGCAAAACCATAAGCGATGGTTTAAACGCTGCTTTTCATCTTTCTAATAAAATGATAGTGTTTTAGAAATTAGAAAGACAGAGAAGTACATTTATAGATGAACCACATATTAAAACCTATCTAATTTAAGCTATGTATCTTTTCAAAATCCGATATAAAAGGATCTAGTTTGACAAAAACACAATTCTAGTTTTTATTTATTTAATAAATAAAAAATTATTTCATTATTATTAACTTTATTTAAAATATTTCTTGATATATATATCTAAACAATCAAATTTGATTAATTCACAGGTTGAAATTTATATAATATATACTTAGAAAAAAAACTGAAATTTATATAATATATAATTCACAGGGTTGATATTATATTTTCCATTTCCAATGTAGTAGAAAATGATTATTGTTGGAACTATTTTTGAGCATTATGAATAGTATATTCATATGTCAAAAATGATGTTTTATTTGAATGAGAATGGAGAGCTAATGTGTGTGATTTGAGAAATATACACATTAGTTATTGAATTTGGATTTGGTTTTTGATTTGTTAGTTGGACTTCATGTTCAATAACTTAATCTTATAAACCAAATATATGTTGATGTTTTATATTGATAAAATATAAAAAAGAAATCCATTTTAAAGTATATTATTTTGTTTGAAATGGTCAAACAATAATAATTTTAGTCTTTATTTTCTTGGTCAAAATGTGGAATGAATTCACATACTAATTGACAAGAATTAAAGTCTCCATTAGTGCATCATGGAGGTTTCATTTTATGTTGAAAATTGAAACTTGTGCTTCTCATTATTTTCTATAAAAGGCTTCTTAGCATTATAGAAAAGGTACACAGCAATACCAAAAGAAAACCACATTCTCCTATATTGAATAGTTATGCTAGTATTTTTTATTTCTTGTGTCTAAAAGTACAACACATAATTAGGTTCGATAGATTCGCTTTTCGGTGATGGTAAACGAAACAATGCTCTAGTTGTATCGAATCTAAGCTGCTATGCAACCGCCACACTACATGCTTAAAGATTTAAGGAAAGAGATTAACCATCTCGAACCGCATTTTCGTTATTCATTTGTTTCGTATTGTAATTTTGTTTTTGTTCTTATTATTTTTATAAATATCAGTTGTCCCCATTGTAGTGAAATAAGATTCCTAAACTCTTAAATCTTTAAATATTGTTTATGCTTTTGCACTAACAATACTGATATTTGTAAAAAGTGTTTTTTTAGAACAGGTTAATCTTATATTCGGAATAGGTGTCGGAACCGATATGGCTCTGTTACTGGGATTTGATAATTCCTATGATGAAAATTACTCTTCTCCATCACCTTGTTCTCTATTATGATTTTAGTAGAATACATTTTTCTGGTATAAAATCATTAATCTAATTATTTCCTAACAGAAATCTTTGTTAAGTTTTTCAGGAAGAGGTGATTACAATTTGCTCAAGTCTCTACTTGAACCGGAAAAGGAAGTTGGTTATGTATATTTTATTGGTTTCATCTCTGAAATTTATTCTTTAGGCTTCCTACGATTGATTCTTTTAAATTTTTAATTTAATTGAAGTGGAAAAAAATCTGTCATTTTAATATTTGACTAGATTTTTACATGCTTCAAAAGCTGGATTATTTTAATTATAAATAAAATTGTTATAGATATTGTATAAGGTAATTTACTTAAAATTTTATGATTTTTGAATTAGTTTATTTGAAATTTGGATTTATACTCTTATGTAACTCTTTTGTAGGCATATGTACTTTACAGAACCCTAAAACCGAACCACTCAAAAATGCAGGCTCAGTTCGGGTCCGATCTAGGACTATTCGTGTATTTTTAGGACCCGCTGGGTCTCTGTTTGAGTATGGGTCTATCCGAGACCGGATCGGGTATCCAAAGTACTCGAATTGTATATTTAGTTATTTTGGATAAGTTTTGGTATTACATATAGTTACATATGGTTATTGTTTTGGGTTTCAGGTAAAATATAAAAATATTTGGATAAATTTTGGATGTTTTCGGTTCCCTGGGAACTGGGTCAGATTTCAGGTAAACTTTCAGGGTTTTAGATATTTTTATATTTTTTGGGTATTTATTTTTGAGTATTTTCGTTTTATATATTTTTGGGTTTCAGATATTTCTAGTCTTTTGAGTTTTAAATACTTGAACCAATCCGAATCTGTTATATACCCAAAAATTATAGGTATTTAACATGTATCTGAAATATATACCCAAACCTACTCAAGTAAAAAAACGATCCGAATCAAACCAGAATTTTAAATACTTACTTGGATCCAAATGTCTAGGATCCAAAGAATCTGAACCCGCAAGGAACCGATCTGTACCCAACCGACTCAAAGGCCCATGCCTACTCTTTTGTTATATTTTATGTGAATTTTATATGTTTTATTTGTTAAGTTATTAACACTAAGATGTATTTGGTAGTTTTTGGTAATTTAATAGTATAAATTTTTATGGTAATTAAAATGTAAACTTATCTTAGATAACAAATTTTTATCATAGATTCCTTTTATAAAAATTAATTTAACGTGATATAAGTATTTGAAACTATATATGTACGACGGCAGGATATAATATGTTGTATGATAATTAATTTCTAAATATTATAGATAAGATATAGTACATAAAGTTACTACATAATAACCATGACGTTGGATGATAACATATTTTTATAAATATCAGTTGTCCCCATTGTAGTGAAATAAGGTTCCTACACTCTTAAATCTTTAAATATTGTTTATTCTTTTGCACTAACAATACTGATATTTGTAAAAAGTTTTTTTTTAGAACAGGTTAATCTTATATTCGAAATAGGTGCCGGAACCGATATGGCTCTGTTACTGGGATTTGATAATTCCTATGATGAAAATTACTCTTCTCCATCAGCTTGTTCTCGATTATGATTTTAGTAGAATATATTTTTCTGGTATAAAATCATTAATCTAATTATTTTCAAACAAAAATCTTTGTTAAGTTTTTTCAGGAAGAGGTGATTACAATTTGCTCAAGTCTCTACTTGAACCGGAAAAGGGAAGTTGGTTATGTATATTTTATTGGTTTCATCTCTGAAATTTATTCTTTAGGCATCCAACGATTGATTCTTTAAAATTTTTAATTTAATTGAAGTGGAAAAAAAATCTGTCATTTTAATATTTGATTTTGGTTTGACATGTTCAAAGCACTGCTTTGGTTTCCATTGTTTCTAACTCGTAAACGTTTTCTGGAAGGAAATAAAAATCCATACATTTTTTTTATTTACTGCCTCAAGAAATTGGTTAAAAGAAAACGTTTTTTGTCACATTGCATGTTAATGCTTTGACTTGTTTGATTTAATTATCAAGAATGAGAGTAACATTTTTGTTTTATTGTTACAGATTTTTTCTTTGTGGAGTAACTTAAATTAAACTTTAAGTACTTGTTTGACCATGAAGAAATAAATCAAGATTTTGTCTCAAAATATGGTGTAACATGTAAATTGTTAAGGAACAAGTGATCAACCAGACCAGGCCCATACCGACCAGGCCCATCTGGCCAGGCCCATCCAGCCAGGCTGCCAGCCTTTCCTTTTTCTCTTGTACTTAGTTTTCTATTCCTATTGGACTTAGGTTTATCCATATCTTATGACGATTTATCTTATGTATAAATAAAGACCTCTGGTCCATAATAATAATAAGTCTTTTCCAGTCTCTTATTCCACAACACGTTATCAGCACGAGTCTCTAAAAATCCTAGCTAATCCGACCTAGAAACCCTAATCTCTTCAGGCGGCCAGGCGTGCTCCTTCTTCCTTGTTTGAGATCCGGCCAAGCAAGAACAATCCAGCCTGGTGTGCCCTCTTTGGTGGTCCAAATCTACACTTCAAAGTTCTAAAGGTAAAACTTGAAACCGTAAAGAGAACTCACAAATCGAATTTGGATTGATTGGTAAAGGTTATGACAATTAAAATTTTGCAAAACCCCCTAAAACCCTAGATTAATAAGTCCAATCCCTTCCCATGAGTAAATCGGAGCTCTTAAACCAAAAGTTCGATTATGAGATTGTTTATCAATTAAAATCAAAGCCTCGATGGTTCTTGAATCTCAAAACCCTATTGATCTGAATGATCAAATCGGAAACCCTAAGCCTGGAAGTCGATCAATCCCTAAAACCTAATTATGATCGATTTCATCTAAACCCCAAATTTTTTTACTTGAAATCGAGCTGTCTGATTGATCTAATTGCTTGATTGAATTGTTTAAACGGTTCTTGAGGTTTGTTGAATGTTCTAGAACCGATTAGGATTGATAATTGCAGAAACCCTAATTTTTTTTTAAGAAATCCGATTGCGATATGATTGAATCTGATTAAATTGTGAACTTTGAGTCTACTTGCTTGATTGTTCTTTTGTTTAAAGTCGAAATTGGATTTAAATTGATTAGGAAAATTGCTAGTTCTGTTTTTAAAACCCTAATCTATCTAGGATTGATAATTTCCTTTTTGCTAGAATTGCAAATTTTACCTTTTCTTCTTGCTGGAAATTTTCCTTTTTGCTGTTAGGGTTGCTAGAAACTTGCAATTTTCTATATGATTGATCTGATTTAATTTTTTTTAGTCTGAATATTGCTTGATTGATCAATTAAAATCGAAAAAAAAAAATTCAAAACCCTAATTTGGAAAATCTGATCCGATTTCTTTATGATGCATTGTTTTATTTATTTCAATCATCTGATTGTCTGATCATATAGAAATCGTGTGCTAAGGTTGCATCAATGCTTGATCATATTAACTGAATTGAATTGGTTGTTTGATCATAATTGAATCTGATTGCATTGCTTTAGTGATCCGATTTTTTTTAAAGAATGAAATCTATAACTTTCAGATGTCGAAATTGACTAACCTAGACTATGTTGCTCTAAATGTCTCTGGTGACAACTACCTTCAATGGACACTTGATAAAAGGATCATTCTGAGATCAACGGACCTTGGTGACACAATCACTGTATGAAACAATACAACCGATAAAGATAAATATAGAGCGATCGTGATCCGCCACCATCTACATGAGAGTCTAAAGAATCAGTATCTCACCATGGAAAATCCACTTGACCTTTGGACAGCCTTACAGCGGAGATATGATCACCAGAAAACGGTGCTATTACCAAAGGCTTAATTTGAGTGGAAGAACACGAGATTCCAAGACTACAAGTCTGTGGATGAATACAACTTCGGTTCTATTCAAAATTGTTTCAATGTTGAAACTTTGTGGTGAAGAAGTAACTGAAAATGAGTTACTTAACAAAACCCTCTCTACATTTCATTCTAGTAATGTGTTACTGCAACAGCAGTACAGAGAGCGAAGATTCAAAACTTATACTGATTTAATCTCAAGCCTATTATTGGCTGAGGCTAATAATGAGTTACTAATGAAAAGCAGTGAGATCAGACCTCCTGGTACAGCACCATTACCTGAGTCATCTAGACAGGCCGTGGAACCCAAGAAAGAGGTGAACCATGTCCAACACAATAACCAACCCGGCCCTAGCCGTGGAAAGAGTTATGGACACGGTCGTGGCACAAATAAGGCACACAGACGAGAAAGAGGCCGCGGAAACTCAAATGGTTCCAGCCGTGGCCGAGGCCGAGGCCGAGGTGTGTCCTTTAAACCTAAAATCAAATCAGATTTGTGTCACAGATGTGGTATGGTTAATCATTGGGCAAAGAATTGCCGGACTCCTAAGCACTTATGTGAACTTTACATGGAGAGTCTGAAGAAGAACCTGGAAGCCCATATGGTTCAAGATGCTGGATATGATGGTGATGATGAAGAAGACCTCACCTAATATGAACTATGAGGTCAAAAGTTCCCACTATGTAGATGACAGAGACAAGCAGAACAGACCGACAATCTTCGGAAATGATAACGGTTACTTAACTTCATACTATTATTAGTAGACAAAATGTATCAGATATTTTAAACTTTAGATTTTCTTCACGTATATTAAAGTGAAATAAAAATCAAAAGAGAAAAACATAAATCATTAAATTTTCCTTAGTTTTTTTATTTAATAATTTTATATTCACTAAAAATAATTTCTTTCAACTCAAACCAACAAAATTTAATAAATATTACAATTAAATCTTACAATAAAAATATATTTATTATTTTAAATTTTAAATATTTTAGAAAATAGTTTTGTTGTTGACTCAATCCGCCAGAGGGCGGACCAACCCATAGTTATATATATATATATATATATATATATAACTCATATTGCAATTGATATCTGGTGTAGCTGCCACTAATGTCTCTTGCTCTCAAAGTCACAAGAAGATGAAGTCAGACGGATCCAAAACCTTAGATTTCACCTGTGATCTGAAAGCTGCCCAACCTGATGCACTCCTGTTGATTTGGTCGGTAGTTCTGATCCCGTTGATGTTCATGGTGGATCGAAACCGTAACCTTTGTAATGTTATTATACTCCCTCGTTTTATTTAACTGATGTTTTACTTTCAAACTTAATTAAAACAAATAAATTAAGTTTTTACCATTTTCATTTCAATTTTAGATGAAATTAACAATTGATTCTAATAAATGTTATGTGAATTTAAGCAATTATACAAAAAATACAAAGGGAAGACACATATATTAATTCTTTGTCAGTAACATAATACACCTTACTACGCCAAAAACACCAGCGCAAATTATTAAAAGTTTTATTCATTTCTTTGACAAAGTCGCTCTATTATTGAAAATATTATTTGAGTTTTAGTGTAGATAAAAAATTAGGGAGGGCAAGGATATTGACATCGGCAATACTCTGTCCCATCTCGTTCTTTAATGCACGTGGTAAAAGGCAGTAATTTTTTATGCTTTTGACACAGTGAGCTTTGCAACTCTTGATTTCACATGTTCCCATTTTGTTTGAATAGCATGGTTTTCCTTTCGAGCACTCACCGTTTCTCCTGTTATTAAATAATTAAAACACAATTTTAGTTTTCATATTTAAAATAAAAATTGATTTATTTTAAAACATGTGTTTAGAGAATTTTTTCATACTCATAGAAGAAAAGAATTAAACTTTAAATAACTTCTTTCCAAATCACTAATTATTCTTAAAAAATCATTAAACTCAGTATTATATAATTAAACATTCAATTAATATAGTTATATAAATATATACAGCATCAAATTAAAATTTATTTTGGAGTGATTATATAATATATCAATAAAATTGTAAATATAAACACTAACCTAACAGAAGAACTGTGAGCAAAAAAACCAATAGCGATGGTTTAAACGCGTTTTTCATCTTTTCTAATAAAATGATAGTGTTTTAGAAATTAGAAAGACAGAGAAGTACATTTATAGATGAACCACATATTAAAACCTATCTAATTTAAGCTATGTATCTTTTCAAAATCCGATATAAAAGGATCTAGTTTGACAAAAAACACAATTCTAGTTTTTATTTATTTAATAAATAAAAAAATTTATTTCATTATTATTAACTTTATTTAAAATATTTCTTGATATATATATCTAAACAATCAAATTTGATTAATTCACAGGTTCGAAATTTATATAATATATACTTAGAAAAAAAAACTGAAATTTATATAATATATAATTCACAGGGTTGATATTATATTTTCCATTTCCAATGTAGTAGAAAATGATTATTGTTGGAACTATTTTTTGAGCATTATGAATAGTATATTCATATGTCAAAAATGATGTTTTATTTGAATGAGAAATGGAGAGCTAATGTGTGTGATTTGAGAAATATACACATTAGTTATTGAATTTGGATTTGGGTTTTTTGATTTGTTAGTTGGACTTCATGTTCAATAACTTAATCTTATAAACCAAATATATGTTGATGTTTTATATTGATAAAATATAAAAAAGAAATCCATTTTAAAGTATATTATTTTGTTTGAAATGGTCAAACAATAATAATTTTAGTCTTTATTTTCTTGGTCAAAATGTGGAATGAATTCACATACTAATTGACAAGAATTAAAGTCTCCATTAGTGCATCATGGAGGTTTCATTTTATGTTGAAAATTGAAACTTGTGCTTCTCATTATTTTCTATAAAAAGGCTTCTTAGCATTATAGAAAAGGTACACAGCAATACCAAAAGAAAACCACATTCTCCTATATTGAATAGTTATGCTAGTATTTTTTTATTTCTTGTGTCTAAAAGTACAACACATAATTAGGTTCGATAGATTCTGTTTTTCGGTGATGGTAAACAGAAACAATGCTGCAGTTGTATCGTGGGAATCTAAGCGCTATGCAACCGTCACACTACGGGCGTTTAAAGATTTAAGGAAAGAGATTAACCATCTCGAATCCGCAATTCTTAGATTATTCATTTGTTTCGGTATTGTAATTTTGTTTTTTGTTCTTATTATTTTTATAAATATCAGTTGTCCCCATTGTAGTGAAATAAGATTCCTAAACTCTTAAATCTTTAAATATTGTTTATGCTTTTGCACTAACAATACTGATATTTGTAAAAAGTTTTTTTTTAGAACAGGTTAATCTTATATTCGGAATAGGTGTCGGAACCGATATGGCTCTGTTACTGGGATTTGATAATTCCTATGATGAAAATTACTCTTCTCCATCACCTTGTTCTCTATTATGATTTTAGTAGAATACATTTTTCTGGTATAAAATCATTAATCTAATTATTTCCTAACAGAAATCTTTGTTAAGTTTTTTCAGGAAGAGGTGATTACAATTTGCTCAAGTCTCTACTTGAACCGGAAAAGGGAAGTTGGTTATGTATATTTTATTGGTTTCATCTCTGAAATTTATTCTTTAGGCTTCCTACGATTGATTCTTTTAAATTTTTAATTTAATTGAAGTGGAAAAAAAATCTGTCATTTTAATATTTGACTAGATTTTTACATGCGCTTCAAAAGCGCGGATTATTTTTAATTATAAATAAAATTGTTATAGATATTGTATAAGGTAATTTACTTAAAATTTTATGATTTTTGAATTAGTTTATTTGAAATTTGGATTTATACTCTTATGTAACTCTTTTGTAGGCATATGTACTTTACCAGAACCCGAAAAACCGAACCACTCAAAAATGCAGGCTCAGTTCGGGTCCGATCTAGGACTATTCGGTGTATTTTTAGGACCTGCGGGTCTCTGTTTGAGTATGGGTCTATCCGAGACCGGATCGGGTATCCAAAGTACTCGAATTGTATATTTAGTTATTTTGGATAAGTTTTTGGTATTACATATAGTTACATATGGTTATTGTTTTGGGTTTCAGGTAAAATATAAAAATTGTAAAAATATTTGGATAAATTTTGGATGTTTTCGGTTCCCTGGGAACTGGGTCAGATTTCAGGTAAACTTTCAGGGTTTTTTAGATATTTTTATATTTTTTTGGGTATTTATTTTTTTGAGTATTTTCGTGTTTTATATATTTTTTGGGTTTCAGATATTTCTAGTCTTTTTGAGTTTTAAATACTTGAACCAATCCGAATCTGTTATATACCCAAAAATTATAGGTATTTAACATGTATCTGAAATATATACCCAAACCTACTCGTAACAAAAAAAACGATCCGAATCAAACCAGAATTTTAAATACTTACTTGGATCCAAATGTCTAGGATCCAAAGAATCTGAACCCGCAAGGAACCGATCTGTACCCAATCCGAGGACTCAAAGGCCCATGCCTACTCTTTTTTGTTATATTTTATGTGAATTTTATATGTTTTATTTGTTAAGTTATTAACACTAAGATGTATTTGGTAGTTTTTGGTAATTTAATAGTATAAATTTTATGGTAATTAAAATGTAAACTTATCTTAGATAACAAATTTTTATCATAGATTCCTTTTATAAAAATTAATTTAACGTGATATAAGTATTTGAAACTATATATGTACGACTGCAGGATATAATATGTTGTATGATAATTAATTTCTAAATATTATAGATAAGATATAGTACATAAAGTTACTACATAATAACCATGACGTTGGATGATAACATATTTTTATAAATATGTCATTTTGACTTATACGTGAATTACACAGAAGATAAATTTATTAAATGATTTGTTTTTCTTGGCAATCTTTGAAGATTTTATTTATGAATATAGTTGTGTAAATATTGCAATTAACTGATCTTTCCTAAGATGTAGGTGACTGGACCTAAACGATTTGTTACATTTATAACTAATTGTATATTATTTAGGATATGCTATATTTAGTGATTAAATACTGAGTCTAAATAAATTATAGTGAATAGGTCCAACAATCATTTGTAAGTAGATTTTTCAGAACGGTTCTCTTTTAATAGTATAGATTTTGGTTTGACATGTTCAAAGCACTGCTTTGGTTTCCATTGTTTTTAACTCGTAAACGTTTTCTGGAAGGAAATAAAATGCATACATTTTTTATTTACTGCCTCATGAAATTGGTTTTAAAAACGTTTTTGTCACATTGCATATTAATGCTTTGACTTGTTTGATTTAATTATCAAGAATGAGAATAACATTTTTGTTTTATTGTTACAGATTTTTTCTTTGTGGAGTAACTTAAATTAAACTTTAAGTACTTGTTTGACCATGAAGAAATAAATCAAGATTTTGTCTCAAAATATGGTGTAACATGTCAATTGTTAAGGAACAAGTGATCGACCAGACCAGGTCCATACCGACCAGGCCCATCCGCCAGGCCCATCCAGCCAGGCGTCACCGCCTTTTCCCTTTCCTCTTGTACTTGGTTTCCTATTCCTATTGGGCTTAGGTTTATCTATATCTTATGACGGTTTATCTTATGTATAAATAGAGACCTCTGGTCCATAATAATAATAATAGGTCTTTTCCAATCTCTTATTCCACAACAAGTTATCAGTACAAGTCTCTAAAACCCTAGCTAATCCGACCTAGAAACCCTAATCTCTTAAGGCGGCCAGGCGTGCTCCTTCTTCCTCGTTTGAGATCCGCCAAGCAAGAACAATCCAGCCTGGTGTGCCCTCTTTGGTGGTCCAAATCTACACTTCAAAGTTCTAAAGGTAAAACTTGAAACCTTAAAGAGAACTCACAAATCAATTTGGATTGATTGGTAAAGGTTATGACAATTAAAATTTTGCAAAACCCCTAAAACCCTAGATTAATAAGTCCAATCCCTTCCCTGAGTAAATCGGAGCTCTTAAACCAAAAGTTCGATTATGAGATTGTTTATCAATTTAAATCAAAGCCTCAATGGTTCTTGAATCTCAAAACCCTATTGATCTGAATGATCAAATCGAAACCTTAAGCACGGAAGTCGATCAATCCCTAAAACCTAATTATGATCGATTTCATCTTAAACCCTAATTTTTTTTACTTGAAATCGATCTGTCTGATTGATCTAATTGCTTGATTGAATAGTTTAAACTGTTCTTGAGGTTTGTTGAATGTTTTAGAACCGATTAGGATTGATAATTGCACAAACCCTATTTTTTTTAAAGAAATCCGATTGCGATATGATTGAATCTGATTAAATTGTGAACTTTGAGTCTACTTGCTTGATTGTTCTTTGGTTTAAAGTCGAAATTGGATTGAAATTGATTAGGAAAATTGCTAGTTCTGTTTTAAAACCCTAATCTATCTAGGATTGATAATTTTCTTTTTTCTAGAATTGCAAATTTTACCTTTTCTTCTTGCTGGAAATTTTTCTTTTTGCTGTTAGGGTTGCTAGAAACTTGCAATTTTCGATATGATTGATCTGATTTAATTTTTTTTAGTCTGAATATTGCTTGATTGTTCAACTAAAATCGAAAAAAAAATCAAAACCCTAATTTGGAAAATCTGATCCGATTTCTATGATGCATTGTTTTATTTTTTCAATCATCTGATTGTCTGATCATATAGAAATCGTGTGCTAAGGTTGCATCATTGCTTGATCATATTAACTGAATTGAATTGGTTGTTTGATCATAACTGAATCTGATTGCATTGCTTTAGTGATCCGATTTTTTAAAAAAGAATGAAATATATAACTTTCAGATGTCGAAATTGACCAACCTAGACTATGTTTCTCTAAATGTCCCTGGTGAAAAATACCTTCAATGGGCACTTGATACAAGGATCATGCTGAGATCAAAGGACCTTGGTGACACGATCACTGTAGGAAACAATACAACTGATAAAGATAAATATAGAGCGATCTACGTGATCCGCCACCATCTACATGAGACCTCCTGGTACAGCACCATTACCTGAGTCATCTAGACAGGCCGTGGAACCCAAGAAAGAGGTGAACCTTGTCCAACACAATAACCAACCCGGCCCTAGCCGTGGAAAGAGTTATGGACGCGGCCGTGGCACAAATAAGGCACACGGACGAGAAAGAGGCCGCGGAAACTCAAATGGTTCCGGCCGTGGCCGAGGCCGAGGTGTGTCCTTTAAACCTAAAATCAAATCAGATTTGTGTCAAAGATGTGGTATGGGTAATCATTGGGCAAAGAATTGCCGGACTCCTAAGCACTTATGTGAACTTTACATGGAGAGTCTGAAGAAGAACCTGGAAGCCCATATGGTTCAACATGCTGGATATGATGGTGATGATGAAGAAGACATGGACAACGTCCAAGGTGGCCCAAGTGAACCTGAAAATCACGAAAAAGTTGATCACATGGAGTATGAGACTTCAGACATCTTGAAATAAGGAATTAAAAGTTCCATGATTGTTTTCATTTTATTAAACTATTGTTGGTGTTTTTATTTTCCTGATTTGTTTTGGTGTTAAACATTATATTATGAATTAAATTTTTTTAATGCACCTAAAAAATCAAAATAAAATACCAAATATGAAAAAAAAATTCATTAATTCCATGATTCTTGTTTTTGAAGAATAAAAATGAGTACAAATTTGCTGGTATAGTAACATACGGCCAAGGCATTGCCTAAAGGGCATTATATACACCCAAAATTTGTTGCCCATTGAAAAAAAAGAAAAAAAATGGTTTCCAAATAGAAACAATGGGCACAAAAAGGAAATAAAATGTTCCTACAGATTTAAGAAAAATCGCCTAAGGCCTTATAAGTAAATGGTCAAGACTATACCTGCGTACTCTACTGATCTAGACTATGCCTAGGATCAGTATGATAAAGGCAAAAGGCCTATGTAACCAGATTGGTTGACCCACGAAAATACACACTTTATGGCATGACCGGATTAGCCATCCTAAGTCTAAACTTGATGCAAAGATTGATATTGAAAAAGGCACAAAGAGTTATCCCATAAAATCTCACGTTGTATAACATGTACACAAGGGAAATTCTTTAGGCTATAATGTCCCAAGCATCCAAACATTATAGCATGTTCATGAGGGGGAGTGAGGACAAACCCGTGGTCCATGACCATACTATAAACATGGACATGACAGCTTGGCCGTTCAGGCCATTAGCTTGGCCGCACAGGCCATTAACATGGCCGAACAGGCCATTACCTATAAGGTTCAGACTCTAAAAGTCTATAAGCTTGGGGACATCACGAGTTTTACATGTATATAAGGTTAATATGCATCAGGCCATATAAGTGAGCATAGATATTCCCATCTCAGATTGAATACGGGTCATGAGCCAGACAGACACCATCTTAAGAGATTTTGAATAAACCACCACAAGACATATGTGCCGTCTAAGATGGAACCTAAGATGAGGGTTGGGAATATATGTTGGAAATGAACATGTCTTTCTCCCACGAATTTTAAGAGACCTTGAGCCAAATATGGGTGATCAAATTATGGCCATGTACACGGATTGCATGACTAAATGAATCCGACTATCCAACATCAGGGGGAGAAAGTAATAAGCTGGTAAAAGATTAATGAAAGATTAATAAGAGAAATGGAATGGTATTAACCATCTTTGTCTTGGCAAGATCCTCGGACCAGAGAATATGATCTAAGACGTCCAAAGAAAGAAAGATTATGCAAAGCTAGCTAATTGAATGCCAGACAGATTAGACCCGAAAAGAAAAGAAAACCAGCTTTCACCACGAAATTAATGTCCTAGAAGAGACATAATCAAGTTGCTAAAGAGTCTATTAAAGATAGACCAATATGTTCCATAAGATAAGGAACCTCGGAAAGAAAAAAGGTGCATAGAAGACAGATCCGAGGTCATAAGGGAAACCAGACCAGACATTGAGTTGGACAAGGTTGGGACAGATCCGAGATCATATAGCTTGGGACGCCAAGAGTTATGGACGCGGCCGTGGAAAGAGTTATGGACGCGGCCGTGGAAAGGTGTACCAAACCATATAGCTTGGGACGCCAAGCTGCAAAGGAAATGAAAGTCCTTGATAAAAAATGAGATCTCAAATCGATTGGATCATGTCTGGAACACAATGGAACAATATACATAAGAGTGTCGACACACAAATGATAAAGATGCATAAGAAAATAGCATTTGAGTTTTAAAGATATAAGCGATGATCAGAACCCACGTGAATACAAGAATGCATTCATAGATTAAAAGGAAATGTGGGGTTTAAAGAAGGATTTAGAGAATCTATAGAAGAGATGGGCGTATTGGCCATATAGAAACGCCATCTGATAAACCAGTGAAGAATGGGTCATGTGTGAGGAAAAGAAATCGTGAGATGTAGTACATGATTACGTGGTCTAAGGTGTTCATGTTCCTGCTTACAGCATTCAAAGAATGGCTTGTTACACAAGGATACTCACAGAGACCAAGGAACAGATTATAAGGAGATATACTCCTATGTGGTGGATGCTACTACAAAACTCGAAATTGATGAGGTCTGGACACAAAAGAAATAATGATGTAGTAAGCAGCATATAGATCACTGGATATAAAGATAATAAAGGTACCAGAAAGATGAGAAAAAAAATCTCATAGAACAGCGTTGTTCCTAAGCTGTTTATGGACTGAAGCAAAAGCAGCTGCATATAAAATGATAGACTAAGTAATACTTAGTAAAGGAGTTCTAAAAGAACGATCCTATCAGTCCATGTATTCTTACAAAAGAAAATCCCTTGTGTTTATGAATAAACCAGCCTAAAAGAGGTTATGTGTTTTCAATGATACAAGTTATCAATTGATTCCTAGAAATGCTATGATGGGACTGCAATAAATTGCGGCATCACATAGGGATCATAGACATACACGAGACAAACTGTATGTGTGTATTGAGATCAATGATCCAACAAATTAAGAGTGGAATATGAGATGGTCATAAGAAAATGGATCCATCCGATCCATGCCAAAAGGGCCATTCCGATCAGGACCATATCCGGCTTCGTCCCGGTTCAATTGTCCACAGTGACCATCATATTAATTCAGATTGTGGTATAGCCATGATCCATCAGCATGCATATCAGTATGCATATTTTAAAGTATAGCTGATGGTAAAGAAAGGTCCTAAGTAACCAACAGTAATCAGCTCGCCATCCATGTTGTTACAGCAGCATCGAACTGCAATATAATAGCCACTCATGGGATGAGTGATGGGCGTGCATAAACAAGATTTATGACTCAACATGGATTGATCAGATTAGAGCATGGTTGATGGTAGTACAGTCCGTGACCTACCAGTACTTTATCATGAGAGAGTATCCGTGAGGATGATTGGTCAAAGACCATAGCCCAACATATCCGATCAAAATATGGAGTGATTGACGAAAAAGGAGCACATACTGTCCAAGACTTCTTCATCCACGAAAATTCCAAGACAAGGAAGGTTCAAGTATTTCCAAGATCACTCAAGCAACAGTTCAGAAGATCTATTCAGCAAGTAAAGTTCAAATCAGGGGGAGTTCATGTGTTGTACTCTTTTTCTTATCCTTGGTTTCCCTTTTTACCACATTGGGTTTTGGGTTTTCCATGAAAAGGTTTTAATGAGGCAACATCAAAGGCATGTAACAAACCCTGACCGGATGTATCGATCAAGGGGGAGTGTTAAGGAACAAGTGATCGACCAGACCAGGCCCATCCAGCCAGGCGGCCAACCTTTTCCCTTTTCCTCTTGTACTTGGTTTCCTATTCCTATTGGGCTTAGGTTTATCCATATCTTATGACGGTTTATCTTATGTATAAATAGAGACCTCTGGTCCATAATAATAATAAGTCTTTTCCAATCTCTTATTCCACAACATCAATGTTATAAACAACACTTTGATTCTTAAAGAATTAAGAATATGGATGGAAATGAATTTCGTGAGTCGACACTCCAAATTAAGTTTGGAAGAGGTCTGCCACACATAAATTCATTTGCCATATGAAATATAATGTTGGTTGATATTGATCAAAACATTCATATTTCACCATGAAAAAAATAGAAAATCTCAGACCAATTTAACTGAAACTTACAAGTGTTTTGTAGTTTCTAAAGTCAATATGGTTGAGAACAACCATATAAAATGGTAGTTTTGATGCCACAAACAATATCATGTAATGATATGTATATTTGCTAAAAAGCAAAAAATGTTTTGAAAAAAAAAAATTCAAAATATATAGAAGTTGGATTTATAAATCAACTTGAGAGAACTATGAAAATAGTTGTTTGTAAAATGTGATTTCTGATAATGAAATACATTAAAAAGAAAATTGTAATATTTTCTGAAATTGTTTTTTATTCATTTCAATCTAAAGGAGTTGTAGATAATTTTTCTAAACTCTTAAGAGATGTTGAATAAAAATATGCATATTTTGAGTTATCTCAAGAAATGTGGGGGAAACTTTGCTTACCATATAAAGTCGTTGGCAAGAGGCCAAATGAACTTAATAATAATTGTTAAAATATGATTTTTTTTTTTGAAAAAAAAAACTAGTGTAATACATTGAGTTTTTTGTACAATGGATTAATTGTATCTTGAAAAAAAAGATGACAAAAATCATTAGACAATTGATCTCGACTAATCTCAAGAGATTATGTTCACTATGATGACAACCTAAGATTCTTATATTAAAGGTGTGTCATGAGATCAAATTGTTATATCATCAAATGGAATGGGTAAGCCTGTGAATTAAGATGAGGTTTGGCGGTAACTCTAACTAACTGACTGGAGATCCCAAGAAATAGGTTCAAGGAGACAACTAAGTGAAACTAAATCTGCCCAAAGCACTGTAAGACTTCGGTCTATACCCAATTCCTATGATGATTAAACAGTGCTACATGTAAGGAATAGAGGATAAGCATTTGCTTTTAATGATTTGTGTCCATAGCTTTGAGATATGAATGGAGTAGTACATGATACTCCTCTAAACAAAGTTAATGGCAAATCACCTTGTGAGTGTGAAATGGGGCCGTTTCTAGGAGAATGAAGGAAAGACTATATTCTCCAAGTTCACTCATGATTAACCAGAACTGTTCACGGCCAAAAAGAAGACAATAGAGAACCTAGTTCTGTGAGAGAATGACGCTGTATTATAGCTATTGTCTCGGTTTACACCAAAGTCTGGGGGGGTTCAAGACATCATGTTCACCTCCTGTTCGAGTAAATCCGATAGCTATTAACATTGACTGGTTCAAGGCTGAAAAATTGTTACCAACTCATCATGCAGTGGATTTTTCGTTTGTACTCTCAAAAGTCCTTAATTGAGTCTTGTCGAGTCTTGTCTAGGAAGTCAAGTCTATCGAGTCGTCAAGTGTTTAGAGTCATTTCTATTCATGTGGGGGATTGTTGAAACTATTTTTTGAGCATTATGAATAGTATATTCATATGTCAAAAATGAAGTTTTATTTGAATGAGAAATGGAGATCTAATGTGTGTGATTTGAGAAATATACACATTAGTTATTGAATTTGGATTTGGGTTTTTTGATCTGTTAGTTGGACTTCATGTTCATTAACTTAATCTTATAAACCAAATATATGTTAATCTTTTATATTGATAAAATATAAAAAAGAAATCCAACTATTAACAATGACTGGTTCAAGGCTGAAAAATGTTACCAACTCATCATGCAATGAATTTTTCGCTTGTACTCTCAAAAGTCATTTTTTTCTTTTTCATGTGTTTAGAATCATTTCTATTCTTGTGGGGGATTGTTGGAACTCGTTTTTGACAAAATGGTGTGGACCATTTTTCCGATGGATTTTCGAAGGAGACGTCTGACGGAAGGACTGGAATATGGGCACGATGTAATCGTCACCGTAAACACTGTGTGATAGTGTATTTGCTGGTCAAAACCGGAGTTATTTTGAATTAGAAATGGTGGTCTAAAGTGAGTGACATGCAGAGCTTATAAAGCTTTAATTTGGCTAAGTATAAAACATTTAGCAAATTAATCACTTTGGTTATTTGGGTTTCAATTTGAAATTGATTTTGTTAGTTGGAAAATATGTCAATTAACAATGTGACTGAAAGATCCTTAGTTTAGTCTGGTTTAATGCTTTGACTTGGTTAAAATTAAATATTTTCTTTAATTATCAAGAATGCCTAACGTTTTGTTTTATTGTTACTGAAATTTTCTTTGTGGAGTAACTTGAATTAATTTTTAAGTACTTGTTTGACCATGAAGAAAGAAATCAAGATTTATCTCAATCATACCATAACTATAAATAACATTTCGATCTTGAAGAGATCAAATGGTATGGATGGAAATTGATTTTGTGAGTCGACGCTCCAAAATTAAGTTTGGGAGAGGTCTGCCACATATAAATCATTTGTCATATGAAATAAAATGCTGTTGATATTTGATCAAAACATTCATATTTTGTCAATGCTTTGACGCAAAGATTGGCAATGTAAAAACAATAAGAATTTTCAGACCAAGATGACTGAAACTGACATGTGTATTGTAGTTTCTAAAGTTAAATAGTTGAAGATAATCAAATAGATTGTTGGTTTTAATGCCACAAATAATATCTTCTAATGATATGTATACTTGCTAAAAGCAAAAAATATGTTTGGAAATAATTCAAAATATATACAAGTTGGATTTATAAAATCAACTTGAGAGAACTATGAAAATAGTTGTTTGTAAAATGTGATTTCTGAGAATGAAATACATTAAAAAATTGTAATATTTTCTGAAATTGCTTTTTATTCACTCTTAAGAGATGTTAAAAAAAATATTCATATTTTGAGTTATCTCAAGAAATGTGGGGGAAGCATCGCTTACCACATAAAATTATTATATGATTTAGAAAGAAAAAAAATTAGTGTCACGCACTAAATTTTTTAGACAATAGTTTTTTGTATCTTGAAAAAAAAAATGACAAAAATCATTAGACAATTGATCTTGGCTAATCTCAAGAGATTAAGTTCATTATGATGACAACCTAGGATCCTTTTATTAAAGGCGTGTCATGAAATCAAATTGTAATATCATCAAGAGGAATGGGTAAGCATGTGAATTAAGATGAGGTTTGGCGGTAACTCTACCTAAATGACTGGAGATCCCAAGAAATAGGTTCAAGGAGACAACTAAGGCAAACTAAATCTGCCCAAAGCACTGTAAGACTTCGGTCTATACCCAGTTCCTAGGATGATTAAACAGTGCTACATGTATGGAATAGAGGATAAGCATTTGCTTTTAGTGATTTGTGTCCATAGCTTTGAGATATGAATGGAGTAGTACATGATACTCCTCTAAACAAAGCTAATGGCAAATCACCTAGTATGGGGCCGTTTCTAGGAGAATGAAGGAAAGGTTATATTCTCCAAGTTCACTCATCATTAACCAGGACTGTTCACGGCCAAAATGAACACAATAGAGAACCTAGTTCTGTGAGAGAATGAAGCTGTGTTATAGATGTTGTCTCGGTTTACACCAAAGTCCGGGAGGTTCAAGACATCATGTTAACCTCCTGTTCGAGTAAATCCGATAGCTATTAACAATGACTGGTTCAAGGCTGAAAAATCGCTACCAACTCATCATGCAGTGGATTTTTCGTTTGTACTCTCAAAAGTCCTTAGATCGAGTCTTGTCTAGGCGGTCAAGTTTTTTGAGTCGTCATGTGTCTAGAGTCATTTTTATTCATGTTGGGATTGTTGGAACTCGTTTTTGACGAAAGGGTTTTAGACCATTTATTGATAAGTTTCGAGACGAAAATGTTTGTCAGAATAACCGAATGTTTGACACTATGAAATAGTGTAATCATATGTCAAAAAAACGAAATTCGTTTGAATGAGAAATGAAAATCTAATGTGGATTATTTGTAAAATATACCACATTAGAAATATGATGTTTAATTCCTCTTTTATTAAAAGTGGAGAAAATCCATTAAAGTTTAAGACTTTGATTGTATAAGAAAAGATATTTGGACCATACATAAATTTCATGTTTTGAAATTTAGTAAATGGGTCAACAGAATAAAAGAATTTATCTTTTATATTGAAATGGTCAACATGAGTTATGGAATGAATGCAAAGTTAATTTTTTATTTGTAACATCTCCATGAATGCGCGTCCATGTTGTAATGAGAAAATAATTCTCAATCTCCACATTGAATACCATACGTTTTGGTCGGAGGCAAACGTAGGGTTTGGTCAGTGGACTATATAATAGTCACTGCTCTTCTCATTCTGAGGCACACAGCAATAACAAAACCCAGATCCTCTCACTTGAATATTATTAGTCTTTTCTTTCTTTTTGTGTCTGAGAGTACAACACCAAATTAGGATCGATAGATTCTGTTTTTCGGTGAGGGTAAACAGAAACAATGCTGCAGTTGTATCCTGGAAATCTGAGCGCCATGCAACCGTCACATACGGGGCGTTTAAAGATTTAAGGAAAGAGATTAATCTCGACTCTGCAATTTTTCTTTATTCGCTTATTTCGGTATTGTAATTTTTAATTTATGTTCTTATTATTTTTATAAATATCAGTGGTCCCCATTTTAGTGAAATAAGGTTCTTACACTCTTAAATCTTTAAATTTCACTATAAATTATGAATAATATTTATATGAATAAGCAATGGATATAATATCCAACTAACAAATTCATATTCAAACCCAAATATTCAATGTGTGACATTTGCTAATTTTTTTTATCTTTAGCCAAAGTTAAAGCTTTATAAGCTTTTAGAACTCCATTTCTCATTCAAATTAACTTCGATTTTGACATATAGTTACACTACTTCATAGTGTCAAGCATTCGGTTATTCCGACGAACGTCTTCGCCCGGAAACTTATCAATAAATGGTCTTAAACAATTTTTTCAAAAACGAGTTCCTACAATCCCCCACATGAATAGAAATGGCTCTAGACACTAGATGACTCGACAGACTTGACTTCCTAGACAAGACTCGACAAGACTCAACTAAGGACTTTTGAGAGTACAAACGAGAAATTCACTGCATGATGAGTTGGTAGCAATTTTTCAGCCTTGAACCAGTCATTGTTAATAGCTATTGGATTTACTCGGCCAGGAGGTGGCCATGATGTCTTGAACCTCCCGGGCTTTGGTGTAAACCTAGACAATAGCTATAACACAGCTTCATTCTCTCACAGAACTAATTTCTCTATTGTGTTCATTTTGGCCGTGAAAATTCCTGGTAATCATGAGTGAACTTAGAGAATATAGCCTTTATTTATTCTCCTAGAAACGGCTCCATTTCACACTCACAAGGTGATTTGCCATTAGTTTTGTTTAGAGGAGTATCATGTACTACTCCATTCATATCTCAAAGCTATGGACCCAAATCATTAAAAGCAAATGCTTATCCTCTATTCCTTACATGTAGCATTGTTTAATCATCATAGGAACTGGGTATATACCAAAGTCTTACAGTGCTTTGGGCAGATTTAGTTTCACTTGGTTGTCTCCTTGAACCTATTTCTTGGGATCTCCAGCCAGTTAGGTAGAGTTACCGCGAAACCTCATCTTAATTCATAGGCTAAACCCATTCCTCTTGATGATATAACAATTTGATCTCATGACACATCTTTAATATAAGGATCCTAGGTTGTCATCATAGTGAACATAATCTCTTGAGATTAGTCGTCGAGATCAGTTGTCTAATGATTTTTGTCATCTTTTTCTAAGATACAATTAACCATTGTACACAAAACTCAGTGTATGACACTAGTTTTTTTTTAATCATATTTTGATCACTAAGTTCAATTGGCCTCTTGCCAACGACTTTGGTAAGCAAAGCTTCCCCCACATTTCTTGAGATAGCTCAAAAACATGCATATTTTTATTCAACATCTTTTAAGAGTTTAGAAAATTAATCTACAACTTCTTTAGATTTAAATGAATAAAAAGCAATTTCGAAAATCTAACAATTTTCTTTTTAATGTATTTCATTCTCAGAAGTTACATTTTACAAACAACTATTTTCAAAGTTCTCTCAAGCTGATTTTTTATAAATCTAACTTGTATATATTTTGAATTTTTTTTTCAAAAGATATTTTTGATTTTTTATAGCAAATATACATATCATTATATGATATTATTTGTGGCAAAAAAAATCATCATTTTGTGGTTATTTTTAACCATATTAACTTTAGAAACTACAATACATATGTCAGTTTCAATCACATTAGTCTGAGATTTCTCATTATTTTGCATAGTCAATATTTTAACGACTCGCGTTTAAGCATTGATGAAATATGAATGTTTTGATCAAATATCAACAACATTTTATTTCATATAGCAAATGATTTATATGTCGCAGACCTCTCCCAAACTTAATTTGGGGCGTCGACTCACAAAATTCATTTCCATCCAAACAAATTGATCTCTCAAAGATCAAAATGTTTTTATAACTATGGTATCACCATATTTGAAACTTGAATTTCTTTTTATTTTCTCATGGTCAGACAAATGCTTAATAACTAAATTAAGTTATCCCATGTGAAGCAAGAAACCAAAAAACGTCAAGCCATTCTTGCTAGTTAATGCAAATTTTTATCCTTAACCAAGTCAAAGCATTAAACCAGGATTGAATGCTAAATCAAACGTTAGGAAAAATGTTTATTTTTCGTTTGTACTCTCAAAAGTCCTTAGTTGAGTCTTGTCGAGTCTTGTCTAGGAAATCAAGTCTATCAAGTCGTCAAGTGTCTAGAGTCATTTATATTCATGTGGGGATTGTTGGAACTATTTTTTGAGCATTATGAATAGTATATTCATATGTCAAAAATGAAGTTTTATTTGAATGAGAAATGGAGATCTAATGTGTGTGATTTGAGAAATATACACATTAGTTATTGAATTTGGATGTGGGTTTTCTGATTTGTTAGTTAGACTTCACGTTCATTAACTTAATCTTACAAACCAAATATATGTTGATCTTTTATATTGATAAAATATAAAAAAGAAATCCATTTTAAAGTATATTATTTTGTCTGAAATGGTCAAACAAAAATAATTTTAGTCTTTATTTTCTTGGTCAAAATGTGGAATGAATTCACATAGTAATTGACAAGAATTAAAGTCTCCATTAGTGCACCATGGAGGTTTCATTTTATGTTGAAAATTGAAACTTGTGCTTCTCATTATTTTCTATAAAAAGGCTTCTTAGCATTATAGAAAAGGTACACAGCAATACCAAAAGAAAACCACACTCTCCTATATTGAATAGTTATGCTAGTATTTTTTATTTCTTGTGTCTGAGAGTACAACACATACTTAGGTTCGATAGATTCTGTTTTTCGGTGATGGTAAACAGAAACAATACTGCAGTTGTATCTTGGGAATCTGAGCGCCATGCAACCGTCACACTACGAGGCGTTTAAAGATTTAAGAAAGAGATTAACCATCTCGACTCTGCAATTCTTCGTTATTTGTTTGTTTCGGTATTATAATTTTGTTTTTTGTTCTTATTATTTTAGTAAATATCAGTTGTCTCCACTGTAGTGAAATAAGGTTACTACAGTGATTTTGTTCAGACATAACATCAAGACAAGGGCTCTGATCTGGCTCGGTTGTGGTCTGATGATGATGATCTTGGGAATAAACAAAGGTCACGAACCATGTCTTTTAACATCTGTAACTTATCTTCCATGGAACCCTTGAACTCTCCAACTTTCTGTGTGAACTTTGTGTGTTCGTCTGCGTCGGTAAGAGCCCTCCTCTTCTCGTTTACCAGTTTCTTGTTGAAGAACTGGGAAAGATTAGTGTTCTTCTTGAGCTTTTCTCCGTCGCTTAAACTGTTATACCTCTCGAGAATGTCTTTAACTTGGCGCTGATCTTCAGGGTAAGTGTTGACGAGATTTCCTTCACGATCGTAATGTATCACACAAATTTCGTTATCGCAGAGAACGGAAAGCTCTAATGCTTTCTTGAGAATGGTCTTCTCTCTTAACAACAAGTTGGTGTTCTTGAAACGGGTTTTGTTTCTGATAGAGAGTTTGGTGTTCTTCTTTGTCATCGAAGAAGAAGAAGTAAGAGAATCCATGGTTCCACTGCAGAAAACAAAAGCTTCGAGAGTTTACAGAGAGAAGAGAATTGTGAGTGATTATCGTGACCAAGGTTTAAGGTTGTGAATATTTATAGCTTTTGGTTATCGTTGCTAATTTCTTTATTGACGTATTAAATTATTATAATTTCCATTTTTGTTACTCCGTAATTTTCATTTTTTTCATTATCATATAGACGTTGTGAATTTTTAACCGTTTGTTGTATACAGTTTTAATAATTAAATTAGAATTTGATCCGCGCTTTTAAAAGCGCAGGATATTTATGATGCAAAATTTTATTAATAACGGTAGAAATATTCTGTTAATTTTTAAGAATTTTGTCATTTTAAATCAGCGTTTTAAAACCTAGTATAGATCCGCAGTAAACTTATATCCATGATTGAACCGGTAAATCAAATGCCCGATATAGTCAAGTTTAAGTTTTAAGAAATAACCATTATTTAAAACCCTGATAAACCCGCAAAAAATAGCTAAAACCTGAGTTACCTGTTTAACCGATGGATAATTGATATGTAATCGAATATGATTTAATTTGTTATTTTAAATTTAAAACTCAATTTCAGTGTTTGCAGTAGATATTTAAATACTTATTAATTTTAATGTTATTGTATTTTATTATATGTGGTAACTCCAACTTGCTACAATTTTTTTTTAAAATTATCATTTTTATATTTTATGTGAAAAAATAGATTTTAAAACTTTACTATACTTTTATCATGATTTTTTTGTACTTTTAATATTGATATATATATATATATATAATTATATATTAAATTGATAAAACTATTAACATACGGTTTACCCAAGGTCAACCCAGTAATCCAGTGACCAATAAATAGTCCAGTTTAATGTCTGGGTAAGTTTAAAAAAAAAATTTAAACATATTTTTACTTCTTATGATTTTATAACATAAATTTTTTTAATAAATTTTACCAAAATTATATATGATTTCATATACTAATCTATGTATATTGATCATATCTCGAAAAATATTATAATATTGGTTCTTTCTGATTGGAATCCTATTTGAATACAGTGAGCATTGATTTTTGATGAATGTGTTTGTCGATCTAATGAGATAACTCCTACTTAGAATAGGATATTCCTATATTTCCTCATAATTATGTTCCTAATAGTTATCTTCTACTTGTCCTTATCATCTTAGGACTTGCTTGTATAAATATCGAGCTCATGCTCTGAGATCAATAACACTTTTATTCAGACTTTACAATCAGCTCGCTGATATTCTAACAAAGTCACTTCCTCGACCACTCTTTGAGGAATTGTTGTCCAAGTTGTCTGTTCGCGATCTCACACTTCCAACTTGAGGGAGAATAATGAGATAACTCCTACTTAGAGGGTGTTATTGGTTTATATATTTTAATGGATTTGACAATACAAATTAAATCAAGTGTTATTGGTTATGTGATTTTAGAATCTATATTCAAATTCATTGTTATTGGTTATATGATTTTAAAATCTATATTCAAATCCATTGTTATTGGTTTTGTGATTTCAAAATAAATTTTAAAATCAGGTGTTATTCAATAATAATGATTTGTTTAAGGATTTGATTTAAACTTGGATTTGAACAGATTTATTAGTGATTTTAAGTTAAAAATACAAAGGAGCAAATATTGTCGTAAACCCTGTTATTTTGATAGATTTTTATTATTTGGGTCTCCTAATATCTTTTCGGCACCAATTCGCATACGTTATAACAAGCACTCACAAAGATATGAGACTTTTGTTAAACGGTAGTGCTTGAAAGTTTTCCATTTAAAAATATCAAGCACTTGCGTGTGCTAGTTTACATAATTTTCTTCGTCGAACCGATACTTTTCCAGAAGAAAAAAATTCTGATGACATAGAAGAACTTGAAGAAATGAATAACAATGGTGAAGAGATTTTTGTAATTCAAGATCAACAAAGAGAACATGTCAATCAAGTGACAGCCACAATAGCTACAAATATGTGAACAGATTTTATGTTATCATGATATACAAAATACTAAAATAAATATTGTAGTTTTTATATTTCTTTTATTACAAAACTGAACTTACTGCAAATCTATTTGACTGATTTATGATAATCCAGTTATTTTTATTTACAATCTATAACATTGATTCTGAAATCTGCGTAGCTGATTTAAAATCAATGGATTTATCAAAAAAATCTAAATCCAAAAAAGAATCCGAGATTCATTAAAATACTACAACTAATAACCCCCACTTAGAATACGATATTCATATATTTCCTGATAATTATGTTCCTAATAGTTATCTTCTACTTGTCCTTATATCTTAGGACTTGCTTGTATAAATATCGAGCTCATGCTCTGAGATCAATAACACTTTTATTCAGACTTTACAAACTATTACACGATCTATTAATTTTAGTAGTTATATAGGATTTCTTTTGTAACCTATAAATATTATGTGTAATCTTGTGGAAGATTTGATAGTTACCATTTTTAAAGATTTATCGGAGAGATGCTAAATATGTTAATGTACTAAAATTTGAAAATCTATTATGTTTATAGTAAAACAAATCAAATATGTTAAATTATTAAAATATTCTGCCAGTTAATGGTAGCGTATACTTAGGTTTTATGATTTTCTATAATGGTTGTGTATATTTAAGTTGTTATTAATATTAGTTGTATTATTATATTGTATAGTTTTTAAAAAAAATTCACCTAAAATCAAGTTGGATTCAATTTAGTGTTTCTGTTTTAATAGTATTGATAATTAATTAATTACATAAATATATTTTCTTTCAGTCGCTAACAGATTCGAAGATATGTGTCCTTCGGGTTGTTGCGTCGTGTCAGATCTTATTTGATTTGATTTGATTTCTTGCTTACATTATTTGTAATTTAATTAAATATGAAATTTATTTTTCTTTCACTTGTCTATATCTCTAAGACTCTTCTTTCTATTTTCTTTTGTTGTGTTCGAATAAATTTGATATTCGTAAACAACTGCTCCTCAAATTTATGAGAGGAGATTCACGGAGAAGCTCTTCTTTACCTCATCCACTAGGTCAGTCTTTGATCTTCATCTTCTTTAACAATGGTTGAATCTGGTTTCTGTTTAGCTGATTGAGGTTTGTATATTGCTTATGGAAGCTGTAATCTGGTATTTCCAACCACATTGCACGTTAATTTGATTTGTTGCAATATCAGAGCCTCTGAACTGTCTTTAGGTTTATGACATTGCATTCGAACCAGCAACAATGCTTTACCTGATTCATATCTTTTTTTTTTGTTTCTTCTGTAGCTCACCTGTTAGAGCAACAATCAAGAAGCTAGAAGGGTTTCAGACCTTTTATATGCGTTGGTTTAGCAACCATGATTGGTTTAGCAACCATGATAGGTCTTTGAAAGTTCTCCCCGTCTGATCTTTGCAGGGGGATAGTGGAGACCTTATACAACGAGGCTTTCTACTTTTAAGTCCATGACATGCTTCTCCAAACTCGACGCAGTCTGCTCCTTGTCACCACTAATTTTCTGCTGCTCATGTTTAGTCTGAAATTTGGCTCTAATTGCACGCAGAGTGCAGCTAAGTGATCATTATATCCAGAGTTAAATCTTTTGTGCTGCAATGAAACAGTGAGGAAATAATAACATAAAAAAGGTAAATAGGAATAAGAACGTTATTAGATTGTCATAAAATTTACAAAGAAGTGGAAATAAAACGAATACACATTAGACCTAATCATATCGTGAAGCAGATGAGATGAGAGATGTGGCTTGGATATTTGTTATCAATAAGTGCCAATCAACCCTTGGTCGAAGCTTGAAGAAGCAGAGTTAGGAAGCTGAGTAAACGTAGCCGTTTCATGGTTAAACAGAAAGACTGAGAATTTGCTCTGATGATTCAACGTTGAGGAAGAAGCAGTGCTCAGGAAGTACTGATCGGTAATTGATGACACATGATCACCACTAGTGAGAAGATTCATAAATGATCCTGTCTCTTGTTGTTGTTGATCAAGATCGTGCGGACCAAAATTCTTCCATGGATCAGTTGTCCCCATTGTAGTGAAATAAGGTTATTCCCGGTCCCGGATGTTCATTACACCTTTCAACAATCAACAGTTTTAACGAAATGTGCTTGGGGATTTAATCTCTTAACACTTGTAGCTATGTTCTTAGTAACAAAACTACACGATGACGATGCCTTTAAGGTAAATTGTTTGCTCCCTGTTCATACTCAACTTCCCATGAGTTTCTCTCACAGTGTCTAAATCACAAGGCTCTATACAGTTTACCTTTCAATATTTACTTTTACTGTAAAACTCCACTGCAATTTTCTTGTGTTGAGTAATTTCATTTGTCTGATTGTTTCAAAGGAATGTCAAGCAAGATTGGGATGCTAGTCTCAGAAGCGATGAACAAGAATGCTGTAATAAACACATGTCTTGGAGTGTCGTTTGTTGTTTTGGGGTTGAGATCTGTTAATCAACAAAAGTATGTGGAGGCCTTACAGAAGCCAAAATGATTCACTGTTCAAGTCTAACAAGGAATTGAAAGTCACTATGTGGCATTGGAAACAACAGCTCTTTGCTGAAGCCACCTCTGCTGGTACTTCCACGGTTGTTGTTCCTTTGTCCACGCTTAAGGCCTTCTATGGCGAAGCCACCACAACCACTCAGTCTGGTAATTACTCTTTAGCTCTGTACCAATAAAATAGCAAAAGATAGTTATTCTAGTGAAGCCTTTTCATTTCACCTGCCGTAAGAGTTGCCATAGATATAACAAGTAACAACCGAAGCGAGCATGTTGGTTTTAACACATTCATCAGTCCTATGTGATTAGAGATGTTTTATTAATACAAATACGAGTAGCTTTATAGGTGGATGAAGATCTTGCATGGATGGGTTAATAAAGCTTTTGCATTTACCAAATACTAAGAAAAATCGACCATAAGTGATATGCTTTAGACCCTAATGGGAAGGAAAATTGATAGATTTATGATTAATAGTCGCATTTGAGATTAGCTATGTATTCAATGAATTGATTTGTGTTATTTCTTGCAGCAGGTGAAACAGTCGAGGAAGAGTCTAAAATGTCTCCCTCCAGGATCATTGTTTGAGAGGTTCTCAAGTAATGATTGTCACTTTTAGTCTCATTATTTGTATTTTTAAACTTGGTTAGCATCAAATTGTAAGTCGTTCATTATGGACCCATCGGTCCAAGATTAGGTCTTGTTTTTGGATTAAAGATTTACACTTGTTTTATATTCTGTTGTTGTGTTCGAATAAATTTGATATTCGTAAACAACTGCTCCTCAAATTTATGAGAGGAGATTCACGGAGAAGCTCTTCTTTACCTCATCCACTAGGTCAGTCTTTGATCTTCATCTTCTTTAACAATGGTTGAATCTGGTTTCTGTTTAGCTGATTGAGGTTTGTATATTGCTTATGGAAGCTGTAATCTGGTATTTCCAACCACATTGCACGTTAATTTGATTTGTTGCAATATCAGAGCCTCTGAACTGTCTTTAGGTTTTATGACATTGCATTCGAACCAGCAACAATGCTTTACCTGATTCATATCTTTTTTGTTTCTTCTGTAGCTCACCTGTTAGAGCAACAATCAAGAAGCTAGAAGGGTTTCAGACCTTTTATATGCGTTGGTTTAGCAACCATGATTGGTTTAGCAACCATGATAGGTCTTTGAAAGTTCTCCCCGTCTGATCTTTGCAGGGGGATAGTGGAGACCTTATACAACGAGGCTTTCTACTTTTAAGTCCATGACATGCTTCTCCAAACTCGACGCAGTCTGCTCCTTGTCACCACTAATTTTCTGCTGCTCATGTTTAGTCTGAAATTTGGCTCTAATTGCACGCAGAGTGCAGCTAAGTGATCATTATATCCAGAGTTAAATCTTTTGTGCTGCAATGAAACAGTGAGGAAATAATAACATAAAAAAGGTAAATAGGAATAAGAACGTTATTAGATTGTCATAAAATTTACAAAGAAGTGGAAATAAAACGAATACACATTAGACCTAATCATATCGTGAAGCAGATGAGATGAGAGATGTGGCTTGGATATTTGTTATCAATAAGTGCCAATCAACCCTTGGTCGAAGCTTGAAGAAGCAGAGTTAGGAAGCTGAGTAAACGTAGCCGTTTCATGGTTAAACAGAAAGACTGAGAATTTGCTCTGATGATTCAACGTTGAGGAAGAAGCAGTGCTCAGGAAGTACTGATCGGTAATTGATGACACATGATCACCACTAGTGAGAAGATTCATAAATGATCCTGTCTCTTGTTGTTGTTGATCAAGATCGTGCGGACCAAAATTCTTCCATGGATCAGTTGTCCCCATTGTAGTGAAATAAGGTTATTCCCGGTCCCGGATGTTCATTACACCTTTCAACAATCAACAGTTTTAACGAAATGTGCTTGGGGATTTAATCTCTTAACACTTGTAGCTATGTTCTTAGTAACAAAACTACACGATGACGATGCCTTTAAGGTAAATTGTTTGCTCCCTGTTCATACTCAACTTCCCATGAGTTTCTCTCACAGTGTCTAAATCACAAGGCTCTATACAGTTTACCTTTCAATATTTACTTTTACTGTAAAACTCCACTGCAATTTTCTTGTGTTGAGTAATTTCATTTGTCTGATTGTTTCAAAGGAATGTCAAGCAAGATTGGGATGCTAGTCTCAGAAGCGATGAACAAGAATGCTGTAATAAACACATGTCTTGGAGTGTCGTTTGTTGTTTTGGGGTTGAGATCTGTTAATCAACAAAAGTATGTGGAGGCCTTACAGAAGCCAAAATGATTCACTGTTCAAGTCTAACAAGGAATTGAAAGTCACTATGTGGCATTGGAAACAACAGCTCTTTGCTGAAGCCACCTCTGCTGGTACTTCCACGGTTGTTGTTCCTTTGTCCACGCTTAAGGCCTTCTATGGCGAAGCCACCACAACCACTCAGTCTGGTAATTACTCTTTAGCTCTGTACCAATAAAATAGCAAAAGATAGTTATTCTAGTGAAGCCTTTTCATTTCACCTGCCGTAAGAGTTGCCATAGATATAACAAGTAACAACCGAAGCGAGCATGTTGGTTTTAACACATTCATCAGTCCTATGTGATTAGAGATGTTTTATTAATACAAATACGAGTAGCTTTATAGGTGGATGAAGATCTTGCATGGATGGGTTAATAAAGCTTTTGCATTTACCAAATACTAAGAAAAATCGACCATAAGTGATATGCTTTAGACCCTAATGGGAAGGAAAATTGATAGATTTATGATTAATAGTCGCATTTGAGATTAGCTATGTATTCAATGAATTGATTTGTGTTATTTCTTGCAGCAGGTGAAACAGTCGAGGAAGAGTCTAAAATGTCTCCCTCCAGGATCATTGTTTGAGAGGTTCTCAAGTAATGATTGTCACTTTTAGTCTCATTATTTGTATTTTTAAACTTGGTTAGCATCAAATTGTAAGTCGTTCATTATGGACCCATCGGTCCAAGATTAGGTCTTGTTTTTGGATTAAAGATTTACACTTGTTTTATATTCTGTTGTTGTGTTCGAATAAATTTGATATTCGTAAACAACTGCTCCTCAAATTTATGAGAGGAGATTCACGGAGAAGCTCTTCTTTACCTCATCCACTAGGTCAGTCTTTGATCTTCATCTTCTTTAACAATGGTTGAATCTGGTTTCTGTTTAGCTGATTGAGGTTTGTATATTGCTTATGGAAGCTGTAATCTGGTATTTCCAACCACATTGCACGTTAATTTGATTTGTTGCAATATCAGAGCCTCTGAACTGTCTTTAGGTTTATGACATTGCATTCGAACCAGCAACAATGCTTTACCTGATTCATATCTTTTTTGTTTCTTCTGTAGCTCACCTGTTAGAGCAACAATCAAGAAGCTAGAAGGGTTTCAGACCTTTTATATGCGTTGGTTTAGCAACCATGATTGGTTTAGCAACCATGATAGGTCTTTGAAAGTTCTCCCCGTCTGATCTTTGCAGGGGGATAGTGGAGACCTTATACAACGAGGCTTTCTACTTTTAAGTCCATGACATGCTTCTCCAAACTCGACGCAGTCTGCTCCTTGTCACCACTAATTTTCTGCTGCTCATGTTTAGTCTGAAATTTGGCTCTAATTGCACGCAGAGTGCAGCTAAGTGATCATTATATCCAGAGTTAAATCTTTTGTGCTGCAATGAAACAGTGAGGAAATAATAACATAAAAAAGGTAAATAGGAATAAGAACGTTATTAGATTGTCATAAAATTTACAAAGAAGTGGAAATAAAACGAATACACATTAGACCTAATCATATCGTGAAGCAGATGAGATGAGAGATGTGGCTTGGATATTTGTTATCAATAAGTGCCAATCAACCCTTGGTCGAAGCTTGAAGAAGCAGAGTTAGGAAGCTGAGTAAACGTAGCCGTTTCATGGTTAAACAGAAAGACTGAGAATTTGCTCTGATGATTCAACGTTGAGGAAGAAGCAGTGCTCAGGAAGTACTGATCGGTAATTGATGACACATGATCACCACTAGTGAGAAGATTCATAAATGATCCTGTCTCTTGTTGTTGTTGATCAAGATCGTGCGGACCAAAATTCTTCCATGGATCAGTTGTCCCCATTGTAGTGAAATAAGGTTATTCCCGGTCCCGGATGTTCATTACACCTTTCAACAATCAACAGTTTTAACGAAATGTGCTTGGGGATTTAATCTCTTAACACTTGTAGCTATGTTCTTAGTAACAAAACTACACGATGACGATGCCTTTAAGGTAAATTGTTTGCTCCCTGTTCATACTCAACTTCCCATGAGTTTCTCTCACAGTGTCTAAATCACAAGGCTCTATACAGTTTACCTTTCAATATTTACTTTTACTGTAAAACTCCACTGCAATTTTCTTGTGTTGAGTAATTTCATTTGTCTGATTGTTTCAAAGGAATGTCAAGCAAGATTGGGATGCTAGTCTCAGAAGCGATGAACAAGAATGCTGTAATAAACACATGTCTTGGAGTGTCGTTTGTTGTTTTGGGGTTGAGATCTGTTAATCAACAAAAGTATGTGGAGGCCTTACAGAAGCCAAAATGATTCACTGTTCAAGTCTAACAAGGAATTGAAAGTCACTATGTGGCATTGGAAACAACAGCTCTTTGCTGAAGCCACCTCTGCTGGTACTTCCACGGTTGTTGTTCCTTTGTCCACGCTTAAGGCCTTCTATGGCGAAGCCACCACAACCACTCAGTCTGGTAATTACTCTTTAGCTCTGTACCAATAAAATAGCAAAAGATAGTTATTCTAGTGAAGCCTTTTCATTTCACCTGCCGTAAGAGTTGCCATAGATATAACAAGTAACAACCGAAGCGAGCATGTTGGTTTTAACACATTCATCAGTCCTATGTGATTAGAGATGTTTTATTAATACAAATACGAGTAGCTTTATAGGTGGATGAAGATCTTGCATGGATGGGTTAATAAAGCTTTTGCATTTACCAAATACTAAGAAAAATCGACCATAAGTGATATGCTTTAGACCCTAATGGGAAGGAAAATTGATAGATTTATGATTAATAGTCGCATTTGAGATTAGCTATGTATTCAATGAATTGATTTGTGTTATTTCTTGCAGCAGGTGAAACAGTCGAGGAAGAGTCTAAAATGTCTCCCTCCAGGATCATTGTTTGAGAGGTTCTCAAGTAATGATTGTCACTTTTAGTCTCATTATTTGTATTTTTAAACTTGGTTAGCATCAAATTGTAAGTCGTTCATTATGGACCCATCGGTCCAAGATTAGGTCTTGTTTTTTTGGATTAAAGATTTACACTTGTTTTTATATTCTGTCCATGTTGTTTCAGTTAAACCTTTACTAGGCTGGATTTATGTGATAAATCATGTTTCAACATTGATAAGTTCAGGATTAGGTCTTGTTGTTACATGTAAAGAAAATTCGATGCCAGACATCAATATTGTAAAGTGTGACTAAAAGGAAACAGACAAATGTTGATTTTTACCTTCCCATTCGCAAAATACATCACAAAATATAATATTTGTCATAAATTTACAAAGAAGTGGAAAACATTAGACTAATCATCATATGAACCAATGAGATGTGACTTGGATACTTGATTAGTAAGAGGTGAAGTGCCAATAAACCCTTGGTCGAAGCTAGAAGAAACTGAGTTGGGAAGTTGAGTAAACGTAGCCGTTTCATGGTTAAACAGAAAGACTGGGAATTTGCTCTGATGATTATTCAACGAACATACGGTTGAGGAAGAAGCAGGGCTCAAGAGGTATTGACCCGTACTTGTTGACACATGATCACCACTCATGAGAAGATTCGTGAATGATCCTTGTTGATCAAGATCGTGCGGACTAAAATTCATCAATGTATCCTCCTCGATTACTGAAGAAGAGAAGTCATTGGCGAGGAAGAAGCTAGAAGAAGACGCCGGAAAGTTGTGATTTTTCTCAGACATAACATCAAGACAAGGGCTCTGATATGGCTCGGTTGTGGTCTGATGATGATGATCCTGGGAATAAAGAAGGCCGCGAACCCTGTCTTTTACTATCTGTAACTTATCTTCCAAGGAACCCTTGAACTCTCCAACTTTCTTTGTGAACTTTTTGCGTTCCTCTGCGTCGGTAAGAGCTCTCTTCTTCTCGTCTTTGATTTTCTTGTTGTAGAACTGAGAAAGATTAGTGTTTTTCTTGAGTTTTTCTCCGTTGCTTAAGTTGTTATACCTCTCGAGAATGTCTCTGACTTGCGACTGATCTTCGGGCAAGGTGTTGACGAGATTACCCTCACGATCGTAGTGGATGATACAAATTTCGTTATCGCAGAGAAGGGAAAGCTCTAGTGCTTTCTTGAGAATGGTCTTTTCTCGTGACAACAAGAATGATTTCTTGAAACGGGTTTTGTTTCTCACAGAGAGCTGCTTGTTGTTCGTCTTCATCTTTCTCATCGAAGAAGAAAAAGAATCCATGGCAACAAAAAAACAAACAAAAGTAGCTTCGAGAGAGTTTTACAGCGAGAAGACAATTGTGAGTGAGATTAGTAGCGTGATCAGAAGAAGGTTTAGGGCTGTGTGTATATTTATAGATTCTGATTATCGTTGTTGATTTCCTTTTTTTGATGTATTAGTTTCCTTTTTTTCTCCCTCGATAATTTGTCCGTTTTATTATAGCCGTTGGGATTTTTTTACCGTGTGTCCGTGTTGCATACATTTTTATTTATTAATTAATTAATTAACTGCATTTTCCTCTCTTTTTTGATAATTAATTAATTAACTGCATAAATTTATTTTTTTTCTGAATCAATGGTAATAAGCAGCTACTCATTGCCAACTATAATAAACACAAACGCTTTCTTTATAAGAGAGAGAGATACACACACACACTTCCTTCTGCTTAACCAAAGACAAAATCCATTTCCCTCTCAAATATCTTATCGCAGTTGAAAAATCTTGGTTGGTCACTGGCCATGAAATGGACTCATCATCAACTTCACCAGTAATCTCCACAAGAACATGAACCATCCTTAAAATGGTGAAACCTATTATTATCCCTCAATATAATCACTCTCCCTGTGATTTTCGCCATACACTTGATTGCGTTATGACAATCCTCACACACACGCAGGTTCTTTATCACACGTATCGGTTTCCCTGGAGACACACGCATTATCCCATACGCTACAGCCAGTCTTTCGCTATGGTACCTAACCATACGCTCCTTCTCTTCTTCCTCTACATCATGAAGAACCACACTCGTCTTCGAAACATATCCTGCCCTCTTCATCCTCAAATCAAGATCCTCCATAAACGCATAGATCTCGTCTCTCTCGGCGTGGAACTCGTCCCCAACCGAGAAAGTATGTGTCTTGTTCTGTATCTCAATCCAACTGTACCCTGTAACTTTCTTGACTCCTTTGTCACGCATTCTCACTCGCAGCTTACCTACATCTCCCCATCTGCCCAAAGAAGCGTATAGATTGGAGAGAAGAACATACATTCCTGAATTTTCAGGCTCCATTGTAAAAATCTTATCTGCGGCTATTTCAGCTAGCTCTGTGTTTCCATGGACTCTGCTTGCACCAAGTAATGTTCCCCATATTGCACCGTCTGGCTCAAAGGGCATTCCTTTCATTAGATTGTGAGCTTCTTCTAAAAGCCCAGCTCGGCCAAGAAGATCTACCATACAAGCGTAGTGCTGTGAGTTTGGTGTTACACCATACTCCTGAGTCATCGTGTAGAAATATTCCCTGCCTTTGTCTACAAGTCCCGTGTGACTGCACGCAGATAATACCGCAACCATGGTGGCATCATCTGGCTTCAGTCCTTCTCTCTTCATCGACTCAAAGAACTTTAAAGCCTCTTCTCCGAACCCGTGTCTTGAATAACCTGAAATCATCGTGTTCCAAGAGACAATGTCCCTCCCGGTCATCTCCTCAAACAACTCATTCGCGTCTTCTATGCTTCCACACTTGCAATACATCAACAAAAGCGCGTTCCCAACAAAGCACCCACTCTCATATCCACCTTTAACCAATCTTCCGTGCAGTTGCTTCCCGAGCTCAAGAGCAACAACGTCTGCACACGTGCTTAGAGCAGATGAGAACGAAGACCGGTTCAATCTCCCGCCTTCTCTCTCCATCTGTACAAACAACCGCAGAGCTTCATATCCACGTCCGCTTTGCGAGTACCCTGCAATCATAGCAGCCCAAGAGACCGGATCTCTCTTAGGCATTTTGTCGAAAAGGTTCTTAGCTTCAGAAACATTCCCGCACTGAGCATAACCAGTTATCATCGTGTTCCATGTGCTAACATTCCGAAAAGGCATAACATCAAAAAGTTTCTTAGCCATCTCCATTCTCTCACCCTGCACATATCCTGCAAGCATAGCGTTCCATGATACTTCGTTCCTCTCTGGCATCTTGTCAAACAACTCTCTCGCTTCTTCCACCATTGTGTTTTGTACATAACCTGAAACCATTGCTGTCCATGTAAAAACATCTTGAACAGGAGACTCGTCAAACAGCTTCCTTGCCTCAACAATCTTCCCGTTCTGTGCATAACCAGTGATGATCGTATTCCAGGAAACCACATCTCTCACATTCATACCATCAAAAAACCGTCTTGCCTCGACGATCTTCTTCTTCTTGACAAACCCACCAAGCAAGCAGTTCCATGAAACCAAAGCCCAACTCTCCCTCGACTCGAACAACACACAAGCTTCCTCCATCCTCCCGTTCTGAACATAAGCAGAGAGCAACGCGTTCCAAGACACTTCGTTCTTCTCAGGCATCCGATCAAAGACCCTCCTCGCCTCATCAACACACCCGTTCTGAGCGTATCCAGACAACATCGTGTTCCACGAACACACATCTCTCTCTGGCATCCTCTCGAACACTTCCCTCGCTTTCCCGAGGTTCCTGTTCCGAACATAGCCTTTGATCATCACGTTCCATGAAACTAAATCTCTCTCAGGCATTTCGTCGAACATCTTCCTGGCGGTTTCGAACTCGCCGTTTCTTAAGTAACCCGAGATCATTGCGTTGTAAGATACGGAGCTCCATCTGGGCATGCGCTCGAAGACGCGAAGCGCTTCCTTGCAACGTCCGTTGCGCATGTAGCTGCTTATAGCTACGTTCCATTGTTTTATATCCTCGTCTCCTGATTTGCTCTGCGGTTTTTGGAGTTGGGTTTGAGTTCTCTGAGTTGAAGAGTGGAAAGTTGCTTCCTTTCTGGCGTTGAATCTGGGTTTGAGTCCATTGAAGGATGTACGTTGATTCTGAGCACAAAGCTCTTCTAATCGTTTTGTTCCCGCGCATCGCATCTGGTTTTAAGAGAGAAGAGGTTGTGTAATTTACTGATTTACAGAAACAAATAAAAAATGAAACTCTTTGATTGCCACCGGAGAACCGGATACTTCGGTTACAAGTTTCGCGGAAGAGCTGCTTTCGCTGCCGTATAACTTGATCATTATCGGTGGAGCAACGTAATGGGCTTCTACTAAAGTTTGGGAAAAAAGACAGAAGGTGACGTCCTTATTCGTATTAGAGTCACTAATGGGTCATAGACATGCGTCCTTCGATCGATAGGCCGAAAATGTTGTAGAAAGGGATTCCGTAAAACAAAATCATTGGCAATTTGGTATGTAATAAGATTCTGTTTATCTACACTAACTCTGAATAAATTATTGATTATATAAACACTAATCGGGTGCACACAAAAAAAAAATACATTAATTGATCCCCAAATTTGAGATATTCATAACAAGATTATTAAAAAAAAAAAAAACTCATCTTGGTAAGAGGAGATTCACCAGAAAGGGATTCAATTCAGAACGAAGAGTTTAACGCAAAAGTGTTAACGCATTCCCAAGTCACAGGCTCACAGATACACGAGATAATATCATCAAAGTGTACTACGAAACATTAACACTAGCTGTTCTCTTACCATTCATTCCTAGGACGAACGTACAAACAAACAAAACCTAAATCGAAAATCAAACTTCAACCAATTAGTCTTTTTAATTTCTCCAAACAAATGGTTTCCCTGAAACAAACAAACAAACATAAAGATTCTTCTCCACTATCCGTTGTTGATGAGTCTTCTTCTACATTCCATCCGCTATCTTTTGGACCTCCTCGATTGCTGAAACTGCTATTTTCAACTTATCCGCAGCTTGCTTCACTTTCTTTTGCTGCAACCATTTGCCATTCAAAACAAACAATTAATCATGAGATTGTCTAGGAAGATATGTTTATTTTGTTTACTATTTAGTAAATAATCAAATGATCATTCACTTCCCATTCAAAGCGAAACTACATTAAACTACAACCTAGTATATTTTTGAGATCCCACAGCGCATAATATAATGTATAAACCAAACTGATGCAAAATGAATACAGAAACGTAAACCAAAATCACTATAAAAGCTAAGTGGGAGTAGTAGTTAACTAACATACCAAGAGTGCGGCTTTTTTCTTGAACTCTCTCGGGTCTGCAGCTCCCTGCCCAGTAGTAGCTTTTGTTGCCTTCATCCATGAAGAAAAAAATAAACAAGTTAGATAAGTACACACAGTTGTATACGCATATGGTTATGTGTCATACAAACTAAATACTTGCATATACAGACTCATGATATATGGAACACCTGATAACGACTTACCAAATGGACCAACCACTTGTATTTTCACATTATACAACAAACTTTACACAGAATCCACCAATATTCAAGACAGAGATACCAAAATTTATACACAACATATTACTCGTAGTGATTATATTTCCATAATATGCAAAAGAAACAAACATTCAACCATGAATATATATGATAAAGATTTTTGTAACATTTTATCAATAAAGAGATGGATATACCTTCCTCGTCCTGTTCGAAGTCCTCTGCTTGGCCACATGCTCATTTTTAGGTTTCCGTCCACGTTTGTTAGCTGGAGCCGCCGCCACGTCGTCTTTCTTTGGCCTCCCACGCTTTCTCGATCCAGTCACCGGAGACTCCGTCGTCGTCGCAGGCTGAGCGCTCGACCTCCTTGGCCTACCACGGCCGCTCCTCGCAACCGCCGCCGGAACAGCCGCCGCTGCGGTAGCGTTTCTTTTCGGGCGACCGCTTGGTTTCCTAGCCGAGACGGCGCCGTTTGGCTGGGAGTCGGATTTGGACTTCGGGGGACGACCACGGCCGCGTTTCTGGGAGGAATTAGCGTCGGTGGGAGGAGGAGGGTTGTTGTCAGCCGAATCAGATCCGAGAGCCGCGGGAGAAGTGTCAGATCTCTTCGCCATGAGGAATCTAGATTCGAATCAGAAAACAAAAGAGCGCGTGAGAAAACGGAATCTAGAAAACCCTACGTCAACCAACAAGACTATGAGCTAAAAAAAGCTCGATTCCGTTTCAAAGAAAGTTCAATGTTTCTAACCAAGAACCCAGATAACAGTGAACATTTTGATTTCACGGAAGAATAACATTTTTTCAGGAGAAGCTAGGGTTTGCAATGCACGTACCTTAAGTTCAGCTTAAGAGGTGAGAACACGCTTTGAGGAGCTAGAGGACGAAGAAAGAAACTGCGACGAGAACGAGAAAACTTGGCTAAATAGAGAAAGATAAGAGATGGTTACGCGGTTACAAGATGGTGACCATGGCTAGTAGAGCTTTGGAAGAGAGAGAGAGAGAAAGAGAATAAAACAAACGGCCGTAGAGGTTCAGAATCCGTTGCGTCAAAACGATTGGGGCCCACCTCGAGTCCTTTTGTATTTCGACATTAATTTTATTTACATGAGTTAATTTAAATCCCCATAATTATTCAAAAATTTCTCTTCTTTTTTTAACTTTTGGATCTATAATATTTTAGAATCAACAAAATAGAAATTAGAACTTCTCCAACTTACTTTCTATATTAAACTCTATAAATTACTTCAAACTCATCTACATATCTCATTATAAAATAAAATTGCTATTTTGGTATATATTTAGATGAAAATAGTAGTATTACTATATATTGTAAGCATACATAAAACTTTTTTTTTAATTTTATATTTTTCTAAAAAAGTTAATGAAAGACGAAGTACATTGTATATGGTTTTGTACTAAATAGTTTTGTGATTTCTTCTAACCTTCTATACAAAAAGGTTATTTCTTTGGGACCAATTTCTTACTAAAACAAAATAATTCTTCTGCTTTTTCAAATTCAAATTGGGAGGAAAAAGTGGTTGAAAAAGTGGTTAAAACTTAAAACTTAAAAGGTTTGAGTGAATAAACTCCTACCTCGTTTTTTGCAATAATAACCAACATTAAACAGAGCCTCTGAGGTATGCAATTTTAATTTAATGGTTTACTAGGTGTTTGGCCATGATTTCGCTGATGATAATATTGTAAGAAAAGTACATATTATATTTATAATGTTATAATTTTTGAATAGTAATTAGAAATATTAAAATTTTATAATAATAGTTTGATAATCAAAAATTTCAGTGGAGCTGTGAAATCTTGAGATAGTTCAACAACATAAATATAAGTCACTAAAAACACTTTTTTCTTAAATACAAGTATTGTTACAATTGGTCCAAGTAATTGGTTGTAAATTGCCTAGTTTATTTTAACAAGTGAAAAAATGAATACACTTTAGCCATAAAAATGTATTTTGTGTAGTTTCAAGAAGATGGTTAGAGACTTCTATAGCTCTGGCATCTTCGTTGATGATTTGTTTTATTTATGTTTCTTTCATTTATTTGATTATTTTCAAGTTTATTTTAAATTTAACAAAAAAAATATTATTTTTAATGTATTTCTTTCAAAAGAACTGGCAAAAAAAAGTTTTGGATATGACTAAAAACTCAATTTTATTTTTATATATGAATTAGGTATTAAACAGTATGTGAATCAAAATTAGAAGTAATTTAAGTGATTTATGGTTATTATGCTTAAAAAATAAGTCATTTCAAATCTATTAGCACTGAAAAAATAAATAAAAATCTAAAATATCAACTATGGAAATTGTAAGATTTCATCTATGAACATATATGTAACAAAAAATTATAAGTCACTTAAATTACTTCTATTTTAGTAGATAAGATAATAAGTGTAAAATAATTCTATTAATTTACAATTATAATTAGATCTAGAAGCATTTACTGTTTTGCATCTAAACAAGATGTGCTTAAGATTTATATAAATAGATTTGAAAAAAGTCTCATAAATGATTTAGAAACTCTAATAAAATGATTTTGTAGGCCCAAATTAAAAACATAAAATTTCTGCCTTATATACAAATCTAATTTTGTTATATAAGAATATAAAAACATTATATTTATTTATACCAAATATATTAAATAATTGTAAATAAATAATTTATAAAAAAATAAAAAATTGATGAAACATTATATATTCTTTCTATAATTATGCAATTAGTAACAATAAATTATTATTTGTAATATTACTTGTGTTTTTGGTAATTGTATTAATTGGTTCTAGAGTTTTCTTTTATTTTTGGATTTTATTAAAATAAATATTTAATAAAAGTCATCCACCAATCAAATTATAACAATTTCTTGAAACTTTACATATGAACAACACGTTAGCAGAACTCAACTGGATAAACGATCACAAAAGAAGAAGTGGTCATAAAAACTACACACCCTTATGAAAAAAATTAACTACTGAATTCGGCGGTCTCTAGAGTACCAATAGGTATGATAATATAAATCAACATTTTTATAATTTATTTAGTTCCAATATATAATTAAAAGTCTAAATTGTAAAATATATATACTATATATATATCACTCATATGATATAATAAGTGTGTCAAAAAGTATCTAGAGAGGTTCACAAAAATTCTCAATTGGAAAATCTATTTCATTATATAAATGTTAATTATATGTAAATAAAAAGAGTAGATTTTTGAAGACAATTGAGAGATTAGTTAGGCATTTGTTTTTTTTTCAAATTAGACAATTATTTTTTCAAAGGAGAAGATTTTATAAATAGCAGTTTTTGGTGAATATAAATACCCCCACCATTTTTATGTTATAGCTTTATTTCCATTATATTAATAAAAAATTTGATTGAAATTAAATTATAATAAATAAAATTTATATGCTTTTTAATAAACTTTTGTATTCTAAACTAATTGTTTTGAATAGTAAATTATTATTATTATTATTGTTTGAAACTAACTTTCTTATATGCCCAAATCTAATAAAAGAAGTCTCTATTAATAGAATACCAAAATGATGAAAGTTTGGTATAAAATTATGCAAAAATTACTATACAATAATTGATGTCAACTAGTTCAGGCATATAAATCTAAATGTTAAACAACCAATAGAAAGACAACACATAATTTAATTTTTATTTAAATTAAAAATTATTTTTCACCTTCACCTCGATCCGAAAACCTGAACCGGAACCGATCCGAAAATACCTGACCCGGAACCGAACCAAAAATTTACAAGTACCTATTGGATCTAAAATTCTTCTACCCGAATAGACCTGGACCCGAAAAGAACCGACCCGAATAGACCCGTACCCGAAAAGAACCGAGTCCGAATAGACCCGATCCGATAAGAACCGATTCAAACCCGACTTAAAAACTTTAAAATATCTTTTTATTAAAAAATTTTGTTATTATTTTGTAACATTTTTAAGTAACATGAAGTTTGAAATATAAAATATATAATTAAAAATGTTCTATTTTAACTATTAATAGTTTATTTTAAGTTATTTTGTAAAATTTTAGATATATATTATAAATTTTTACTAAATTCGATAGAATTTCAGTATTTCATTTCCTTTTTATATCCTAAATATCCGTGTCCGACTCGGACCTGACCTGAATTCGAAAATTATGGGTATTTTAATTATAGATCCGAACTGACCCGGACCCGATAAGATCCGATCCATAACTGACCCAAAAATTATAGGTACCTAAATACAATAAAACCTCTATAAATTAATAATGTTGGAACTTTGAAGTTTTATTAATATATAGAGATATTAATTTACAAAAGTTTCCTTTTAGATTTTTTTTTCTATTTTAGAATATTTTTAGTTATAAAATAAATATATATTTGATTTTACCGTATATACATTTATAAAATTTTGGAAATTTGAATTTCATATTGTTTTATTATATTACTTTTTATATTTTTTACGTTTCATATAACTTATATGTGGTTTTTGATATAATTTTAATAAATATTATCAAAATATATTGAAATGTTAAGAAAAAATAAATGTATTTTTGTGAATATAAAACCAACAATATAATGCTTAGTTTGTACTTCTATGAAATGTATATATAGATATATTATTAAATTTTAATTTTAATGGGACCATATATATACATAGAATTTTCTAAAAAAATATTATCTTATTATTTTATCGATTTGTGTCATATTTTGATGTCCAATTCGGGATCGAAGAAATTTATTAATTTATAGAAATTATTAATTTGTAGAGTATTAATTTATAGAAGTTCTACTGTAGGTCTAAATTTCCAGAATCCAAAAGACCCGGACCCGACAAAATCCGACCCAAATTTGACCCCAAGACCCGGATGCCCAGGCCAAGTCTAATCACTGAACCAAATTCCAAATATATCAATATATATTTATTTTTAATTTTTAATGAATGTTATTTTAGGAATTTTCTTAATATAGTGTGCTATTTGAAATTAGTTATCTTTTAAAAAAATTATACAATAGTACTTCCTCTGTTTCCAAATGTAAGTAGTTCTAACAAAAAGATTTTATTTCACAATATAAATAGTTCAATCTATCTTTTTTATTTATTGTATATTGTATGACCAATAAAATAATGTTAGATTTTTTGTTATTGGCTGAATTAACTTTTTAAATGATATATTTTTTAAAATAATAACTTTCTAAATATTTGTAGTTTTTTTTTTTTTTTTTTTTGGGCAAAAAATATTTGTGGTTTTAAACAAAACTACTTACGAATAGAAACAGAGGGAGTATTTAGAAACTGGGGTGCTCTAAAAACCAAATAAAAGACCATCGTCTTAGAAACAACACGAGTACAAAGTAAAAGGCTACAGACATGGATGATATAGAGAGAGGTACATGAACAATGGCGATATCCTAATTACTTTACATACATAACTCTACCTCTCTTTGTTTCGTTAGAGACACAATCATCATCGTTTCGTTTTTATGATTTTTCTCCTGCAAACACCCTTATAAAATTAACAAATTCATGGAAAACACAACAAGCAAGCCCACCATCATCATCATCATCACCACTTGCTAGCTTTTATAAGTTTTGTCAAGGCTGCTCTCTTTAGAACAGCGCTTCTTGCATTGCTTCTGCTTCTGTCTGCGCCTGCCAGTGTCCATGTCCCTCAGGCTCTTGTTCATTTCCAGGGTGTTGTTCACCTGGCTGCACTTCTTCCATGTGATGTGGCTCCTCCGTTGTTGTGACAGTTAGATCTTCCAGAGACTGTATAGCTTGAACCACAGCTTGATTTTCACTCCCTCCGAACTCAGCTTTTAACACAGTAACAATATCCTTAGCTTTCTCTTGCTGCATAAAGAAGAAGACCAGAAACAACATTAAGCATGGAGAAATAAGAAATTAAAGAATATAAAAGAAACCAAGAGAGGGAACACAGAGTGTTTTATTCATTAGTCAACTTACAAACATCTCAAACTTCTTCTTGAGTTCACCATAGCCAATATCTTGTTGTGTTGAAGCTCCCTTTGACGCAGTATTCTATGTTTGAAGAAGGCAATAAAATAGATGTAAGTAATGATAACTCATTGATATAACAGATTAACAGATTCTAGAGGACAGTTAACAATAATAAAAAGACTTGAACTTCAATTAATAAACAAAAAATTCAATTTTGAATCAACAATCTAGTTTATACATCAGAAGCTAATGTCCTAAGTAGCTCAGAACAATTAATACAAGCTAAAGCTAGTCTCCGACAACTTGCTATTGATTACCAAACAAAGAGAACCCTTAGATTAACGAATAGTGCACCTAAAAAAAAAACAAATAAGCATAGGCCAAAAGCAGAGAGACAACACGAATATAATTAAACTGTAGAAACTATCAAAGATACTCTCTCTACCAGCAAACTCCAAAGAGACAATATTCAGAGTTGACAGTGACATTTATTCACGAGTCAAAAGTTCCAGACTTTATCTAAGCTATATAATAAGGGCATCGGGACACAGAGAAAAGAGAGTAAATATACCTTTCTAGGTCTTCCTAGGGGTTTTCCGGTACGAATATAGCCTCTCTTGGGCTTCATAGGCTTCCTCATCACACCTCCGATCTTAGGAGGCCGTCCTCTTCCTCTCTTCGCAACCTGTGATCCTCCTCCACCCTCTGCTTTAGGTGGTGGTGGTGGTGGTGGCAACGCAGCAGAAGAAGCACCAGCGTCAACTCTCTTTGGTCTTCCTCTGCGTCTGACACCACCGTTAGCAACGTACGGGATCACCGAAGCCGGAGCTGAGACCACTGCTGGCTTCCTCTCTCTCCCAGCAGCTCTTCCGCTCGGTGGCCGACCTCTTCGTTTCGCAATCTCCGCACCGCCGGAAACAGGAGTCTTCACCGTCGGCAAAGCTCCATCTTTCCTAGGACGACCAGGTGGTCTCTTAACCACCGACTGCGGTTGAGCCTGCAATTGCGGTTGCGGTGGCGGTAACGGCTGAATCTGCACCTCAGGTCGAGAAACAGGGAACTCTTTTTGTTCCCAGGTAGAGTTTCCGTTGTTGGTCTGAACAACATCCGGTTTTGCCTTTGGAGGTCGACCACGACCACGCTTCTGTGTCTGAGGAGCAGAAGTCGGAGCAAGATCTGGTAATGGTTGCATCTCGTTGACTGAATTGTTGCTTGTGAAGTCAGATCTGGGAGGTTCAACAGCCACGCTAGCCGGAGGAGGAGCAGCAGCTGATGCTAACTTGTAGGACTTCTTCACCATCATGAGAACACCACTGTTCTTGAGAGACTTGAGATGGTGAGTCAGCAAAGCTCCGTGAGCAGTAGGTATCCCTGTGTAAGTTCTCTCGATGTACCTCGATATCGCTTGCTTGCTTGACCCATCTGCTTCGTTCAACGCAGCAATCGCACAGCAAATCATCTACCAAATAAAAAGAAAAAAATTAAGTCTTTATACCCTATCCAAGTCAAAATTGAAATCTCAGTGAGGTAGCTTACTTCAGAGTAATGAGGGTGAACCCACGATGGGTGAGATTGCTGTTGAAAGAACTGATTGTTGTTGTTGTTAGGCGGCGCGACGGCCGGGGAGTTAACGGCGTTGCTGTAGAAGGGGTGTTGGCTGACGGGGAAGGGATTTGGGAAAGCGGTGAACGGAGGCGGATGGTGAGGATCGTTGGGTGCAGAGAAAGAAGGATCCATGGATTTAGAGAGAGAGAAAAACAGAGGAAAGTGATGAGTTTCGGATTTTGGGATTTTAATTAAAAAAATTTCCTATTTTAATTTCGTTGAAATTAAAAGTTTTATGGGAGGATGAGATTGAGATTAAAAAAGGTTGGCTGGAGAGAGAGAGAGTGTGCGCATAGAGAGATGAAAATGACGAAAGGTGGGACGAGTGGGTGATTGAAATCTAACCGTTGATAGTGTCTTTTTGTGCCGATTTACGACACGGATCGATGACGTGGCGCTGGTTCTAATATAAAATTTGAGTTTTGTGCTTCTTTGAGCTATTTTCTATGTTACTATTAAGCTGTATCAATTACATATAAAGTATAAACAAACTTCCAAATCTTATAAACAGAAAGTTTGACTAATGATTTTTATAAATTTATTCAATACTTAAAAATTTCTAATTTATCTATTTCCCCTAGTATAAGATTTATTATGGAGGAATGAGATATAATACTTTTTGAGTTGATATGTTTTATATATCCGTAAAACTGCTGGAAAAAATTAACATTTTTATCTATCTATCTATCTTCTATTATAATAAAGAAGAGTTGTTTGTCTTCTCAGTCCTCTACATCAACAAGGAGATGGGGGTTTTTTTAGATACGTGTCATTGAATCTGAAACTTATGTTTCGTTAATGAATTTATATGAGCCGTCCATTTGCATGAAAGTTTTGTATGTTTTGTTGGGCCGATCATTATATTTCGGCTCGGGATTTTCAAAGGGTATTCTCACCGTCTTCCTCATTGTTACTCAGAACCGTAGACATTCAGATTCAGATAGCCATAAGTTCAGATGAAAAAAACTTGAAACATTTGTCTTTCTCTTTAACTCAACCATTAATCCAATCATTAAGCTACACCCCACCTCCACCTCCCACTCCGTCTACTTTATTCGTCCCTCCTTCCTTCATGGTTAAGAAGCTATACCGGCCCTTGAGTGAATTCATCACTTTTTTCCCTCTCAAGCATTATGATGATGACGCTTGTGGCATCTGTCTCGAACCTTTCACTTTCCAGGATCCCGCCACTGTAAGATTCTATATCCGATCATGGGTTTTACCATCTCCTTCTCCCTTTGCCTTCAAATCTTCAAATATGGGATCATTGGATTTTGCCTTAACTCATGTCCTAGATCGTTTTGTAATCTATGTGCTATTTCTTTTGGTGGATCCTTAACTTGCTCATTTGTTCATATTAGTTTTTCATTTTCAGGTTACAAGTTGCAACTTGCAATAATGAATATCACCTTCAGTGCATCACTGAATGGTTCTCACATTCTATCCTTTTTGTCATTTTATTTATCTCAGTTTAGAGTGGAACATTTATCAGTGAATGATTTATAATTTGGATTTACACAGGTCACAGAGAAGCAAAGTTTGTTCTATTTGCTGGCAGCTGTTTGTCCTCAAAGATCCTGCTAGGACCATTCCTTTGTTAAACTCTAATCCCTGTAACAAAAATATTTGGTTTAGATGCTAAAAGACTCCGACTTTGACGGTGCAGAAGATTGTTTGAATGAGGTGAACCAATAAATGTAATATATACATTTTGGCGGGGTTTTGGTGGGAAACCACGTTTTCGCGGTTTTGGCGGAAAATCCGTTTTGGATTTTGGCGGAAAAATACATTTTGGCGGAAAAATACATTTTGGCGGAAATGAGTTTTCGCGGTTTTGGCGGGAAAATGAGTTTTTGCGGTTTTGGCGGGAAAACACGTTTTTGCGATTTTGCGGTTTTGGCGGGATTTTGGCGGAAAATGCGTTTATGCGATTTTGGCGGGAAAATCCGTTTTTGGGATTTTGGCGCGGAAAAGCATTTTTGGGGTTTTGGCGGGAAAATACGTTTTTGTGATTTTGGCGGAAAAATACATTTTTGGCGGGAAATGAGTTTTAAGCGAAAACCGTTTTTCGCGGTTTTGGCGGGAAAATACGTTTTTGTGATTTTGGCGGAAAAATACATTTTGGCGGAAAAATACATTTTGGCGGGGTTTGGTGGGAAAACTCTTTTTACGTTTTGCAGGAAATACGTTCTTATCATTTTTGTGAATGACAAAATTATATTTAGTTTATGTTTGTAATTTATAATTATATAAGGGGTATAATAGACATTATACCATTTTGATAAAATCATCTCCATCCAAATGGTTCAAATTCGTTCAGCTGGGTAAAATTATACCTAAATTTTTGAAACTCATCCAAATAAGTCATTCGGATGAGTTACAATTTTAAGTATAAACAAACAAAACTATCATCTTCATCCAGATGAACCATCTGGATGGTGAACAAACAGGCCCTAAGTCTACAGGTATGTATGCATATATATTATCATGTTCATAAATATGTATGATTAGACTTTGAAATCAGTTGATGTAGAAGAAAAAGGTTATAGAGGACATAATTTTTCTTTTGAGAATCAAGAGGACATAGATTATACAAGAAGATTTAAACAAAACAAAAACATTATACAAGAAGAGCCACAATTAAACAAGCAATCATGCAAGGAATCATTAAGAAAACAATTAATCAACAAGCAAGTCAAGGAAGCGAAAAAGCAAGTAAACATTGCAAATATGAATGTCTACGATTAAGAAAGTATACAAATATGTATGCATATATGCATGTGAATATGTATAAATGCATGTATATATAATGTATGTGTGTTTAAATGTATGTGTTGCATTCTTTAAGTGATTTCGCAGAACCTATGGAGACGTACAATGGTTTCGAGATAGGTCAAATTAGGATTTAAAATCGATTGATGGAGAAGAAAATATATACAAACATCAAAACGCTAGAAGCAATAGGATTAAAGAGGACATACATGTGCCGTTCAAAAGAAGAGGACATACCTGTAGAAGACAAAGACAAGACTGTTCTAATGACTGAGAGAAGATATTCACTCAGGAGTTTCTTACAAGATCGACATAAATCAGTAAGCCAATACCAAAAGCAGACTTGGAACTCGAAGGATCAAAATAGAGACATACCTGTAGAAGAGGACATACCTGTAGAAGACAAAGACAAGACTGTTCTAATGACTGAGAGAAGAAATTCACTCAGGAGTTTCTTACAAGATCGACATAAATCAGTAAGCCAATACCAAAAGCAGACTTGGAACTCGAAGGATCAAAATAGAGACATACCTGTAGAAGAGGACATACCTGTAGAAGACAAAGACAAGACTGTTCTAATGACTGAGAGAAGAAATTCACTCAGGAGTTTCTTACAAGATCGACATAAATCAGTAAGCCAATACCAAAAGCAGACTTGGAACTTGAAGGATCAAAATAGAGACGACTGACATACCAAAATTCTAGTGACCGGTCTCTTCTTCTACCAAACAGAGACGTGCTTAGTCTGACAATTTGAACACCTTCTGAAGCACATACCTGAAAAGAAAAAAATAGAATTAATTAGTATTTACTTTACCATAGATTTGTAAAGAATTATTTGTAGTCTTTGAAGCTGTTTCTCGTATTTTTCCATCCAACAAAACAGAATGTAGTCTTTGTCTTTAGCCCTTTAAGCAGTGGTGTAAAGTCATGAACCTTCTTTCGATTCCATAGTCTTTGTACTGATTTACTGGTCAAACGGCCTCTTTTCCATCCAACAAGTTTTTTCTTTTAGCCATTAGTCTTTTTCCATCCAAGGACTTTTTGTCTAAGAAGCTGGTAATTTTTTCCCTTTAGCATGTCTAAGAGGCCGTTTGAAATTTTTTATTTCATCAATGACCTTTTTCTAAACCCATATTGGCTTTGTATAGGGACTTCTGTAAGCCGTGGGTCATACGTAATGTAAGGAATCTGTTTTTATTTTTGTTCGTTTCAGACTTCGAATACCACCGAGCAATAGTGTTCGTCTAGACACTTCCAAGACTTTTTTGAAGTTATTGGTGACTTTTTCAGACACTTGAGACTTTCTCTTAAGCTGTTGGTCGTTTTTTTCCCCCATACGACAAGCTGTAAACAAAGTCATTGCATGTCTTTTGCTAAGATGCTGGTCGTTTTTCCATCCAACAAAACAGAATGTAGTCTTTGTCTTTTTGCCTAAAGACTTGTAAGAATGACTGTACGGGATCTGTTCGGATTCATTGTCTTTGTATAAAAGACTTTCTTAAACCTCGTTATCCTCCTACTCCATCCAAATAATCAAAACAGATCCCATACAGTCTTCTTATCTTAAGACTCTTATTTAAGACTTTGTCAGCCATTGGTTGTTATTTTTGTGTCCCATCCAACAAGTTTTTCTTTTAGCCATTAGTCTTTTTCCATCCAACAAGTTTTTCTTTTAGCCATTAGTCTTTTTCCATCCAACAAGTTTTTCTTTTAGCCATTAGTCTTTTTCCATCCAACAAGTTTTTCTTTTAGCCATTAGTCTTTTTCCATCCAACAAGTATTGTCTCAGACATCAGTCGTTTTTCCATCTAAGGACTTTTTCTAAGCCGTTGGTCATATCTTTTTCCATGCACAGTCTTTGTCTTAAGACTTATTTGAGATGTTGGTCGTTTTTCCATCTAAGGACTTTTTCTAAGCCGTTGGTCATATCTTTTTCCATGCACAGTCTTTGTCTTAAGACTTATTTGAGATGTTGGTCGTTTTTTCCCCATCCACCAAGTACTAAAATTAAGTCATTAGCCGTTTTTCCATCTAGCATGTCAAAAACAGACACATATAGTCTTTGTCAAGAGACTTCTTTTGTAAGCCGTGGGTAGAAAAATAAAGAATCTGGCTTTTTCATTTCAGTCTTTGTCTTAAGACTTATCTGAGATGCTGTTGGTCTTTTCCCCATCCAACAAGTATTGTCTCAGACATCAGTCGTTTTTCCATCTAAGGACTTTTTCTAAGCCGTTGGTCATATCTTTTTCCATGCACAGTCTTTGTCTTAAGACTTATTTGAGATGTTGGTCGTTTTTCCATCCAACAAGTGGTAAAATTAAGTCATTAGCCGTTTTTCCATCTAAGGACTTTTTCTAAGCCGTTGGTCACTGTTTCCATCCAGCATGTGTAAAACCCGAACCCATCAGGTCTTTTCTAGTGGACTTTATGCCTTTGTTTAAGCCCCTTTTGTAAGCCGTGGGTAGAAAAATAAGGAATCTGGCCTTTTCATTTCAGTCTTTGTCTTAAGACTTTTATCCCATCCAACAAGTATTGTCTCAGACATCAGTCGTTTTTCCATCTAGCATGTCAAAAACAGACACATATAGTCTTTGTCAAGAGACTTCTTTTGTAAGCCGTGGGTAGAAAAATAAAGAATCTGGCTTTTTCATTTCAGTCTTTGTCTTAAGACTTTTATCCCATCCAACAAGTGGTAAAATTAAGTCATTAGCCGTTTTTCCATCTAAGGACTTTTTCTAAGCCGTTGGTCACTGTTTCCATCCAGCATATCTAAAACAGACACATATAGTCTTTGTCAAGAGACTTCTTTTGTAAGCCGTGGGTAGCAAAAGGAACTGGCTTTTCGTTTCAGTCTTTGTCTTAAGACTTATTTGAGATGTTGGTCGTTTTTCCATCCAGCATGTGTAAAACCCGAACCCATCAGGTCTTTTCTAGTGGACTTTATGCCTTTGTTTAAGCCCCTTTTGTAAGCCGTGGGTAGCAAAAGGAACTGGCTTTTCGTTTCAGTCTTTGTCTTAAGACTTATTTGAGATGTTGGTCGTTTTTCCATCTAAGGACTTTCTTTTAAGCTGCTGGTCGTTTTTTCCCCATCCAACAAGTATTGTCTCAGACATCAGTCGTTTTTCCATCCAGCATATCTAAAACAGACACATATAGTCTTTGTCAAGAGACTTCTTTTGTAAGCCGTGGGTAGCAAAAGGAACTGGCTTTTCGTTTCAGTCTTTGTCTTAAGACTTTTATCCCATCCAACAAGTGGTAAAATTAAGTCATTAGCCGTTTTTCCATCTAAGGACTTTTTCTAAGCCGTTGGTCACTGTTTCCATCCAGCATATCTAAAACAGACACATATAGTCTTTGTCAAGAGACTTCTTTTGTAAGCCGTGGGTAGCAAAAGGAACTGGCTTTTCGTTTCAGTCTTTGTCTTAAGACTTATCTGAGATGCTGTTGGTCTTTTCCCCATCCAACAAGTATTGTCTCAGACATCAGTCGTTTTTCCATCCAGCATATCTAAAACAGACACATTTGGTCTCTGTCTAAGACTTTTGTATGTCATTTTAGAATTCTTTGAACCGTTCAACAAGTATTGTCTCAGACATCAGTCGTTTTTCCATCTAGCATGTCAAAAAACAGACACATATAGTCTTTGTCAAGAGACTTCTTTTGTAAGCCGTGGGTAGCAAAAAAAAAAAAAGGAATCCGGCTTTTCATTTCAGTCTTTGTCTTGAGACTTACTTGAAATGTTGGTCGTTTTTCGCATCCAACAAGTCTTATTTTATCCCTTGGTCGTTTTTTTATCCATCCATCTACGAACTTTTTCTAAGCCGTTGGTCATATCATTTATCTTTCCATATCCATAAAGTCTTTTGCCTAAAGACTTGTAAGCATGACTATACGGGATCTGTTCGGATTCATTGTCTTTGTTTTAGACTTCTTCAAGCCATTGGTTGTTATTTTTGTGTCCCATCCAACAAGTATTGTTTCAGCCATTAGTCGTTTTATTGCTTTATCTAAGGGCTTTTATTACCCAGAGACTGGTGGCCTTTCCATCTAGCTGTGTCTAGAACCAGACACACATGCTCTTTTCTAGGCACCTTTTTGTAAGCCGTGGGTAGAAAAATAAGGAATCTGGCCTTTTCATTTCAGTCTTTGTCTTAAGACTTTTATCCCATCCAACAAGTCTTATTAAGCCCTTAGTCGTTTATACCATCTAAGGACTTTTTCTAAGCCGTTGGTCATATCATTTATCTTTCCATATCCATAAAGTCTTTTGCCTAAAGACTTGTAAGCATGACTATACGGGATCTGTTCCGGATTCATTGTCTTTGTATAAAAGACTTTCTTAAACCTCGTTATCCTCCTACTCCATCCAAATAATCAAAAACAGATCCCATACAGTCTTCTTATCTTAAGACTCTTATTTAAGACTTTGTCAGCCATTGGTTGTTCTTTATAGGCTTTTGGTTCATTGTCTTTGTTTTAGACTTCTTCAAGCCATTGGTTGTTATTTTTGTGTCCCATCCAACAAGTGGTAAAATTAAGTCATCAGTCACCTTAGGACTTTCTTCTAAGCTGCTGGTCGTGTTTTCCATCCAGCATGTGTAAAACCCGAACCCATCAGGTCTTTTCTAGTGGACTTTATGCCTTTGTTTAAGCCCCTTTTGTAAGCCGTGGGTAGCAAAAGGAACTGGCTTTTCGTTTCAGTCTTTGTCTTGAGACTTACTTGAAATGTTGGTCGTTTTCGCATCCAACAAGTCTTATTTTATCCCTTGGTCGTTTTTATCCATCCATCTACGAACTTTTTCTAAGCCGTTGGTCATATCATTTATCTTTCCATATCCATAAAGTCTTTTGCCTAAAGACTTGTAAGCATGACTATACGGGATCTGTTTCAGATTCATAGTCTTTATAATGTAAAGACTTTTCTTAGCCCTCGTTATCCTCCAAATAGTCATAAACAGATCCCATATAGTCTTTTCTTAAGACTCTGATTTTCCATTCCCTCTTTAGACATGCACTACCAACCAAGACTCCTTATGGTTCTAGTTTCGAGGCAACAATGTACCCAAACAAGAATCTGACATAAACACTATAAGATTAGTGGTTGTCTATGACCTTCCTTCTTTTGGGTTTCAAAATCCTAAGACATCATCATCGAAGAGAACAGATCATACATATTTGACTTTGTTCTCGTTCGATTCCATCCTCGAAGACAGAAAATCAAAACTAATTTCAGAAGTTACCTCGACAGCGAGCAGCATCAGACGCCAAAACGAAGGCCAGTGACTTTTGTCCTCTAACCAATGCATCCTGCAAGCCATCTGTTCAAACCGAAACCATTTTCAAACACTAACCACGGGATTTGTGTATACAAAAAAAAAGAGAGACTGAAACTGAGAGATTACACTGAGAATATAAGAGAATTTCGGGTTCAGAAACTGAGTACATATCAAGGGGCCATCTTGACTCTCACTCTTTTAACTTACCAAGTTGTATGTATATCCATCACGTTCATCTCTCTCTCTCTAATACTTGATCCCCTGGTTCCATGATTGTTGCTAAATTAGGCTGGAGATCATCCAAAAATAGATTCATCAGATTCTTGATCTATGTTAAGAAGGTCACATTCAAAAATCACTTCAATAACAATACAGAGATTTAATCAAGGGAATGCATATAAACAGAGTATAGTAACAGAACAAGAACACAAATCACCTCAGAAAATCATACTAACGAAATGTATTAAGTCGTGACTAATGATCACACGACGTAACTGTGTCCAATGAAACAGTAAACAAAGGTTTTACCTCCGACGATTGTGGTGAGTCAAGAAGATTCACTTCAAAACGACGAAGATCACTGCAAAAATCAGAAACAAAATCGCCATAAGTGAAGAACGAGAAAACCCTAACCCATCGGATCGATTTCAGGCGGAAATTTAGAGATCCTTACACAGAATTTACATAAGACAAAATACTTACTAATCCAAAATCTCTTCGAATCTTTAGATTTTGCAAACCCTTGAAGAGTCCGATCCAGAGAGAATTCTTCAAAGATCTAAGGAAAAATACATTATAATGTTAAAACTGTGGAAATTGAAAATAAAGCCGGAGGAAAATATACGTATCGCTGTTGCGTTTGATAACACGCACTTTTTTGTAACGGTTATATTTTCAAAACTCAAGTCGGTTTATTTGGAATGAAACTAGTTCTGCGTTTTCTAACAGTTGTATTTTTACTAAATAATTTTTAGGAGAGCATTTTCGTAAATCTAACAGTTATATTATTCCAACAGCATATAGTTCTTCTCGTAATTTGTATATTTTTAATTGTGTTTTGGAAAAATTCTGCATAATGATGATATGATATTTTATAGGCGTTTGTACTTATGAAAACATTCTTAATAGCATAGTACTTATCCTAAAATAAACTAGTGGACATAATTAATCTTTTTCCTGTCAAACTCTTTTAAATGTAAGTAAAACTGCAGCAATTTAGTAAATATATCAAGTTAATTTACAAGATAATATTCAATTTTATTAGTTTACTTTTATAGTGGTTTCTATTTTATTTCTACATGTTTTTGAAAGTTTTACATTTTAAGTCTTGCATTCTTTAAGAGCATTTATTTTTGTTAGTAAATTTTTATGTTGAATTTTCAGACAGTTAATATATATGTAGTTAACGTGTTTAATCATTTCCCTTTGCTTATTTATTTTATTTTACATTTAGTTTCCTTCTATTTGAAAAAATAGTTTTTAGGAATTTCTATATTGAAAAATTAATAAACTAAAATATTTATTGGTGCTTTAAATTATATACACGAACTCTCAATGTTATGTAGCCTGAACTTCAAAATTTATGTGTTTAAGCTTTTATTCAAGAGGGAGTAATGCTTTTATTCCATTTTATACTACTATTCATGTTTACCTTTATTAGAAAATAGTTTTAGGAATTTCTATATTGAAAAATTAATAAACTAAAATATTTATTGGTGCTTTAAATTATATACACGAACTCTCAATGTTATGTAGCCTGAACTTCAAAATTTATGTGTTTAAGCTTTTATTCAAGAGGGAGTAATGCTTTTATTCCATTTTATACTACTATTCATGTTTACCTTTATTAGAAAATAGTTTTAGGAATTTCTATATTGAAAAATTAATAAACAGATCCCATATAGTCTTTTTCTTAAGACTCTGATTTTCCATTCCTCTTTAGACATGCACTACCAACCAAGACTCCTTATGGTTCTAGTTTCGAGGCAACAATGTACCCAAACAAGAATCTGACATAAACACTATAAGATTAGTGGTTGTCTATGACCTTCCTTCTTTTGGGTTTCAAAATCCTAAGACATCATCATCGAAGAGAACAGATCATACATATTTGACTTTGTTCTCGTTCGATTCCATCCTCCGAAGACAGAAAATCAAAACTAATTTCAGAAGTTACCTCGACAGCGAGCAGCATCAGACGCCAAAACGAAGGCCAGTGACTTTTTGTCCTCTAACCAATGCATCCTGCAAGCCATCTGTTCAAACCGAAACCATTTTCAAACACTAACCACGGGATTTGTGTATACAAAAAAAAAGAGAGACTGAAACTGAGAGATTACACTGAGAATATAAGAGAATTTCGGGTTCAGAAACTGAGTACATATCAAGGGGCCATCTTGACTCTCACTCTTTTAACTTACCAAGTTGTATGTATATCCATCACGTTCATCTCTCTCTCTCTAATACTTGATCCCCCTGGTTCCATGATTGTTGCTAAATTAGGCTGGAGATCATCCAAAAATAGATTCATCAGATTCTTGATCTATGTTAAGAAGGTCACATTCAAAAATCACTTCAATAACAATACAGAGATTTAATCAAGGGAATGCATATAAACAGAGTATAGTAACAGAACAAGAACACAAATCACCTCAGAAAATCATACTAACGAAATGTATTAAGTCGTGACTAATGATCACACGACGTAACTGTGTCCAATGAAACAGTAAACAAAGGTTTTACCTCCGACGATTGTGGTGAGTCAAGAAGATTCACTTCAAAACGACGAAGATCACTGCAAAAATCAGAAACAAAATCGCCATAAGTGAAGAACGAGAAAACCCTAACCCATCGGATCGATTTCAGGCGGAAATTTAGAGATCCTTACACAGAATTTACATAAGACAAAATACTTACTAATCCAAAATCTCTTCGAATCTTTAGATTTTGCAAACCCTTGAAGAGTCCGATCCAGAGAGAATTCTTCAAAGATCTAAGGAAAAATACATTATAATGTTAAAACTGTGGAAATTGAAAATAAAGCCGGAGGAAAATATACGTATCGCTGTTGCGTTTGATAACACGCACTTTTGTAACGGTTATATTTTCAAAACTCAAGTCGGTTTATTTGGAATGAAACTAGTTCTGCGTTTTCTAACAGTTGTATTTTTACTAAATAATTTTTAGGAGAGCATTTTCGTAAATCTAACAGTTATATTATTCCAACAGCATATAGTTCTTCTCGTAATTTGTATATTTTTAATTGTGTTTTGGCCTAAAGACTTGTAAGAATGACTGTACGGGATCTGTTCCGGATTCATTGTCTTTGTATAAAAGACTTTCTTAAACCTCGTTATCCTCCTACTCCATCCAAATAATCAAAAACAGATCCCATACAGTCTTCTTATCTTAAGACTCTTATTTAAGACTTTGTCAGCCATTGGTTGTTCTTTATAGGCTTTTGGTTCATTGTCTTTGTTTTAGACTTCTTCAAGCCATTGGTTGTTATTTTTGTGTCCCATCCAACAAGTGGTAAAATTAAGTCATCAGTCACCTTAGGACTTTCTTCTAAGCTGCTGGTCGTGTTTTCCATCCAGCATGTGTAAAACCCGAACCCATCAGGTCTTTTCTAGTGGACTTTATGCCTTTGTTTAAGCCCCTTTGTAAGCCGTGGGTAGCAAAAAAAAGGAATCCGGCTTTTCATTTCAGTCTTTGTCTTGAGACTTACTTGAAATGTTGGTCGTTTTTTCCCCATCCACCAAGTACTAAAATTAAGTCATTAGCCGTTTTTCCATCTAAGGACTTTCTTTTAAGCTGCTGGTCATTGTTTCCATCCAGCATGTCTATCGATCAATCTGGTCTTTGTCTAGAGACATTTTGTCTTTTGTCTAATGATTTGTAAGCCGTCTACACTTGTTTAAGCCGTTTTGTACTTTTTCCCAACCAACAAGTATTGTTTCAGCCATTAGTCGTTTTATTGCTTTATCTAAGGGCTTTTACTATGCCAAGTGACAAGTGGCTTTTCCATCCAGCATGTCTATCGATCAATCTGGTCTTTGTCTAGAGACATTTTGTCTTTTGTCTAATGATTTGTAAGCCGTCTACACTTGTTTAAGCCGTTTTGTACTTTTTCCCAACCAACAAGTATTGTTTCAGCCATTAGTCGTTTTATTGCTTTATCTAAGGGCTTTTATTACCCAGAGACTGGTGGCCTTTCCATCTAGCTGTGTCTAGAACCAGACACACATGCTCTTTTCTAGGCACCTTTTTGTAAGCCGTGGGTAGCAAAAAAAAGGAATCCGGCTTTTCATTTCAGTCTTTGTCTTAAGACTTATCTGAGATGCTGTTGGTCTTTTCCCCATCCAACAAGTCTTATTAAGCCCTTAGTCGTTTATACCATCTAAGGACTTTTTTCTAAGCCGTTGGTCATATCTTTTTCCATGCACAGTCTTTGTCTTAAGACTTATCTGAGATGCTGTTGGTCTTTTCCCCATCCAACAAGTCTTATTAAGCCCTTAGTCGTTTATACCATCTAAGGACTTTTTTCTAAGCCGTTGGTCATATCTTTTTCCATGCACAGTCTTTGTCTTTTTGCCTAAAGACTTGTAAGAATGACTGTACGGGATCTGTTCCGGATTCATTGTCTTTGTATAAAAGACTTTCTTAAACCTCGTTATCCTCCAAATAGTCATAAACAGATCCCATACAGTCTTCTTATCTTAAGACTCTTATTTAAGACTTTGTCAGCCATTGGTTGTTCTTTATAGGCTTTTTGGTTCATTGTCTTTGTTTTTAGACTTCTTCAAGCCATTGGTTGTTATTTTTGTGTCCCATCCAACAAGTGGTAAAATTAAGTCATCAGTCACCTTAGGACTTTCTTCTAAGCTGCTGGTCGTGTTTTCCATCCAGCATGTGTAAAACCCGAACCCATCAGGTCTTTTCTAGTGGACTTTATGCCTTTGTTTAAGCCCCTTTTGTAAGCCGTGGGTAGCAAAAGGAACTGGCTTTTCGTTTCAGTCTTTGTCTTAAGACTTATCTGAGATGCTGTTGGTCTTTTCCCCATCCACCAAGTACTAAAATTAAGTCATTAGCCGTTTTTCCATCTAAGGACTTTCTTTTAAGCTGCTGGTCATTGTTTCCATCCAGCATGTCTATCGATCAATCTGGTCTTTGTCTAGAGACATTTTGTCTTTTGTCTAATGATTTGTAAGCCGTCTACACTTGTTTAAGCCGTTTTGTACTTTTTTCCCAACCAACAAGTATTGTTTCAGCCATTAGTCGTTTTATTGCTTTATCTAAGGGCTTTTTATTACCCAGAGAAACTGGTGGCCTTTCCATCTAGCGTGTCTAGAACCAGACACACATGATCTTTTTCTAGGCACCTTTTTTGTAAGCCGTGGGTAGAAAAAATAAAGAATCTGGCTTTTTCATTTCAGTCTTTGTCTTAAGACTTATTTGAGATGTTGGTCGTTTTTTCCCCATCCAACAAGTCTTATTAAGCCCTTAGTCGTTTATACCATCTAAGGACTTTTTTCTAAGCCGTTGGTCACTGTTTCCATCCAGCATGTCTATCGATCAATCTGGTCTTTGTCTAGAGACGTTTTGTCTTTTGTCTAAAGATTTGTAAGCCGTCTACACTTGTTTAACCCGTTTGTACTTTTTTCCCATCCAACAAGTATTGTTTCAGCCATTAGTCGTTTTATTGCTTTATCTAAGGGCTTTTTATTACCCAGAGACTGGTGGCCTTTCCATCTAGCTGTGTCTAGAACCAGACACACATGCTCTTTTTCTAGGCACCTTTTTTTGTAAGCCGTGGGTAGAAAAAATAAGGAATCTGGCCTTTTCATTTCAGTCTTTGTCTTAAGACTTTTATCCCATCCAACAAGTCTTATTAAGCCCTTAGTCGTTTATACCATCTAAGGACTTTTTTTCTAAGCCGTTGGTCATATCATTTATCTTTCCATATCCATAAAGTCTTTTGCCTAAAGACTTGTAAGCATGACTATACGGGATCTGTTTCAGATTCATAGTCTTTATAATGTAAAGACTTTTCTTAGCCCTCGTTATCCTCCAAATAGTCATAAACAGATCCCATATAGTCTTTTTCTTAAGACTCTGATTTTCCATTCCCTCTTTAGACATGCACTACCAACCAAGACTCCTTATGGTTCTAGTTTCCGAGGCAACAATGTACCCAAACAAGAATCTGACATAAACACTATAAGATTAGTGGTTGTCTATGACCTTCCTTCTTTTGGGTTTCAAAATCCTAAGACATCATCATCGAAGAGAACAGATCATACATATTTGACTTTGTTCTCGTTCGATTCCATCCTCCGAAGACAGAAAATCAAAAACTAATTTCAGAAGTTACCTCGACAGCGAGCAGCATCAGACGCCAAAACGAAGGCCAGTGACTTTTTGTCCTCTAACCAATGCATCCTGCAAGCCATCTGTTCAAACCGAAACCATTTTCAAACACTAACCACGGATTTGTGTATACAAAAAAGAGAGACTGAAACTGAGAGATTACACTGAGAATATAAGAGAATTTCGGGTTCAGAAACTGAGTACATATCAAGGGGCCATCTTGACTCTCACTCTTTTAACTTACCAAGTTGTATGTATATCCATCACGTTCATCTCTCTCTCTCTAATACTTGATCCCCCTGGTTCCATGATTGTTGCTAAATTAGGCTGGAGATCATCCAAAATAGATTCATCAGATTCTTGATCTATGTTAAGAAGGTCACATTCAAAAATCACTTCAATAACAATACAGAGATTTAATCAAGGGAATGCATATAAACAGAGTATAGTAACAGAACAAGAACACAAATCACCTCAGAAAATCATACTAACGAAATGTATTAAGTCGTGACTAATGATCACACGACGTAACTGTGTCCAATGAAACAGTAAACAAAGGTTTTACCTCCGACGATTGTGGTGAGTCAAGAAGATTCACTTCAAAACGACGAAGATCACTGCAAAATCAGAAACAAAATCGCCATAAGTGAAGAACGAGAAAACCCTAACCCATCGGATCGATTTCAGGCGGAAATTTAGAGATCCTTACACAGAATTTACATAAGACAAAATACTTACTAATCCAAAATCTCTTCGAATCTTTAGATTTTGCAAACCCTTGAAGAGTCCGATCCAGAGAGAATTCTTCAAAGATCTAAGGGAAAAAGAGAGAGAGAGAGAGAGAGAGAGAGAGAAAATACATTATAATGTTAAAACTGTGGAAATTGAAAATAAAGCCGGAGGAAAATATACGTATCGCTGTTGCGTTTGATAACACGCACTTTTTTGTAACGGTTATATTTTCAAAACTCAAGTCGGTTTATTTGGAATGAAACTAGTTCTGCGTTTTCTAACAGTTGTATTTTTACTAAATAATTTTTAGGAGAGCATTTTCGTAAATCTAACAGTTATATTATTCCAACAGCATATAGTTCTTCTCGTAATTTGTATATTTTTAATTGTGTTTTGGAAAAATTCTGCATAATGATGATATGATATTTTATAGGCGTTTGTACTTATGAAAACATTCTTAATAGCATAGTACTTATCCTAAAATAAACTAGTGGACATAATTAATCTTTTTCCTGTCAAACTCTTTTAAATGTAAGTAAAACTGCAGCAATTTAGTAAATATATCAAGTTAATTTACAAGATAATATTCAATTTTATTAGTTTACTTTTATAGTGGTTTCTATTTTATTTCTACATGTTTTTTGAAAGTTTTACATTTTTAAGTCTTGCATTCTTTAAGAGCATTTATTTTTGTTAGTAAATTTTTATGTTGAATTTTCAGACAGTTAATATATATGTAGTTAACGTGTTTAATCATTTCCCTTTGCTTATTTATTTTATTTTACATTTAGTTTCCTTCTATTTGAAAAAATAGTTTTTAGGAATTTCTATATTGAAAAATTAATAAACTAAAATATTTATTGGTGCTTTAAATTATATACACGAACTCTCAATGTTATGTAGCCTGAACTTCAAAAATTTATGTGTTTAAGCTTTTATTCAAGAGGGAGTAATGCTTTTATTCCATTTTATACTACTATTCATGTTTACCTTTATTAGAAAAATAGTTTTACAAATATTTTTTTTCATTAATAAGGCAAAACACCTTTCTACCCTTGCTTTATAGATATATAAATATAAATAACTATTTAAAATAAATGATAAAAATAAAAATAGTTTTCTATTTTTCAAATTATACGTTTTTTATTTCAAAAATAGTTTTACGAACTTTTTTATATTTTCTATTTTTATTTCAAAAACATTATTTTGAAATTCAAAAATTCTTTTTGAAACTATTTTAATATTTTATTTTAAATTTTAAATTTATTTTTTAAAATCCTAAAAACCACCCTCTAAACACCCACCCCTCAAATCTAAACTTTAAAGTTTATATTAGTTAATCATAGGGATATAATTCTTTATTTGATGTTGGTTTATTTATATAAATTTATACATCTTTAAATTTTCATATTTTTCTTTTAAACTAGTCAAATTAAATAATCTTGATATTTTAAGCTAGTTTTCTTAACGAAGTTCCAATAATCATTTTAGTTATTACAATTTTTAACTTATGAAATTAATAAATTTAAAATATTTAATTTCGAGATATCTATTTATTAGTTTAAAATTTCATGATATTCGTTTTAATCTAACCAGTTATTTCAATTAAAACTAAAGTAATTCAATTATTTTATGTAATAATTAATCCATTTAGTAGTTTATTTTAATATTACAATAATTCTAATCCATAAATATTTTACCTATAGTTCTAAAACTAGATTTACATACAAATATGAACTCTAATCTTATTTATATGTTAATTCAATAAAATATAAATACTATACTTGTAAATATTTCATATATATGCTTCAAAAATCTTGACTTTACAATTTAAGATTTATAATATTCAAGGAATTAAAAAGATATTTAAAGGATTTTTTCAAAGCATAATTAAATAGTATATTTTAAATAGTAAATTTGTGTAGATTTTCTTTTATGGTACTACGAATCTCTATAATATTATTTGAGAAGTCAGTTTCCTATGTGTCGCACTCATGTTAATTCTCACAGTGGTTGATTACGATGATACCCTTAATGAATTAAAATGTTAAATTTAAACACTATTATTAATTTTTTTATTTAAATTACTTTTTAATATTTTCCAAATAACATATATAATAAAAAGGAAATATTATAAATTTTATAAAGCAAATTTAAAAACAAAAATATATGTATAAATAATATGATTTCATTAAAAAGGAAAGTTCACAAAATAGTAATACTTTTAAACAGTACAATAATATATATTTTCACAATATCAGAAATATTTTTAATATATTTATCTATTTTTTAGATAATTACATAAAATAATTAAGTAACATAAATTGATATATGTTTTATTGACTAAAATATTTTATAATTAGTATTATTGAAATGTTATTTGTATTTTCTTATATTTATTCGACCATAATATCTTTCAATTACAACAAAAATATCTATAAATTTTTTGACTTATATAATAAGATTTCTAAAATACAATCACAATTTTTACTGCTTATTTTTAAGAGAAATTAAAAAACGAAAAATAAATTTCAACAATAAACATCTTTTGATCAAATAACAAAATATTTTAAAATCACACTATACACTTTAATGAGGTAGATATATTATATATTGCATTATTAAAATTATAAGTTTTCTTAATATTAAATTTGCGTTTAAATTTTATGTTTTTATGTTTGTGAAACTTAATATAACCATAAACAAAAGGCATAAAATTATTTATAATTTATAAAAACATTTTAGTTATTGTAAATATTGATATGTGTTCATGAGCTTCCAGAACCGTATCAATTACTTATTATGTAACTTTCTATAGATTATCGTTTTATTTTCTAATTTCTTTTTTTTTTGAAAATCAAAATTTAATTTGATATATATATAAATATATTATGAAAATATAAACACATTTAAACGATAAATAAAATTAATTTGACATGACTTAATTATAATAAAAATAATTATACCTCAGTTTAAAATTAAAAGAATATATGTAACTTAAGATACTCACAACATGAGTGACTCGACTAATCCAATTTATATCTAAAATCATAGATTTAACTATAATAAGAAAATATAATTTTATAATAATAATAATTTATTTTATAAATATAAATTATAAGATGACTCAAAACACCTTAACAAATGTAAATAAAATATTAAGCAACTGTTTTAATTTAGTTCTTTTGTAAAATTTATATATATGCATGAGATTGCAGAATATTATCGTTATATTAATTTACGTAATTGGAACCAAACACTTTAGTTTATTTTTTATTTCATTCTAAGCACAATATATCTTAAGTTATAAATAATCTTCCTAAAATATATTTACATATCTAAGACAAAAATCAACCTAATGCAAATAAGAAAATTAATCAAAATTTTAATATATTTTGAATAAAAATTTTATAATTGGATTCAGAGATATAGATGCAACCTAATATATCCAAATGATAACTAAACCGACTGTAAAAACAACAAAACCGACTAGATATAAAATATCTAAAATTATATGTCTAATTAAAGTAATATAAATTATGCATAAAACTATAAATTAGTTTAAATTAGAAGTAAATAGCAATCAATTATTATAATATATATATACTTTATAAATATTTATACCCGTACATGAACACGGGAAAATCACCTAGTACAAAAGTAATCAACAACAACTCACCAACAAAAATCAAAAGTAGTTTATTATTGATAAAGAGTAAGGACTATAACGTATAGGATAATAAACTATAGTTCTAACAGTCTAATTTTATCGTCAAAGTCTTAAGTAGTCAATATCCTATTTTATGGTTTGGGTCTTTCTTTTATAGGTTGTTCTTAGTGAACAATTAAGTTAAATCGTTTCAGTTTTCATATTCTGAAATATAGAAAGATTACCCTTTATGATGACTTTTTCATTTTATTCGAAGGTAGAAATGAACGATTCTGAAGTCAGAATTCGTCTAGGCATGAATCGAAGATTGGCGTCCTGCTCGGAAATAAGAATAATGACTTCCTAGAGTAATTATTTCCAATAGTTTGTCTCTTATATTTTAATTTTATAGGTGAAATTAAGAGATAATATGTGTACATTGGTTGACCGGAATCATACCTTCTCAACAGGTATATGAATATTAAGAGCAAGACCTCGGTTCTTTAGAGTCTTTCTGAATTATTTTGGTCTATACCGTGTAGGAACCCGATAATACATGCCTAGTCATGAGTAGTCGAAAGATATATGTTATTCTGCAGGTGACTGAGGCTCGGGCCGTATAAGATCGTGTGATCTTGAGGGATTCATGATTCTGGATTCATATGTCAATAGTTAACTCAATATATTTTTTGCTGCGCTTTGATGGCACGTGACATGAGGGGTACATAGCTTTTAGACATGTAGTCTTATGATAGCTTGATATGAATGATACATAGTTAGATTAGGCAAATGAATAATCAATGTACTTCAGTGAGTACCTTGTTTTCCTACTTTTTGTGGATGATTCTTGGCCTGAACCAGAAATTAAGTAGTATGATGCTACAATAGGCATAGATATTCATATAGATGATAATGATCACTATTATTTCAAGAATTGTTCAATGTTGTGTTAATTAGTTTGTGTTTTTCTTAGTACTTACTTATTCTTAGAATGTGTGGGGAAAGTACCGCAACTATAAAAAAAAAGAACTGAGTGAACTAAAAGATAAGAGCTAAAGTGAATTTCAGAGTAAAATTTTCACTCTATAGAAAAAGAAGAAAAACTTCACTTTATAAAGTATAAAAAAGAAGAAAAACTTCACTCTAAAAAGTATTTTTACTCCTGTTACTCAGCTGTTTGTGCGCTTAATTGCTCGGATAGATGCGGTTTGGTGGAAGTAATCTGTATTCAGCTTTTCTGGTGGGAAGGTCAACTACGGTGATTGTACAGTCCCTTAGGTTCGAGAAGTACCGGCAATGTGGGTTCCTGCGTCAATTCCATCTTTTCGGACATTCCATCCTCCGGTTAAGAACTGTACCGGTTCTGTGTACATTTCGGTTTATTAAGCGGACCACGTTGGTTAGGTTTGTGTAAGGAAAACTTGGTAGATCGGAACAGCAACAGGCCAGCTGAAACCAAGTTTGTAATCGATTTAATAAATATAAATATATTTTATTTAAAGAAAAAAAAATATAAGTTTATGAATGCTGTTTATTCAAATGTAATATAACTTTATTTACATACTCATTTTTCCATTAAACTAGTGTACTATTGGAAAAAGATTGCCTTTATTTTTTATTATTTTCCATGATTGTGATGTACTATTGGAAATGCTTTTACCAAAGTTTTTCCTTTTAATAATGTTTTCTTCGTTTTATGCATCATTAGAGAAGCTCTAACTTCCGCCTTCTCTGACTGGTGAAGTTATTTTGAGTTCGAGATTGAGAAAAAAGATGAACACAAGTAGCTGAAATTTAGTCAAAACAAACATAATACTATGTGAAATGAAAAATATGCAAAATGAAAATGTGCACTGAGTTTATATACAATCCATAAAGTATTAAAAGACTATTCACAACCAACTAAGACTTTGAGTAGTTACAAACCACACCGCACTGTAGTTAATAGTAATGATTTTTTTTTACAATAGATCTATGTATTTATATGTTTTTGTTACTATAAGACTGCTCTGTAGTTGTTCCGCTTGCATTCGGACCTAACTCTTTAACATACTCATTCAGACTGAAAACTACAAGCATGATGTGGAATGGACATGAAGCTGTTAGATCTTCTCATAACTATACTTGGGCTTGGTTGTAGAATATCTACCAACTTAGAAATATGGCTAACACATAGCATTCGAACCATTGCTCTTTACAGTTGAGCGATTTATGAACCTTAACATGTCATAGAGGATCTTGGTTTCTTTCTAGGAACAGTATATACGGTCATGATTATATTTCGATTACGTAGCCATGCCTGGTTGCTTCGTTTGATGTTTTTGTGCATGAAGTTCTCAAGTTTTGAACTGATAATCCTCAAAACCACCCTGAATCAGATTACAATGCCGAGTTCAGATTACGATGAACTGATACTTCTCTCTTGTTGTAACTTTTAGCGAAATTGGCACCGATTGGTTCATGACTCCTAATTCCTTTCTTGGATTTGTAAATCATGTAGTGGGGCTGGGATTTCAAGATGACAGATAGAGTTAGGTTCAGGAGCAAGGGACCGTTATAGCCGCATGGTGCTAACTTGCACGAAAGACTTTTCACTCGGTGATTCCTCCCAGATGCACGTCTGCAGAAAGTGCAAGAACGTTCCTAATGTCCTCTCTTGAATTCAATCTTGTTACTTTAAGAGTATATAATAATTAAACATGAAATATAGAATCAACGGATCAGTACAATGCTTATGAGTGGTTCTGGAAACAGAAAAGAATCAATCTCAAAACACTAAAACAGAAGAGAAGCCATTTGAGTCGATCGAAAAAAATTGGAGAGATAAAAAAACAAACTTTTTCTCGGGAATTAATTCCAGACATGTCTTTTTCTTCACCCTAAAAACGACCGATACCCCCAAACTCTGATAACTCCATTAGTGTATCCACTGAACAATGTGCTTCCATCTGCACTCCAGTTCAAGCTTGTGCAATAGATCACCTGCATTTTGCAATTCCACATTAGAAACACACATACCCACAATCAAATCTCCTACTAACGAAGTCAAAAACAATGTAAACAGAATCAATTCAAACATTACAGGAACCTTGTGAACCTAAAAGGTATGACATTCAGATATAATCAAAATGCATTCTAGTCAACTACACATACTGGCTAATTCAGTACAAAAAGTTTACCTGTGTCTTGTTCCGGTTCCGACAGATGCATCAGACTTCTCAGGCTCAGCCTTGAGATCAACCTTCAAATCCTCAACAACACTCTTGCTCTCAAGATCCCATATCCTAATACTATTCTCCGTCGCTGCACACAACCAGTACCTGTTGGGACTAAAGCAAAGCGAGTGGATAATCGATCCCGCCTCAAGAGAGTAGAGCTTCTTCCCTTCAGCCAAATCCCCAAAGCAAGATCGCACCGTCTTTCCCACCACTAGCACACAAAGAACCATCAGGCGACACAGCCACAGCGTTGAGGTAACCAGAGTGACCAGCGAGCGTGTTCCTAAGCTTACAATTCTGTAGATTCCATACCTTCACGGTGTGAGTCCCAAGAAGCAGACACAATGGTCGGAACAAGAGTGTTGGGACTAAACCTAACACAGCTAACCCACTGCTTGTGTCCATCACCTTGATCGGACCCGATCGTGTACTTGCATTCTCCAAGCGTGTTCCAAAGCTTGATCGTACCGTCATGAGAAGCGGAAACAATCTGACGGTTATCAGTGGAGAAAGCCACGGAGAGAACGTCTTTCGTGTGCCCCACGAAACGCCGAGTGGAGACTCCGGTGGCGAGGTCCCAGAGACGAAGGTCACCGTCGCAGCTTCCCGAGAGAGCGACGTCTTCCACGAAGTGGGAGTGACCGGTGAGGCGGCGCTGAGCTATACCGTAGGACTTCTCGTCCTTGTTGAGTTTCCAGAGGATGATGGACTTGTCGCGAGAGGATGTGATGATGGTGTCGGAGTTGTCTATTGGGGTGGCGATGGCGGTGACCATGTCGGTGTGGGCGCACATTGTGCCTTTCAGGAAGAGTCACTCAGCCATGGTTTAGGGTTTGGGGAGTGTGAATTTAGGGTTTATTATTCGTATTCCGAGAGAGGCCACGGAGAGAAAAGAGAAATGTAGGTAGCAAGAAACGAAGGTTTATAGACTCCTAATTAGGATTTTGATCTGTTTCATCACTAGTTTGGGTCTTATAGTTCGGCCCAATATAAAAATCATTTATAATCTGAATGTTATTTTGTTATAACAAAAACATTTATATTGTCATTGTGTTCATTATACATGTAAATTTATAGATTAACTGAAATATTTCAAAAGTTCATAATTGTAGTTATTCGATATCAGTATTAGGTTGTTCATCTAGTTTTGGTTTAGTAAGATTAGTCATTTCCAAATTTTTATAAACTGAAAAATCCAAATCATGTCGAAACTCTGACTAAGATGTTGACTGGTTGTAACTGTAGATGAACTAAACAACTAAAATTAGTCTAAACTCATGTATATCAACTTTATTTTTAAAAGAAAATTTGCAATCAAAACTATCTTTAAAAATTAAAAAATTATTGTAAAAAGCTTTATTTTCTCACAGAAAATAATATACTAGAAATTTACCGTAAAAGAATTACTGTAAAAATGTACAACAAAAAGTCTACAAATTTAATTAAAAAGAAAAAAAAATTTAAAAGCAAACACACATAAAACTACATCTCATTTGCCAACTCCAGTGAAACACCAAAATACTAAACTTGGTGTAATTTCATCTCCAATGAGACACTAAAAATGAAACCATCTCACTAAATTTGGTGTAGAGTGATTACACCATATTTTGTGTAATACTTTTTATCACACCAAATATTTAATATATATACTTTTTATGTTTCATTTAATAATATATTTTAATAATAATAATAATTATTATTTGAAACAATAATTAATTATTATTATTAATTAGGTCAAAATTTTAACTAAACATAAATATATTGTATTATGTATTTGGAAAATTTTTACATAAGTAAAATATTTTCCATTTTATTTTCAAGTAAGAAATCACTAATTAATTATTATCATTTTCTTTTATTGTAAAAAATAAAATATCATAGATCTATTATATTTTATTTATTTTCAAGTAAAACAAATCACTAAATAATTATTTGTCATTTAATTTATATTATAATATAATTTTATTTAAATGACAAAAATATAAAATAATATATTTTTATTTTAAAATATTGATTATATCTTTATTTTCATAACTTGTCACTCATGATTCTGGTAGTCGGCACAGTAATTCTTCATGAGATATCTGTCGAGGGATGTGTATTGAGTTGGGTGCTTGGGACTCGGATGAGACTTTAGTGCTTCATCGGTTGAGGGTAACACAAGATCAAGAGCATGATCTTGAATTCGGTAGATGATCTGGTGATATAGGGTAGCTACTACACTTTTTTCTTGCATATGTGCTCCGATTAGTTGAAGCTGAACCTTGAGTGTCTTTAAGAGATTCGGGTCTTGTAACGAAACATTAAAGTTTGTAAATAGTGTTATGAAGACCGTTCCTGCATTTAATGTCGTTTGAACCGTTCCGATGCAAGCTTGTTGGTATGACTTTGGAGTCGATTAAAGATATTCGGGCTATAACTGGTAGACCTTTTCTCGCATGTAAGGACAAACCAATTCTTACTACACCAAAATGGAGGTGAGTGTAACCCTGATACTGCCACAATTTAGGTAGGTTCTCCGGGATTTTCAGAGAGATAAATTGCTCTTCTTATGTGGCTGAGACTTGGCAAGATGAGAACTTGCTGAACTGGACATACTCCATAACCTTCCGGTTTGAGTACGGTTTTATGAGTTCACAAACACCTTTGACGGAAAAGGCGCTAGGATTTTTTTTCAAAGTATTCAAATAGATTAACCAGAGGAAAGGTTGTTTTGGATAATTGGTCGCCCGGAACATACTCGATTTCGTATAGGGAATTAATATTAGAGGAGGAAGAACGGCTTTTATTTTTAGTAAGAGTGAAAATTGCATATTGAGAATCGATGGATGTTGGATGTGAAGTAGACATTTGAGAGTTGTTTTCAGAACACTTGAAACAATCAGTCATAAACAAAGATTCCATCGCTCCATAACACAAGCCTTTGGCTCTAATACCATTATCTTAGGCTAGTTACAAGCGGTTCTTTCGTGTTGACAGAGTCGTGTTGACAGACTAGGAAAATTCCAGGTATAGGGAGCAATATAGGCACTACTGTTGACATTTTGCTCTTTGGCTTAACCTCACTCCCTTGTACTCTGTTTTTTTTCACACTCACTCTCTTTGTTTCTCACTTGTGTTTCAACTTACAGAAGCGCACACACACACACACACACACACACACTCTCTCTCTCTCTCTTTACTCTCTCTCTTTTACGTTAGTTGTTGTTCTTGTAGAGAGAGAAGAGAGTAATCTTTAATTGTCTATATTTTTACTTTTCCAAATCTTTTTCTTATTAGACTTGGATACTTTTTCTTGCAACACGCATACATACTTATAGTAGTTTTCACTAACTACTACACTTGCACAACTTCTTCTAGTCCATGTTCCTAAGACACTAGACTATTCTTACAAGCAATGCTTATCCTAGACATCAACAACTCTAACAACTCTTAATAACTATTTCCCAACAACTTGACTTGGTTAGCTTTTAACCAAACTAACACCAATTCTTGTTCTTCTTCTTATTGTGCAACTTGTGGTTACACAAACAATCTTTGTCGTTGACTTCTTGTTGTCCATGTTGCACATGTTGGTTGCCTTCTTCTTCTTCCTCTGTTGCTTGCGCTCCAAGCTTCTTCTTCTTCCATTCCTTTGTAGCTTCTTCTAAGCTATCCTTCTTTATCTTCTTCTTTTGGAGTATTTAATCAAGGTTCAATCTCAACACTCCCTCTTGAATCCTTTGATTAAATCCCCAACTCCATTTTGGGACTTGATCCCATTCTCTTGTTCATCTCCCGTGATTCTTATCTCCCTCTTGAGAGGAATCCCCAAGAGCTTCTTCTTGTTCACCTTGCTTGCTTTCTCTTAGGTAAGTAAGTCTTGTTCATCTTTGGTTTCATCCGGATTCCGTTCCTTCCTTGATTTTAGTGTCTTCTTTGATCTATAACTTGTGCTACTTGATTCTTTGAACCATCACCTAGGTCATCTTTCACCATTGTCTCTTTGGTCCACAATCAACTTGCCATTCTCTTGGTCATAGTTTCTTTCGCTTCTCTTGACCATCAACTCTTCTTTCTTTGCCATTTTATGTTTGGTTTTCTCTAACCATCAACTTGGCCTAACCTAGTCCTTTTGGTTTCTCAGAATCTTCTAGCACAAACTTGATCTTGAGTTCACTGCATCCAACTCTTGAGCATCTCCTTCATCACCAACTTCTTTTCCTTCATTCCATCACCGCAGAATCTTTGTTTACGTGAGCCTCTTGTGCTTCACGCCTCCCTTGTTCCCTTGTTTTTGAACCATCTCCTATGGTTCTTTTTCTTCTCCTTGAGCTCTCAGCTCAATCTTCTTGTTCACCTGTTTGGTTCTACTTTGATCACTGCTTATCCAACCGGTTCATGCTCCCTTTCATTCTTAGGTGAGCTTCATTTGTTCTTGGTTAAGTTTGCTTTGATCATCGCTTCTCCAAACAGCTTCTTCTTTCACCAATTTGTGCCCTCTAACTCGCCAAACCATCACCTCAGCTTCATTGGCCTTGGACTCTTTGATTCTTTGAGCTTTCACATTGGTTTTATGTAACCTTGGTTCTTCCATCTTCAGCTTTGAACATCTCTGGTTCTTCAGCTTCATCATGGATTTGGGCTTTCTTGGCATCATTGTTCAGTTGCTGTTGATCTTCTCCATCTCTAATGGCTAAGAACATCCAACAACTCCTATAGCTTCCTTGATCTTCTTTGATCTCCACCATAGTTTTTCTTTCTTCTTGTTTGTTCATGTCTCCCTCTTGGAGACAACTCTTTCTTGTTCATTTGCCTCACGTTCTTCTCCTGCAGGCTTCTTCTTCTCCATCTTGACATGAGTTCTCTGTCCCCTCATCAGTCTCCAGCAACTTCTCTGTCGCCATCTCTCCATGCTGAAGCTTTGTCTGCTTCTTGCCGCTTCCTATCTCACCGGCGCTCTTCTTTTGCATCATCAACGTCTTCTTCTTTGTTGATGGTTGTCTCCATGTCTATCTCCTCTTCAGTCTTTTCCTTAAGACTGACTTCTTCTCCTTGAACAGGCTCCAAGGATAACTACAGCTCTGATACCATGTTGACATTTTGCTCTTTGGCTTGACCTCACTCCCTTGTACTCTGTTTTGTTCACACTCACTCTCTTTGTTTCTCACTTGTGTTTCAACTCACACACACACACACACACACATCACACACACACACACACACACACACACACACACACACACACACACACACTTTACTCTCTCTCTTTTACGTTAGTTGTTGTTCTTGTAGAGAGAGAAGAGAGTAATCTTTAATTGTCTACATTTTTACTTTTCCAAATCTTTTTCTTATTAGACTTGGATACTTTTTCTTACAACACTCATACATACTTATAGTAGTTTTCACTAACTACTACACTTGCATAACTTCTTCTAGTCTATGTCCCTAAGACACTAGACTATTCTTACAAGCAATGCTTATCCTAGACATCAACAACTATAACAACTATTTCCCAACAACTTGACTTGGTTAGCTTTTAACCAAACTAACACCAATTCTTGTTCTTCTTCTTATTGTGCAACTTGTGGTTACACAAACAATCTTTGTCGTTGACTTCTTGTTGTCCATGTTGCACACGTTGGTTGCCTTCTTCTTCTTCCTCTGTTGCTTGCGCTCCAAGCTTCTTCTTCTTCCATTCTTTTGTAGCTTCTTCTAAGCTATCCTTCTTTATTCTTCTTCTTTTGGAGTATTTAATCAAGTTTCAATCTCAACAACTACTTTGGTCGTCGATTTGCTCAATCCCTCCCCACGAAAGTGGTGTTGACAAAGTCGTGTTGATAGAGCCGCTTATGTCTATATAAGCAACGGGTAGAAAAGCGACTTACGAATAGAAGATAGAAATCAAAAACTTATGAAGATGTCATAAGGTCTGGAAAATTTATGAGCGGAAAAACATTTTAGAGAGAGAAACTTAGGAAAAGGTTTTTTATGAAATTCTTAGATGTTATTTTACAATGAGACTACACACATATTTATATGTGAAAATAAGTACGCTGACATAAACACTTATCTCAGTGATTACATCATTGCTTATATCATGTTTACATAAGTTTATAGCGTTTTAAGATCATGCTGAGTGGCGGAGCCATCTCAGCCTTTCACTTGGGTCATTTGCATAATTTTATTATATTATATATGTCAATAACTTAAATCTGCAATATTTTTTTCAGTTTTTTCTTTAAAATACCAAGATTTTTTTTTTTTAAAATAAAAATTCACGTAGGTCATATGACCACCCTCAGCTCAAGGTAGCTCTGCTACTAATCATGCTGTAACATCCCGAGTTATGATATTTGGAAAGACTTAAGAGAATTGATTTGGCTACCTATGTCACCAAAGTTACTTACCTTTTCCGGAGCACATCTCGAAGAACTCCGAGTTAAGCGTGCTTGACACGGAGTAGTGGAAGGATGGGTGACCTATCGAAGTGATTCGCGATAAGCGTCGCGAGTGAGGCCAAAGCACGCAAAATATCATGTGGTGATTGCGAGGTCGAAACGATGATTTCGAAGTCTTCGAAAATTTAACGACCGATCGTCGGATGGGATAGGTCCACGGGCGAGAGCGTGGGTGACCCATTAGCCGTGGCGGTCGGGCTTTATAAGTGGTATCGAGCTGGTTAGCCATCTCTCGCTCGACCGAGGCGTCTTGAGACTGTCGAGAACGCGAGGGCGTTCGTTCTTTGAGAGGGGTGAATTGTAACATCCCGAAGTTGTGATATTTGGAAAGATTTAAGAGAATTGATTTGGCTATCTATGTCACCAAAGTTACTTACCTTTTCCTGAGCACATCTCGAAGAACTCCGAGTTAAGCGTGCTTGGTGGAGTAGTGGAAGGATGGGTGACCTATCGAAGTGATTCGCGATAAGCGTCGCGAGTGAGGCCAAAGCACGGGAAAGGTCATGTGGTGATTGCGGTGGTCAGAAACGATGATTTCGAGTCTTCGAAAATTTAACGACCGATCGTCGGATGGGATGGGACCCACGGACCGAGAGAGCGGGTGTGGGTGGCCCATTAGCCGTAGGCGGTCGGGGCGTTACACATGCTATGACTACCTCAGATCAAGGTAGCTCTGCCACTGGTCATGCTATTGATCTTTATAGGTTTACATAAGTTTACGCTGTAAGCATCAAGATCATGAGCTTCTGTTTCTGACGCATTGCAACATCTTTTACATTGGTCGTCTGAAGTGATATGCCGTCGCTTTAAATTACTTCCTAAAAAGCCGTTAAAATATTTATAATCCGTTTGAAAGCCGTTAAAATAAAATAAAAATATTTAAAAACCATTGTTCATTGGTTTGGTCCACTATCTTAAAATTTGGTTTGGTTTCAGTTAAAAACGCCGAGACCGAAAGTGTTTACGGGTTGGAGCCAGTGGCGGAGCTAGACGTATGATTTGTATGGGTCATAATTAATGTACTACAGGTAAAAAAGGCTATACAGGTGATCTAAACTCGTGACATGGGGGTCAAAGAAGGAGATTATGCCTACTTAACTACTACAATAACTGTGCAAATAGCACTGCAAATTGAATTTTATAGATTTGACAGGGGTCAATTGACCACCCTCATTACATGGTGGCTCCGCCACTTGTTGGAGCTAATATCTTGTGTTGTTCTCGTACGTGATTTTGATAACCACCCGAAACCTCTACCGACAAGCATTAATGAAATAAAATCAAAGTCGGTTCGATTAAACAAACCGAGTTGGGCCGAATTCTACTAATCCGTAAAAAAAAAAGAACGACGGCGACTGTCACCGACCGTGTACAAGGGAACTCGGTCGGGGATTTACATGTCCGAATTTCGAAGAAGAAGAATCTCGGGAGGATAAAGTTTTACTCTTTCGAGTCAATCACATCTCTGAAAACAAAACCCATCTCCTCAAATTTCAATCTTTTCATACCCATTAAGCCTTCTCCATCCATGGATTTCGTCAGGTCTTTGCTTCTCTTGTCTCATTCTAAAAAGTTAGGGCTTTTTAAACTGATTCGGCATCTTCTTGAATGAAATTAGGGGTTTTTGGAGCAAGCATAGAAGGAAGGTTCTCGTCACGGCGGGTTGTTTGGGAAGTGGGTACTTTCTCTACAAACTATACAACTCACATACTCGTAGGCTTGCTGATTTGCAACGACAACTCGCTAACGACCGTGAACATGACGAAAACATCAAAGCACAGTTAAGTTCTGTAACCAATAAAAAAAAAACACAACCCTTTATTCAGATTCTCTTACTGATCTTATCGTGTTGGTGCTTTTTGATCAGAATGAAAGCCCATTTCGAGAATATCCAGATGATAGTGGACTCGACCACACTGCCTCACGCGATGCAGTGTTTGAGTGTCTGTATAAGGGAAGAGATTGATGTCTCTAGTGTTATGGAGAGACTGAACAGAGGGAAAGGGATGTTGAGTCAGTCCGAGAAGCTTCATCTCTGGGACGAGCTCAAGATTTTGAGTATGCTTACTCTCTTAAACATCTTTTACATGTGTTTGAGTGTGCAAATCCGATGTTTTTTCTTACTTGGTATTTGTTTGTGTGTTCTCTTTGCAGGTTTCACTAGGATGGTTTTGTCTCTGTGGTCCGTGACGATGCTTAGCTTGTACATTAGGGTGCAAGTCAACATTCTAGGCAGACATTTGTATGTTGACACCGCACGAGCTCTTGACTCCTCCTCCCATTTACTTGTAAGATAATATGCTTTCCCCTCTTCTCTGCTTGTTAATTGATAGTGCACACGTTCTTCCCTGTTCACATTTGCTTGTAAGTAGGATTCAGTTTCCCTAACTAGGAGAACTTCTTTGGTTGTCTTTCTAGTATCTCTGTTTGATTGCGGTAACAATTATGTAGTTGAATTTTCTGGATTAATATTTTTGGAATCAGCTTTCTTGTTTTCTATACTGAAAAGAACTGAAAGTGTTTGTACTACGATTAGTCGTTGATATAGTTCTGGTTACCTTTTAAAGGAACTGCTGCTTGTCCTCTGATCTTTTTGCAGGAAGAGTTAGATCTCATTGATAGAGATGATGAACAGAAGTTCTTATCAAGTGCTGATTTTCTTGTGACCAATGCAATGCCGGGTTTGATTTCAAATATGCAAAGTGCTGTCAGTGAAGTTCTTAAAGGGTATTTTGCAAATCTGTATCTAGATTGTTTATAATTTCACTATTACTGGGAGAATCAAACACGTTTTTGTGTGTGTGCTTTAAATGCAGAATGCAGTTAAAGGATGTAATCACCACAAGAGTTCTTCAAGAAACTGTGTTACGGATTGTGGATGTGTTCATGAGCACTGGAAGTCCACATCACTGGGTTGATTATTTAATGATGCCTCAAGACACAAAGCTTTCAAGGAACACAAGTGGCTCTTCTGATGAAACTGTGTCCAAGTTTCATCAACTTATGGTCGAAACGCGGCAAGTACTAACCAGGTAAAATAATGTCTCACTCTCTCTCTCTGCATCAGTCTCACGAGGAACAAACTTATCTCTTAGTCTTCTTTCTTGTTGCAGCACTGAGTTCACAGATATAATCGAGATTTCCCTCAAGTGTTTCACGGATGCGTTGGTAGAGGAAATGGAAACGCAGAGTGCAGCCGGCGGTTTAGCTACGGGGATGCCGTTGGCAAAGATGTTACCACAGATTGAGAAGACAATGCCTGTGATTACAGCTGAACCTGGCAAGAATCGGTTCTTACAACTCATCAGAGATATGTCTGAAGTTCAACGGTTTTTTACTCTTTTATACGCTAGTATGCCGCAATAGCAGCTTTTGTTTGTTCTCTTCAGCGTTTTCTAATCGCACATTTCAAAGTGTTTTAACGTTTGTCTTCTTCTTTGGGGTCTGGTTAGCATGCAGAATCAAAGTTCATTATTTGATTTTTTTTTTTTGTTAAAGAAAGAAAACATTTTTTTTTAAAAAAATGGATAGTTTGGAACCTTGATTAGAAAAGAATTGAAATAGTTTATGTTCTATATTGGGAAGAAATGTTGTCGTGTAATGAAAGAATCATTTAATACTCTTTTAGAGATATGATACGAATCTCTCAGGGACCATTCCACCTCCAAGGGTGCTTCTGTGTATCAGTACAAGACATGACCCATATGCATCAACTCTTCTGGAGCTTTTTCAGTGACAAGTCCCTTGATTTCTCTGATAAGAGATGGGCTACTTGGATCATGATGACCCACAAGAACAATAATAGCACATAACTGAAGAATAGTGAAGGGACACTGTTACTCGGCGAGGCTAGTTTATGTTGTCTAGACACATCTGTGTAAGTTTTTGATATGTGTAACGTGTTAATTTGAAACCGTTTGGTTTTTAAATAAATGAATTACTAAAGAAAAGGTGTTCCAAAAAAAAAATTTACTAAAGAAAATAAAGACATGCCAAGTGAAATCAATCTACTACAGATCTAGTGTTATATACTGCCAAGTAATGATCAAAACAATGTGTTACGGCTTCTCTTCTAGTTCTCCCTACTACACAGTACAGTCTACTTTAGAGAAAAACATTCAAAATGTTAGAAGGTACCCAATAAATATATTTGAAGTATATGGTTGATATTACATAGTTATTATATGTATACACTCATAAAGAAGAATCATAAGCTTAGACTTAACTAAGACAAGAACAAGACCAGTTCCATGAGCCACTCCTTTTGATCTCACCACTCAGCAAGAATCTACAAAGCAATTTGTTAGAGAGCAGTGACGTGACGCCTTGGTGGGTTCTTGATTTTGCAACCAAACCAAGAACAAAAATACATCACCAACAAAATCTGAAAACTTCAACCAAAACCCACTCAGTATTTCGTCTAAAGAATCTTCTGGTCACGACTCTTTCTGACATTAAACCTGAGAGATCAGGAAGTTAGCAATAACCCATACCATCACGAAAAGTGAGCCTCGGTTCTCTCCTATGAACCCTTTAATTCCATCTAGCTGGTGCCCTTGCGGATTTTTTACTCTTGTCCTTCTTTAAGAGCGTCGACATGTGGTTAAGATCATTCAAACTCGACTTGGACTCGCCTTGTAACCACAGCAAAGCCTCGTGAGCTGCATCCTTCTCTGCATTTTTCTTACTACCACATGGCTTTCCCATGAAATCCAGTCCATTGAAAGTAACCATAGCCCGGAACTGGTTGTTTTTCAGCTGTCTTGTCTTGTACACTGGATTTCCGTGACCTGCTCGGGCAAGCAATGTCTGAAGATTGTTCTTATCGTTTTCACCGCCGCTGTTGGGTAGCTGAGTCCCTACTACTTTCAACTTCTTTGTCGTTGTAGGGCTAAGAGCTTTCCGGCCAAAGACGAATCTTCCCTCACATTGGTCCTCAGACACAAGTAATCTAATGGCAGTCATAAGTTTGTCGTATAGTTGAATATCAAGTTTTGGATTCACAAGCTGTATAAAAGACGAGAACCAAACTTTGTCAAAAGACAGTAAAGACCACAAAACATGTATCCTCGGGACTAGGATTGGAACTTTACCTTATTCTGAATAAGCTCGTCGAGCTCTCTTTTTAACGAAATGTATGTATATGCTAAACTGGGTTTCATGAAAAACTCTAGATAACCTCCCAGCATTTTAAGATGACCATCCTATGGGGAATAGAGAGACGAAATGATGTTAAATCAGACCAACAAGCAAAGAAACTGACAAAATAAGATGGGATTACAACTTACAAATCCACCGGAAGATACTTTATCTCCAAACAAAAGAAGCACCGAGTCAGAAACAGCAGTGGAGTCTCGGAGAAACACCGAATTGACTTTGATTTTTTCGTTGAAGACTAACCAAGGGAAAGGAATCCTCTGTACATTTCCGTTCACAGAGCTCTGCAAATTGACACACACACACAAAAAAACACAGACTTGGTACGCCGCTAAGGATTTCTATTACGGAAAGGACCTAATAAGCTATAAAGATAGACTCACTTGGTATAGAAGCACTTGTCCATCCTCCATTGTCTTGAGCGTAATTGACTTTTCCTTATTCTGTGGAACGGAATAGTTTTATAATTGAGTAGAACTAGAGCGAATAGCGGTAAAGTAAATGCAAAGGCGACTGGTGACTTACAACAACAGAACAAACTCCAGGGAACAGGCCAGCACAGATGATGGCGCGGACAAGATGTTCATCATAACTCAGTTTACTGCAACTTTCAACGTTATCAATGAGAGAAGCCTCCTTGAGGAGAAAGAAGAATTGTTTCCGCATAGAGTCCATGGCCTTAAGAGTTTGGGCAGATAGAAAGTTCTGCCAGCAATACTCGTTACCGGAACGTGTTCTCTCAGCATCTTTCCAACCACTGTATGCTCGAATCAATGTCAAATGATCACTGCAATCACGGCCAGAGAACTTGGACCTTGCTGACTCTGCTAGCTGCAATAAAAGGAATTGAGTGAACAATTAGAGGCACTTCTTGGCTTTCCGCTGGGCTCTAGTCATTTGAGAGCAGGCCCTTTTTGCCAAAAGCAATCTGAATGAATAAACCACTATAATCTTACATCCTTTTTGTCAAATGGCATAAGGAATGGGTCTCTAACACTAAGACCAGCAACAACTGTCATTATTGGATCTAGACAATTGAAGATAGCCCCTAAGATGAGCATTTTTCCAAGTTTAGGCTCCACAGGAAGCATCGACAAATTTTTCCCTGCATAGACCACATAATGAGTTTCTACCAGAACTTGAGAACTCAGATATTTAAGATAACAGAAAAGTGTTCCGCTAGACACACCTAAAGCAGTTAAATTTTCGTTGTCATCAAGAGCACCAATAAGCTTTAGATACTCAACAGCATTTTGGACCTGGAAAGCAAAGTGACCATTAACATCTGATAGCAAGCTAAACTAATAACCCAACAAGTGGAGAAATAAACAGTAATAAATCATTACTGATAAAGCTTCAGGAGGTTGCAATGCCCTGGAAAGGAACTCTGAGATGCTTCCAAGTCCTAAGCTTTTGATTTGTAGACATAGAGACTGTAACGGAGTCCTCAGGAGTTCTGGCTGCTGGTAATCGGCAAAAGCATCATAGACGCATCTAGGATAAAGGTGATAACATTCTCCAGGCATGACACGACCTGCTCTACCTCTTCTCTGTAATAGAAGAAAAGAAAAGGCACAATTATTTACAACCACAGAGAATGTGAAGCAAAGCAGCAAACATCGATGTCTATATCTTACTTGGCGAGCAGCTGCCTTCGAAATCCAAGATGGAAGCAGACAAGGGGTGTTGTTAAGCGCATCATAAGACGTCTCTTTTGCTTTTCCACAGTCAACCACAAATACGACGTCATTGATGGTGATACTTGTCTCAGCCATATTGGTGGCCAGCACTATTTTCCTAACTCCTTCTGGAGGTCTATCAAAAATCAGTCTCTGCAGAAATGAAAAGGAAATCATCACTAAAATAACTGGTACCAAGAACGGATTAAGATAAAATTATAACACTTGTATGCACATACAGGCAAACAATGGATATTAGAACTACCTGCTCAGAGCTGGCCATGGATCCATGACAGGCAAGTAACAACACTTTGTTGGGGTCTCCTAGAAGAGGATGAGCTTGGAGCTGATTCTTCAAGGAGTTGATATCATCCCAACCAGTCATAAATACCAAAACAGCACCAGGTCTCTCTCCTTTGACGATGTGACAAAGCACATTCTCAATGAGGTTAAAGCCCATCGAATCAGGGCTCCAACATGACAAAGAATCTCTAGTACGAAACTGGTATCCTTTGAAGTCAGCAGTTTCAAGAGCACCCTGCTCACAAGTAGAGAAGAAACATACTTTAAGCATATAACCTGAGAAAATACAAATTCTGCGATGTAATATAATTAACTTTCTCGTACCTCAACAGCAGAGGATATCTGGGATTTCTTTTTTGTGAATTGAGCTTGTTTTTGCATCTTCCATGTCTTTTCCTCACCATAATCATCAATTTGATTATATGCTGTCAACCTGTACCCAGTAGTCTCAAGAAAATCCTCCAAGAAATGGGCTCGGACAGGGTATGTAAAACCCTGTACAGAAATTTTTACTTTATTTCAGCGACTTTTCTACAACATGATAGTAATATAAATATGTGCATAAACTTACTGGGATATGCATGGCTGGTGCACCACCAAAATACGAAGAAAATAGCTCAGCGTTCAGAGTAGCACTCATTAAAATCAACTTAAGGTCAGGTCGACGAGGAAGAAGATCTTTCAAGACAATAAGCAGGAAATCTGACAGAAAAAAAAAGCAAAAAGATTGTATGTGAATATGAGACTGTCAGTACCAAATGGAACACTTTTGTTAAATAACAAACTTTACCTTCATTCATCCCACGTTCATGGATTTCATCAACTACGACATGAGTCACACCTTTCAGGCTACGATCTATAAGTAATCTTCTAAGCAAAACACCGGTTGTACAAAAGAGAAGACGTGTGTCTCTCCCCCTCATTCCTTCAAGCCTCACTTTGTAGCCAACCTTCCAAGAGGAGAGAGCGCATGTCAACCTCAAAAAGTATTCTCACAGCCGTCAAAAATAACTCAGAAGAGAGGATAAAGAACTTACGGATTCTCCTATTTGTTCTCCACGCTCTGCAGCAACGCGTTCAGAAACAGAAATAGCAGATATTCTTCTAGGCTGTGTACATATGATGCTGCATGCAGCTCCACGGGCAGCCTCGATCTCAGATTCTAATATGTACTGAGGAAGCTGTGTTGTTTTACCACAACCAGTTTCTCCAGAAACCACTATGACCTATGCAAGATGCACACAAAACACATTAACAAAATATCATCCTTGATTAGTTGATATGATTACAATAAAATAAGTTGAAGAATTCCAATTCACCTGGTTTGCTGAAATGGCTCTCAATAATGCTTCTTTCTCTTTGTATGCAGGAAGTGTTTTGCGGAACTCTACCATTTTCTGGCCTTCTGGAGAATCCTGCCAAGACAAATTATACATATCAAACTACATATGATTCGGAGAATATGAATCTACAAATTTAGAGAACACCTACCACCCATTGCTGCTGCTTGCTCCTGAGTTGCAGACTTCTCGGACGGAGTATTCTCTCCCTTGCAAGACTGTTCTGCATTACCGTCTCTGGTTTCTCATAGTTTCCATAATCGGTTGCTAAACTTTCACTACTACTTGGCCTGGGCATCTCGGGTATCAACATTTTCTTCTGATCCAGGAAAGCATGTAGATGGGCATCTACCTCACTTTGTAAGCCAAAAGGCAAAACCACCTATTGAATCCAAGACGCCATCAAAAAAAAAAGAACATGCAAGAATTGACAACATGACTATCTAAGAAACTCGTAAACCAAAAAAGCAATCAGCTTTGCAGTACAAGTAAACAAAAGCATGACACAGACGCTTTCATACCTCTCTCTGTGGGCGCTTATCATCAAGATCAGGTCGATAGTTGGGTAAGGGAGATTTGCTGATGACAATGATCTTAGAATACTGACGACTGCAAACAAACAAAACATTTCTAAAATCATGGAGAGGAGAGGAAAAGAAAGAAACATACTTTCACTTGGTAAAACAACAAAACATCCACCTGTATAATCCCATTCTAGTTGCCATTGCAGAGATATGATCAAAATCACGCCTATCTTTCCTCTCTCTCGACACAACTTCTTGGTCTTCTCTGTTCCGTAGAAGCATGGTAAGTTTGAATCTCCATTGGTCAATGTTATCAAGTGTGGAACCCGCCTAAGAAAAAAAAAAACAATGAACACATATGTAAGCAAAATTAAAAAAAAAAGAGACAAACTTGATATGTAAAGTTTGAAACTTTACCATTTGCTGAGACTGAGAAGAGCCACCAATATCACGGTCAGACTCATCGCTAGACTCGTAGTCGTTGTAAGCGATTCTTCCATAGCCTTGCTTTTGAAAGTAGGGTAAGTTAGATACTCTCCACTCTAACGAAGAAGAAGAAGAAGCATTGCGACGAGCTGCTTTCACGGACAAGACCCTCGACCTCTGATGAGAATGAAGAGACCTAACTAGAGACGATGGTAAGTTAGGGGTTCGAAAGAGCTGGACGGTGTTATGTTTGATGAACATGGAGGCGGCACCGACGACGGCGTTAGGTTTGATGTGTCCTCGGAAAATTGCAGAGTAGTAAGGCATTCTTTTTTCGAGATTCTTTAGAACATCTGAAGATGCAAAGACCCTTTCCTCTCTCTTTTGTCTCTGTGAAGCGAAACAGAGACGGGCGATGGGAGGTGTTTGGGTTTTGGATGAAAAGAAGGTGAGGTTTTTGTGAGGCTGCGTAGGTGCCACAACCCTCTCTAATGACGGCCACGGCGGAGAAGAAGACACTTTGAGCTATCTATTGGGCTATTCTTATTTGGGCCCCGTAGTATTTGACCATTTCAACAAAACCAGGACAGGCTTATTCAGAGTAGCTAGCTAGCTATGTACTCCATTCATTATTTTCTAACCACACAAAAGCTGAAAAACAAATCTTAGAACAATTCTTTTGTGCTAAGCTCAAAGGGAATCATTATAACATAAAAATAATAGTAAAAATATTATTTTGGTGTTTTAAGATTTTAATTTTTTTCTGAAATATTCAACTAATATTTTACTACTACTTCTAGAAAATTATTGATAATATGTGTAAAAATATTTTTTTTTACTACTTTTATATAGAAAATTTTACTACTACTTAAAGTTGCTTTGAATATATACTTTTTTGGTAAAAATATGTTAAAACTTTTTTAAGAATTTAGTGTTAGAGCTGCTCCACAATTTCATACCTAATGGAACACTGCTTGTCCTGGGGCTGGTTGGATGGTTATCCAAGCTCATGTCCTAAAGAAAATATAAAAAAAAATCATCCCGGTGCCCAGTTCTGAGATTTGTTAATGGATTCAATCTCTTCATGAGAATGGTGGGCTTCTTGCGTGGTAAGGCTTCTCTGAAAGAGTGAGAATTCTGTGTACAATGTAATGGTTGTGGCTCCGCCTATGCTCACAATAGTCCCTAACACCTTGGCCACACCGTGTTTTCGAACAAGATTTATATGCTCGATCCTTGAAAATTTGATGAAGAATTTAAGTTTCAAAAAAAAAAAAAATTGATGAAGATAAAGTCACGTTGTTTTGCATTTCTGTCTACAAACAACCACCTTTGAATTTGCTTCAGTACATAAATTTTTGTTCGTCCAAATATAATTTAACCTATGTTTTGCCTTTCTATATATGTCCCTCTACTCTTATCTAGATTCAATACACAGCAGTAGAGTCAGAAAATGTTGTATATGAGGGAGTACAATATTCCAGATGTAAAGTAAATCAATTGGAAGTAGTAAGATTAAAACGATACAAAATGCTTGTTCTTAGCAATGATCTCAGGAAACAAAACAAAACAAAACATAAAAAAAAAAAAAACACCAACAAGATCCTTTTATAGGATCTATGGCTTGGCCAAGTTCTTATTTGCTATATCCTTGCATGTGTATGTATATATACAGAGAAGATAGTCTCGATTTGTGTTTTCAAATATATGCTGTATTAAACTGGAGATTCGGAATCCTGAGCTTCTTTAGTTTCATCTCCAAGAAGGTTTTTGGTGAGTGACTCTTCATTTTCTTCTTGACTTGATGCTTCATTCACCTGTCTTTTTTCCTCTGTTTTACCCCAAAGGACTAAGTACAGTCCCAACATTATGAACACTGAGCCAACAATGCTGCACACAAGTAGAAGACCAAATATTAGTACCTTCTTCTTAACTATCTGTACGACCATGTTCTAAAAGTTTCCTCTTGTGAACTTACCTTCCAGAATACAGCTTGTCACCGAGGACAACAAATGCCATTGCAGCTACTAGAAGTGTCTGTAGTGGTTGAAACACAGCGACAAAGACAGGACCGCCTTTGTAAATACACCATGTCTGAAGATAAACCACCAGACCCGACGCCACTATTCCCTGTAATAATACTCTTTCTTTGTTAGCTCAATTGCTGGACTCAGATATCTTGCTTCGGCATTGAGACAAAAGAGCTTACCGCGTATAGGATGGTAAAGAGCTCTTCCCATGAGCCAATGATCCAGTTGTTGGGATCAGTTTCAACAAACAAAGCAATGACCAGAAACTGAATCAGACCAAAGAAACATGTGCATGACGTCAAGGTGAGCTTTGCTGGGTACTTCTTTAAGACAGGAGCTTGAAGAACCATCCAAGCAGCCCATGACAAGCAGTGTCCCATAAGGTATAAGCATCCGAGTGTCCAGTTCTGCGATTTGTTAATGGAGTCAATCTCGTCATGAGAATTGTGAGTTTCTTGCGTGGTAAGGCTTCTCTGAAGAAGTGGGAATCCTCTGTACAATGTGATGGTTGTGGCCCCTCCTATGCTCACTATAGTCCCTAACACCTTGGCCACCCCGTGTCTTCGAACAAGGTTTATGTGCTCGATCCTTGAAAATTGATGAAGATCAACGTTAGGATGTGGATATTAAGATGATAAATTCCCTTGAAAGGATTTTACTTGAAATTAAAGAGGTTAAGGTACCTTAGGGTACAAGCCATGATGAATGTGATTGCAGGAACAGAGTTTTGCATTGCTGAAGCAAACGTTGGAGATGCATATGTCAGTCCCAAGAGGTAGAAGCCTTGATTTGCTGTGATTCTGAAAGTTCATTGGATCAGATGGGAGAAAACAAGAATCAAGTTTCATACTTGTTAAGATTAAAATTGATTAAGAAAAAGATGTTTCTTACCCTATCAGTGCCAAGAGAAAAAACTGAACAAGTAATGAGAATGTGAGAGGAGGCCTTTCCTTCCTAAGAAACACAAAAAGAAGCTTTGACTGAGATCTTAGCCATTGAAAATAAACCTTAATGATCCAAAATTATTTTTTTCTTTCTGGTTCATATGAGATACAAATAACAAAACGTTCTGGTTCTACCCAAGAACGCCAAATGAGCTTTTTTTTTTTTTTTGGAACAACAGCCAAATGAGATTAAAAGAAGAGAACTTTATCCAAAAAGATATATTTATAATTTCTTCTTACTCAAGCAACCCCTGTGAACTCAAAGAATAAACCTATCTGGTGTTACCAAAAAAGAAATCCACATCAGATCAAAAGGCTAAACATTGTCTTCATACTAAAAAAACTGACATGAGATTCAAATGACAAATCTTTCTGGTATTATCAAGTAACATAGATGAGACAAACCAAACACTTGGTTTATGTTGAGAAGTTATTTGCACGTTGAACACACAAAGTCTGGGCATGTAACTAAAGGAAGAGTATGAACTTACTTCTCCAAAAAGTACGCGAAAGGACCAATGAGAAGAAGAGCAAGAATGTTTCTGTAAACAGGATACACAACTTTACTAACACCAATGTTAAGTGCAACTCTTGAGACAATGTGGAAACCTGCGAAACAGAATTGCAAAGTTATTAAAGCTACAAGAAGCTTCATCTTCTCAGATACTACTGCTTTTCCCATTTCTCTTTTTCTTCTTTTACTTTTCAATATTTTTTTTTATATTTCTTTCTTTTTTTTTTATTTTTTTTATATTTCTTTCTTACTGAGTTTTCTTTTGTTCTCTCTTTCTTTCTCTGTACTTCGTATCAAGCATGCTCTTATATGTGTGGTGTGGTGGTATTGTTGGGATTTAGAATATTCTTAGAATTAATCATTGTTAAATAAAGTGAATAATTGGTTCTATTAGAGAAGTCTGATGGTATAATTCTTCAAGGAGGCCATTATATTTGTGTAGTAATGATTATGAATAATGAGGTAAGATGGTATACATCTTGACTAGATTAATAGGATTTGGATGGTAGTTTATGAGATTTTTATATCTTCATTGTTTGCCTTGTTATAAATATGTTGCGTGCATATATGACAAATTATCTAACTTTTTCTGTCGTGGACTACAATAATACCAAGATTGGAAGTCCCAAATAGTTTTTTTTTTGTAAACAAAGTCCCAAAAAATAGTTTTATGGAAAAATGAAATAAAATTTTATATAAATTATATAGATGTAGAAATGATACGATACATGGATTCCATTATTCAAGAAATAAATGCAAAGTCGTCCGTCCCATGTTTAGCAAGCAGACAAACACAGATCAGTTATATGGTTGTCTCGATCCCTGTCTCCCTAGATTCATTTCTCGAAGACTTTGTACAAGAGAATAACTAACAAACTAACGACAGCCTATGAGCCTAAGAAAAGAATGGAGCGTCTCATCTCCTCTTTATTAGAGTGAATCAAGACAAGGAGATGTGAAGGTCAATCAAAGAAAATGAAGGCCAAGCATTTCAAATTCAAATAGAAAGAAGGTGTGAACACATATTTGAAAATAAATTTGTTGGGAAAAAATTTCTGCTTATTATCGTGATTGGAGAGGATGGATCTCACCACTCAATTCAAATACTCACATCCCAAACCACTCATTTTGAAACTAGATCTATCTCTCTCTTTGTCTTAGTCTTCTTCCTCTCATTGTCTAAAGCCATTTTTCTATAAATAGAGAGGATCTCCATTGTAATCAAGATAAGAAATAAGAGATAAGCTTTGATAAATTTGTGTATCACTCATTTACTCTACTTAGTGTTTACAAATCATTCACAATGTAGGAATTAAGGTATACACAATTTGGGTGCTTAGGGCGGATCATTGCTACCCATTCACTTTAAAATCACCATAAACTCTTATTTATCTCTTACTCTAGCTTCTTGATTCTAACTCCTTTTATTCTTAAGTACACAAACTATCAATGTTGTGTTACTTCACAAGGATAGATTCATCTTAGAGATAATTTCATTAGTCCTTATATCAATCTCACGGTCACTTTATCTCTCTAGATTCAGATGGTTGTATTGATTGTTTCTTTGAGAGGATTCAATCACAAGTTGATTGTCTCTTGATTCTTGAAGAGTGAGTTCATGTTCTTAGCTTTTCCAACATGGTATCGAGCTGGTTGCTCTCTTGGGCTGAACTCACTCTGCTTCTACTTCATTCTGAAGCTCTCTCTCACTTTGAAATCGTTTTTGATGAGCTGTGTAGCTAGGATTCAAAACATGAGCAGTAGAGAGTTTAGATGGAGTATGTTTTCCAAAATTTAAGATGCAATCTTTAAATGTTTTTTTTTAAGATCAATGACTCTCCCCTTGATCTCCTCATTGTTTAAGATTTGGATGAAAGACTGAAATATGTTCTTACCAGCCTGAGGGAGGGAGAAAAGATTATACTTGTGTCTTGAAATTTCCTGAAAGAAAAAAAAAATTGATTTCAAAAATATTTTGTGTTCTTCATCTTGTCTAATGATTTCTCCAAAGAGGACAAGATGAAGCTCATTTTTTTTCTTTTTCCCTCTCTCTCATGTGTAAGCTTTGTATCAGATCTTGAGGGATTATAAGAACAAAGCCTAAGGGAGGGAAATGGAACAAGAGACTTCATCTGTTTTTGTTTATGCTTAAAATCAGTTTTAAAAAGATGAAGTTCTTGCTTGTTTTATCTCAAACATTATCATTCTTTTCTATCCTTTGTCTCTCAATATTTTTCAAAACTTGGTGAAAGATTTAAATTCTAATGAAACCAAGGGAGGGAGAAAGATTGATGGTGATTTGAAGAAAAGTGATTTGTAAGATCATTTGATTTTTGAATTTAAAGAAAAAAAAACTCTTTGAAAGGATTTGAATTCTGAAAATATTTTGAACAGATTCACGAGGAATCTGATTTTGAAAATTCTTAAAAAAAAAAAAATTGTTTACTGGTGGGATGTTCATGCCTCACCAGCAATGTTGATCAGCCATGATGCTTGAAGGCCATGGACTGAATCTGCTTCCGCAAATCACTCACTCTCCACCATACTCTTACTCTCCATCATTTTCTCATACTCTCTCATACTGGTTACTTATTCTCTGGTTACTTTATTCTCTCCATCACTCACTAATTTTGTGCTTTGAATCTGTCCATACTCAATAGGTTCTAAGTCTAAGAATGGTGTTTGGTGTTTTTGCTTGGTTGTCTCAAGAAGACAATGCAAGTTTTGTTGATCTGAGCGACATCAAATGTTAGGGAGTTAGAACCAATAGCCTCACTTCATGGACCCAAGACAAAAGATCTTGAGGAGAAAAGACTGAAGGAAAGTGATGAATCAGCTCACCAGCAAGATGTTAGCTAAAAGTCTTTAAGCTTCATGATGAAGCATCAAGAAGTTTCAAGTTCAAATAAAGCCAAGGTCATAGCTATCCAAATGCACCGTAAAGGCTATACTCTTTTTGTCCTCATCATGATTTTATCCCAAGTGGTTTTACATGGTGAGGTTTTTAATGAGGTAGTCATTTGCGTGTTGCAAGCTTGGCCTTTGGAACCAATGGCTTCCGCGATGACCTTGAGGGAGGGTATTAGAGTGAATCAAGACAAGGAGATGTGAAGGTCAATCAAAGAAAATGAAGGCCAAGCATCTTAAATTCAAATAGAAAGAAGGTGTGAACACATATTTGAAAATAGAGCTGTTGGGAAAAAAAGCTACACCTTATTATCCAGCAGATTGGAGAGAGGATGGATCTCAGCCACTCAATTCAAATACTCACATCCCAGCCACTCATTTTGAAACTAGATCTATCTCTCTCTTTGTCTTAGTCTTCTTCCTCTCATTGTCTAAAGCCATTTCTCTATAAATAGAGAGGATCTCCATTGTAATCAAGATAAGAAATAAGAGATAAGCTTTGATAAATTTGTGTATCACTCATCTACTCTACTTAGTGTTTACAAATCATTCACAATGTAGGGAGTTAAGGTATACACAATTTGGGTCTGCCTTAAGGGCAGATCATTGCTTACCCATTCACTTTAAAATCACCCTAAACTCTTATTTATCTCTTACTCTAGCTTACTGATTCTAACTCCTTTTATTCTTAAGTACACAAACTATCAATGTTGTGTTACTTCACAATGATAGATTCATACTAGAGATAATTTCATTCTAGTCCTTATATCAATCTCACAGTCACTTTATCTCTCTAGATTCAGATGGTTGTATTGATTGTTTGCTGAGAGAATTCAATCACAAGTTGATTGTCTCTTCAATTCTTGAAGAGAGTTCATGTTCTTAGCTTTTCCAACACTCTTTCACACATATTGCGTGTTTTGACTACATATTACATTCAAAAAATATTTCAATGGTTTAGAGGTTGAAGTGTGATCTCTCTCAGGCACGTCTTTTGGTAAAAGTCTTTGCCTAGCGGTTACTAAGCAGCTCTGAAGAGCTGACTTTCCTTTCGTGGCAAATTACCTCTGCCACCTTCCTGACAAATTCAAACTTTTTGCCACTTATGGCTTTATCTAGCGGTCAATAAAATCTTCCCCCTTTACTCAGCAGTTTCTTCTCTCCCTCATCGGAGGCCTCCTGCCTTCCGACGTTGTTTCTCTGGCCGGAAATCACCACACAGCTCCCGTTTCTACATGGATTTGAAGCTTACAACCAACCCCATGTCCCGGCAGGCTTAGCGACTTCAGGAATAGCGTAGAGTCGACAGATACTCCTCTACTACCCGACGTTTCTGCGGACTTTCATCTCTGTCTCTCTGTGTTCCAACGGCCAACTCCGGCGAAAATACATTTCCTCACCTGTATCGCCCACCGACAGCTTCGTTACTGAAAGCCAACCTGTCTCACCTTCTCCACCGTCTACACTCTACTAGGTTAAAGCTCCCCTCACACGATGACAAGATTTACAGCCGAGGAAAAAGGAAAAGCAATCTCCACTGGACAACCGAAACAACCACGCATCCGCATCAGAGCCCCTGATTTCGACCCCTATGTCCTCATTAAAGAAAATGCTCTTACTCTGGTGGGTCGCTTGACCAACCCTAAGGAACAACCAATGGCTGCAGTCCTTCCCTACCTACCAAAACACTGGAACATGGTGGGGCGCACAACAGGTTCAGATCTAGGGAACGACTCTTTTCAGTTCCGTTTTACAGATGAAGAGGACCTACGCTCAGTTCTCCATAATAGACCCTACCAGTTCGGTAGATGGATGCTCTTAATTCAGCGCTGGGAACCAATAATCTCAGCCTCTTTCCCCTCTCAAATCCCGTTCTGGATCAACCTGAAGGGAATCCCGCTGCACTATTGGGACGAGAAAGTAGTCAGGAATATTGGAATGGAACTTGGCGAACTAGATAACTATGAAGTCACAAGATCATCAGCTCGAGTCAGAGTAACTATGGATGGTCTCAAGCCGCTTATCATGGAGTCAATCCTGGAATTCAACTCTGGAGAAGAGAGTCTCATAACCCTCGAATATGAGAAACTAGGCAACTACTGCTCCATCTGTCATCGCCTTTCTCATCTTCGCTTTCAATGCCCTGAGAAACCTTTTGAAGTGAGCAATGTACCGGCTCAGGCCTCAACGCTTCCAGTACAAGCAATAGGGAACCAAGAAAGGGATATGCCTACTACCACGCGTACATCATCCCGCCACACAAACCGCCAGGAAGAGTTTAGCCAACGCCTTGACCGACACGGCAAACCTTTTGGTGACAGAATTCCAGCTACAAATTCCAGAGCCCACGGACCAAGGAACAAGCTTGCACCGACTTACAGAAGAGTCGATCGACAGGTGACTCTAGCGAATGATCGAAGAACTCATTCCCCTGCACACGAACGCAATGTGAGTGCACCTCGACGTAACTCACCAGTAGAGAACGAGGGATCAGCGCGACAGACCCTTCCTCGTTTGTCTCCACCTTACTCGACGGCTCGAGACAGGAACTCCCTCTCACAAGGAAAACGGAAAAGACAGATTTTCCCCTCAACAGCCCCTGCTCCGGATAACAGAGGAACTGACGACTGCTATAACCGATCCCCTATCCTCAATCTTACTAGCACCACCCGCGAATTGATTCCTGACAATCACAATGAAGTCCCACCTAGAGCTAGTCCCTGTCAACAAAGGTCTGCAACAATTCCTTCAATGGAAGAGGTGATGAATGAGCTACGAGAAGCCACATATCAATTCACAAATGTCCCAGACCCCATCGAGAGCGCAGCAAGACGACAACGGGTGCTTGATGGTGAAATCCATAGACTCATGGAAAAGACAGCTGCCAGCATCATAGCATCTGCGGTGGCAGCACAACAACAAAATCATCCCGTGATGGTACAGAGTGAGGAGCACACTGAGAATACTGTACCCGCGGCTACCTCGGCGAGTCGGATCACACAGCAGGAATATGCACCTATCCTGCTACCTTCTTCTAGCGATGTAGCACAACCACGAAGAAGGGGACGACCCCCAACACAAAGGAAGCAGAACCCAAGCCCTCGCAACCTCTTAGGTGCTAGTTTAAGGAAGCGCAACATAGCAAGAGCTCAAGCTTCACCAGGAGGACCGTCAAACCGCAAGACTAAATCGGACAGTCACCAAGCGACAGCCAGAACAGCAACTAGACGCAAACCATCACAACAACAACCCGTGCTCCAGGACGAGGATGAGCCACAGGTGGATTTTCACCACCGGCTTCCTCCTCTTCCTTAACGCTACCCAGCTGGAATTGTTGTGGGCTGGGGAACCATGCAACAATTCAACGCTTGGGGGACTTACGGAAACGTATCAAACCCACTATCCTGTTCCTCATGGAAACAAAGAACCCGGATGCTTTCGTCACGGATGAACTCCGGTTCCTGAATTATGATGCTTTTCACCTTGTCTCTCCTCACTCTTCTGGTGGAGGAGGCTTAGCTTTACTCTGGACAAATGATGTTCATGTATCTGTTGTTTCCACCTCTCATAATGTTATCGACACTATCATTAAATTTAAAGGCCAGGAGTTCCTTTCCTCCTTTGTTTATGGTGAACCTGATATCTCGTGTCGATCCCTTTTCTGGAATTCGTTATCGTCTACGTTTGCTAATAGAGATAGACCTTGGATCGTTACAGGTGACCTAAATGAGATAACTGATAATAGCGAAAAATCAGGAGGACCCCAAAGACCTGAAAGCTCTTTCAGCAATTTCCGAAGCTTCCTAGCGCAAACAGATTTGTTTGATATGCGTCATACTGGAAAATTTCTGTCTTGGCGGGGAATTCGTCACAAACATGTAGTTCACTGCCGCCTCGACCGAACGCTTATTAATAGTGCATGGCATGATCTATTTCCCATGGGAAGGAGCCATTACCTCCGCTTCGACGGCTCTGACCATAGACCTCTCCTCACTATGCTGGATGCCACAAAAAATAAGAACGTGTGCCTATTCCGCTACGACCGGCGACTCAAAGATATTGAGGAAGTCAGGACCCTCATTGACTCCACGTGGAATGCAGCCCCCTCTCTCTCGGTAACTCAACGCCTGACTGCCTGCCGACGAGCTATCTCTTCATGGTGTAGAGAGCACCACTCTAATAGCCGTGTTGCTATTGAGAAACTACAGGCGGATATCGATAGAGCTATGACAAGTGACACACTTGATGATGATTAGCTCTCGAGATTAAATACAGAGCTCCTTGCCGCCTATAAAGAAGAAGAAAGTTTCTGGAAACAACGCAGCCGCATACTCTGGTTAACTTTGGGAGACAAAAACACTAGCTATTTCCATGCAGTGGCAAAAGGGAGACAAAGTCGGAACCGCCTGACACTCTTAGAGAACTCCCAAGGTGAAACTCTATATGAAGAGGAATTGATTGGTGGGGAAATAGCCAAGTTTTTCAACCTGTTGTTTACAACAACGAATGCAGAAGCCTCTGCCACAGTCCTTGAAGCTATCTCGCCTTTAGTCACGCCAAGCATGAACGAGCTCCTGGTATGTCCACCGACGCCCTCGGAAATCAAGAAAGCCTTGTTCTCAATCCATCCAGACAAAGCTCCTGGACCTGATGGATTCTCCGCTAGCTTCTTTCAGTCCAACTGGGCTGCCATTAGCTCTAGCATCATCTCAGAAATACAGCGTTTCTTTGAAACAGGGATCATGGCGCCCAACATCAACGTGACCCATATCAGACTCATCCCAAAGATTCAAGGACCAAAACTTGTGTCAGATTTCAGACCCATCGCACTTTGTAGCGTCTACTACAAGATCATAGCCAAGATTCTTTCGCTCCGGCTACGCCCGATCCTAGGTGATATCATCGCAGAAAACCAGTCAGCTTTCTTACCCGGACGAGCCATATCCGGCAATGTGTTGATCACACATGAAATGCTCCACTACCTCAAGATCTCGGAAGCAAAGATCAACTGTTTTATGGCGGTAAAAACAGATATGAGTAAGGCTTACGACAGACTAGAGTGGCCCTTCATCAAAGAGGTCTTTGATAGACTGGGTTTTGACCCAAGATTCCGGGACTGGATCATGCAGTGCGTCACGACAGTCTCCTACTCCTACCTAGTCAACGACTCGGCTTATGGCACTGTCTGTCCGCAGCGAGGCATCCGACAGGGTGACCCACTGTCCCCGTATCTTTTCATTTTGTGCGGAGAAGTTCTTTCAGGTCTTTGCCGAAAAGCCCAGGAAAGCGGCCTTGTGACGGGTATCAAACTTGCGAGCCAGTGCCCCAGGCTGAATCACCTACTCTTCGCGGACGACACTATGTTTTTTATTAAAGCGGACAAGCAGAGCGCAACTACTCTTCGTGATATCGTCCGACAGTATGAAGCTGCTTCCGGCCAACAAATCAATGTATTGAAGTCCTCCATCTCCTTCTCATCTAAAACACCACAGGTGACCAAATCTTGCGTCAAACTTATCCTTGGTATAGAGAAAGAAGGCGGTGTTGGGAAGTATCTTGGCCTCCCAGAACATTTCGGGAGACGTAAAAAAGATCTCTTTACTTCGATTGTGGACCGGGTCCAACAGAAGGCAATCTCTTGGTCCTCTCGACGCCTATCCCCGGCTGGGAAACTCACTATGCTCAAGTCAGTCCTCTCGGCAATCCCGACGTACTCCATGTCTTGCTTCGAATTGCCAATGAGCCTCTGTAAACAAATCTAATCTGTTCTCACAAGGTTCTGGTGGGATGAGGCTCCAACAAAGCATAAAATGTGCTGGATAGCTTGGGATAAGATTACGAAGGCAAAGTCAGCAGGAGGACTTGGCATCCGAGACATACATGATTTCAACATTGCACTGCGCTTTGTTCGGCCTGACAGCCTGCTGTCGCGGATCTTATTGGGAAAATATTGCACGAAAAACTCTTTCCGATCTGTTGGGTGCCCTCAAGCAACCTCCCACGGCTAGAGAGGCATCTTACTTGGTAGAGACTTGTTGGAATCACAACTTGGAAAAGCTATAGGAAATGGATTGACAACTAATATTTGGAAGGAAGCATGGATCTCAACGTCAATTTGTCTTCGCTCCTTTGGGCCGCCTAAAGAATGTGACCAGGACCTTGTGGTAGCGGATCTGCTCACTCATGACTCTGCTCAGTGGAGCGTTAGCAGAGTTGAAGAAATTTTCCCACACCTATCGACGCAAATCAGGCGCATTGTCCCAAGCAGCTTGGGGGCTCATGACACCTTCTGCTGGTACGGAACCAAATCTGACATCTATTCTGTAAAATCAGGCTACCTAGCCCTCCAGGAGCTTCAGGAACCCAACGCCCAACCAGCCCCCCACGAGGAGGACCTTGACTGGTTTAAGCTAGTGTGGACGGTCACTACATCACCGAAACTACAACTTTTCCTCTGGAAACTTTGCAGAGGAGCTCTGGCCCTTGGAGAAAATCTAGCATCACGAGGTCTGTCTGCACTCACGGGTTGTCCACACTGTGGTGCCTTTGAAACTGCTCTCCACCTGTTCTTTCACTGCCCCTTCGCCATCCAGGTTTGGACTCTGGTTCCAGTCAAGCAGCCCTTCATAACTACTGGACATGATACTCTCTCATCAGCTCTTCGAGAGGCTCTCTCCCTGACCTGCCTCCCACCAACTGGACTATCTGCAAATGTCTCCTCCTGGATTTGCTGGTATCTTTGGTCTGCAAGAAACCTTTTGGTGTTTGAGAATCGACATGTTTCTGCTCGGGTTACTACCTCCACTGCTCTGTCTTCGGCTCGTGAGTGGCAGGCAGCACAGCACAAAGTCACCGTGTCACGCTCTCCTTTACTCACACCTCCTGAACCCCACCTCTCATCGACCTTTACAGTGACCTGCAATACGGATGCAGCATGGTCAAAGGAGACGGGTGCAGCGGGTTTAGGGTGGATGTTCGACGGTCCAATTCAACCTGCAATTAAGCATATGACAAAATCCTTCCCTGCAGTCTCCTCGCCTCTGATGGCTGAAGCACTGGCTATGCGTGAGGCTCTCTTAACGGCACAGCAAAGTCTTCTCTCCAAAGTCTGGTTCCGATCCGACTCCCAAGAGCTCGTGAGAGCTATCAACTCGAAGTCTTATTCAGTGGAGCTCTACGGGGTTCTCTCTGATATCGAGTTTCTATCCCTGTCCTTTGTCTCTGTTTTATTCTCCTTTGTTCCTCGTACTGAGAACTTGATTGCAGACTCCTTGGCAAAAAAGACTCTGCATATGGCCACCTCTCTGTAATGTTTGTTTGATGTTTATTAATCAATCTAGTGTTCAAAAAAAAAAAAAAAGACTACATATTACATTTCTATTTGAGTGTTAGTAAGAACATGATCTTTTATCATTATTAAATATTCTAAATTGCCAAAATATTTTTATTAAAGTACATGCATTATATCAATTTGAAATTCTCATACATGCATTCATCGTATTTTATTTACTTAACGTTTCCTCTCGTTTTTTTCCTTATGTAATAATGATTTAAGGCATCGAATTACATGTGGGCTGGTTCCTGATAATTAGACGGCTTGTCTTCAATTCTAGAAAAATAAAAATTAAATTTTAACAACTACTTTTGTTAATTATCCGGAATGCAATTATGCCATAGGAATATTAACAACCGTCTGTTATGTTAACTTGTTCTTATTCATATCATTAGGTATTTAGGTTCAGTGAATGATAGTATACGTTTAACTCTAATAAGTAACGTCACCTCGCAATATGCTTGCTTTATAAGTAGTCCTTTAATTTTAATTTTATTAACAGTTTAATTTTCTGAATACTTGGTTCCAGTCTTCTGCTAATGGCCATGGAACGGTCACATGCAAAAGATGCCCTCTATATTATTGCATTTCATGATAGAAAAATGCCAGCGTAGTTATTGGTTTCCAGATCATTATTGTACGCACAGTCCAAAATATAATTATTTACACACACACACATCAATTTTTTCACACTTTTAGGGTGTGGCCGGAAACATTGTAGAGTATTAAGATAAAACGATATGAAATAAGAGCATCATTAACCTAGAGATCCATTTAGGGTCTCTTAATTATTTTTATAATAATAGAAGTGAGTTAAGAGATTTCACTAAGAGACGAAACATTTTTGTATTCCAATGCGAGTCTCTTAATTAAGGGTTCTTAAAAAAATTATTAAATATTTTGTGTTTAAAATATGTGATCAAAATGTAGAGAAGGAGAAGAACGGATGATCAAATTTGTTTTACAATTGTTTGGTGCATACAAACTTTATATAGAGAATGAGAGAAGGGAAGATAACTTTAAATAGAGAAGGATAGAAGAGAAGATGAGTTTATATAGAGAAGGAGAGAAGATGACTTTATATAGAAGGAGAGAAGCCATAAAGACTTGTGATCAAATTGTAGAGTTTAACTTTCCGTGACTACAAGAATACAAAGAAGAAAACAACACAATCTTTTCTTCTTCCGTGACTACAACAATACAAGCCTCACTCCCTACAAGAATACAAAGAGCTACTCTGACATCCCTTTTGGAATTTAACAAGAAGGAAATAGATTTCACTGTTGGCAGCTCTCTCATTCAAAATGTTATGTTGAAAAAGAGGGACACTCTGAATCAAGGAAGGAACGGATTATGAGACGGGAACGTCTGTTTTTGCATATTGTATGCCCTGCAAATGCCACACCAATGATGATAAAAATATTTATTAAGAAAATCTCACTCGTATTACCTTCACAATTTTATAGTATAGCTAAAAGTTCAGAGAGAGTGACCTATTAGCTTTGATTCCACCAAGACCGATGGTTCCAAGGACGATCAAAAGGAAAGGTGCACCAATCAACCAAGCGTTACCTCTTTTGGCATACGGATATGTCTGTGGGACTCCCGTCTTGACCACCCTCGAATACACACGTTATCAAAGTTACAACAAAATTAGGAGTCTCAACAATGTGTAACCCACCCACCACGCTTAGTTTTATAACATATACTAAAAAGTTTCAGACATATTTTTTGATTACCTGATGATAAGAGAATGAATGTATTTTGTTTATATTCTGCCAACCACCCTCTCTTGTACTCTACAAACCAGAGATACAAACCAATTACAAGTATTTCTCAAGACGTCTCACACGTCGAGAGCCTTGATCTAAGACCTCTGTCTATAGATCCTTTACACTCATGTTCTAAAAGCTACTCATCTCTAGCTACAAACTTCTATTTATACTTGATGAAAAGCTCAACTAACATTAATAAACGCGTAACAAACTCCAACGTCTTGTAACTGACACTTGAGCTTAATCTTCATCGACCACGTCAGCATTCATTCTCTGCTCTGCCTCCGAGTTTCCTCTCTTCTTATTCCTTCGATAATAGACCCTCCAAGGCTTATCATTACCCCCCACCCCCAATAAAACTGAGCTTGTCCTCAAGCTCAAATGCAGGAAAATCACGATCTATATCCCGCACTCGAAGCCACGAAGATTCATGCACATGCAAGCCTTTCCACTGGATCAAAGCTTAAAAATGTCCCTCTGAATCATATCGTAAACTGCTCACTGTCTCAGGTTGCAAGATGATCTCATCATTCTCCGAAAAATCCACTGGTAAAGAAGTGACTTGATGAGCCTTTCCAAACACCGGTTTCAGCTGTGAGACATGAAACACCGGTTTCAGCTGTGAGACATGAAACACCGGGTGGATCTTATAGTCTGCAGGAAGTTGGAGGCGATAAGCAACATGACCTATCCTTTCAAGCACCTTCAATGGTCCATAATATTTTGCAGAAAGCTTTTGACAAAACGTCCTTGCCAAAGTCCTCTGTCGATATGGTCTGAGTTTGAGAAAAATTGAAGACCCCACCGAAAATTCCAAATCCCTCCTATGCTTGTCCGCACTATTCTTCATAGCAGCTTGAGTCTTAAGCAAGAACTCCTTTGCCTGAGACAACATCTCATCACGTTCCTTTAACATACTCTCCAACTCAATGTTTCCCGTTGATCCTTCTTCAAACCTTATCAAGGATGGTGGCTCTCTGACATATACGAGTTTGAAAGGAGAAGTATGAATCGACATGTGATACGAAGTATTGTATCAGTACTCACACCAAGCCAAATACTTGTACCACAGTTTTGGATTCGCCGAAGTGAAACAACGCAAGTACGCCTCTAAACATCTGTTAACCACTTCAGTTTGGCCGTCACTTTGCGGATGGTAAGCTGTACTGAATTTCAAAGCTGTACCCGCCAAACGAAAACATTCCCTCCAAAATTTGCTGAGAAAAACTCTGTCTCTATCCGATATAATGGAAACAGGGAATCCATGAAGTCGCACCACCTCACGAATGAACTTCTCAGCAACTGAAGTCGCAGTATACGGGTGCTTCAAGCCAACGAAGTAAGCATATTTACTCAAGTGATCCACTACCACCATGATCACACTAATTCCCTCTGACTTAGGCAAACTGTCGATAAAATCCATAGAAATCTCGAACCAGATCACAGTAGGTAGTGGGATTGGTTGTAAAAGACCACCAGGAGTCAGTGTTAAGTATTTGTGGGTCTGGCATATAGTGCACTCAGACACGTAGTGTTGAACATCGTCTTTTAACTTAGACCAATGGAAAAACCTTTGAATCCTCTTGATTGTTTTCAACACGCCAGAGTGACCGCCAAATACGCCGTCATGATATTCCTGGAGTATAATTCCAATATACTTTGATGTCTTAAAAAGAACCAATCTGCCTTTATAGAACAAACGACCCTTAATGATGGTAAATCATTTCTTCATCAATTTTCCTTGAATCATGTCCTGAATCTCTTGTTGTATTATTGGATCAACATCAACTTCTTCGAATATGTCTTGCATTTGCAAGTACGAAGGTACAGTCAAAGCACCAAGAAGACTCTCTGTAGTGAACTGCGTAGCTTGAGGGATTCGAGATAACCCGTCAGCCGCTTAGTTCTCAATGCCTGCTCTGTAAATGATTTTGAAGTCAAAGCCCAACAATTTGGTGAGCCACTTCTGGTAATCCATTGAAATATCTCGTTGATCCAGCAAGAATTTCAAACTTTTCTGATCTGTGTAAACCAAGAAATGTCTCCCCATCAAGTAATGTTTCCACTTCTGGACAGCTAAAACAATTGCCATCAGCTCCCTTTCGTAAATGGGTTTCATTTTCTCCCTGTTCGTCAGCGCCTTACTGAAATAACAAATAGATTTATGATTCTTCATTAACACAGCTCCCAGCCCAAACCCCGATGCGTCTGCCTTAACCACAAATAGTTCTTGAAAGCTTGGTAAACAAAGAACTGGAGCTGTCATCATAGACTGCTTCAATTGATCAAATGCTCGTTGTGTCCGCCTCGTCCATTCGAAACTGTCTTTCTTCAGTAAGTCTGTTAATGGTCTCGCCATTACGCTATACCCCTTTACAAATTTCTGTAGTGACCCGTAAGTCCCAAAAATCCTATTAAGTCTTTGATGTTTTTCGGAGAAGGCCATTTCTGCATTGCTTCAGTTTTCATCGGATATGTAGCTACCCCATTAGCTGATATGATGTGGCCTAGATAATCGACGTGTGCTTGAGCAAACAGACACTTCTTGTGATTAGCCAACAATTTGTGATGCCTCAAAGTATCCAGAACCACTCGCAAGTGCTCATAATGCTCCTCCATAGTCTTACTATAGACTAAGATGTCATCGAAAAATACTAAAACAAACCGTCGAAGAAATGGTTTGAATATAGCATTCATCAAAGACTGAAACATTGCTGGAGCATTACTGAGACCGAAAGGTATTACAACGAACTCATAGTGACCCTCGTGTGTTCTAAAAGCCGTTTTCTCAATGTCTGATGCCTTCATACAAATTTGGTGATACCCAGAGCGAAGATCCAGCTTAGAGAAGACTGTTGAACTGTTCAACTCGTCCAAGAGTTGATCTATAACTGGAATAGGGAATTTATCCGGTACAGTGATCTTGTTTAATCCCCTGTAGTCAACACAAAATCTCCATCCCCCATGTTTTTTCTTAACTAGCAGAATAGGACTTGCATACGGGCTTCGGCTTGCACGGATCACTCCTCACTGCAACATTTGACTGACCATTTGCTCTATGATCTCCATGTGAGCGTGTGGGTAGCGATACGGCCTTACTGCTACTTTGCCTGACCCTTCCACTAATCTGTGGTAACTCTGTAGGTTCCTGAAAGACGTCTGAAAACTGCTGCAATAACTCTTCTATCTCACTCGGAATAACCCCTTTCTGAACTGTCTCTTCCGCAAACAATGAACACTGACCATTCAACATCTCAATCCCTGCTGAAATCGGTTGCAAAGCTGAACTCTTAGACTGAAGAGTTCTATCACCAAACAATGTAACCCGACCTCCAGGAGTAAAAAATGAAAGCTCTTGTGTCTCCCAATCTACTTCGCATCTTCCCAAGGTACGTAACCACTGAACTCCCAATATCACATCTACACCTCCTGGTTCCAAAACAATGAATTCTGTTGTGATCAGCACCGTCTGTAACTGCAACAAAACTCCGCGACAAATGGTAGAGCCATTCAATGTAATACCCCTACCCACCAGCACCTTAAAAGCCGTCGTATTTTCTTCTTTCAAATGTGCCTTTTTCATTATGGTCGGAGACAAGAAATTGTGAGTAGCCCCTCCTCAAGCCCGCATCCCAAGGCGCCGTTTAAGATGGATCTCCCCAGCTTCAACCACACGGTTCCTCCCTCTTCTCTCTGAAACAGCTCTGTTCCTGTCCATGGCCATGATGGTGTCTACTCCTCCGTCGTGTCTCCGGCCCCCTTCAGATCCACCGCCACCGTCGTCCATTGGCTTGCTGCAGCACTGCTCCTCCTCCTTGAAGATGATGGTGACAACTCTTCCTCCTCCTTCACAGCCCGAGCCTCCTCCAGATCCACTGCCGGTTGAAACGCTTTCTCCCGTCAAGCCACCAGAACCTCCAGGCCCACCAGACATCTCCGTCAGCCTCGTTCTCCTTTGTATCTTTGTTACTTTCTCAAGATATTCTCCACAAGCTACTCAAATCCTAGATCTGATGTGTAATCTTTCAAGGGTGTCAAGTAAGCTCATTGATGGTGATGCTGCTCTTGTGGTCACTGGTGACACTATCCTTATCTACTGGCTTTTTTTTTCTGTGGTATACAGGTCATATGTTTGTCAGAATTTTTCTGTGGTATACAGGCTGTACCTTTGTATGCTCCAGAATGGGTCTTCTCACAGCTCTTGTCCAAGCCTCCCTTTTATCCATTCGCTTATAGACATCCAGGTTCACCTTAGCTCCTTACTCTCTGGTTATCCCTATTCTTTTGAATCGGATGCAATGCTAGATGTGTGGGTGAATCGAGCTTTAGTTGGTAATGTACTGATGGACTCAGTGTCCTTTTGATACATATTTATGTCTCTTGGTGGTTTCTACTTTGCTAAAGAGTGGTCTTTTCATACTGCCTCCTTCTACTCTGCTATAGAGTGTTCGCTGCCTATTATTTCCTGGTTGCAGATCTGTCAACTTCTTCTAGAGTGGAGCACTTAATGTTAAATTGCAGATTTTCAGCTAGATCGGAAGATTACTCAACAGATGATTCGCTCTCTGTACTGTTCAAAGGCTCAGCATCTTGGTGTCACGTCGTCTCTGCTATTTCTACTGTTGTCGAGATACGAGGACGTCTCTGCAGTATGTATGCAGCTTGGGACGCCAACTCTAGGCACTGCGACATTGGAGGCATCTTCTCGGGTGAGAATACCATAAACCTACCAAACCTTTGCGAGTCTCGCAATCATGTATCATCAGCACTCGTGGCTCAAGCCATTGCTGTCCGTCTTGCGGTAGCTACTACCGTCTACTAAAATATCCGATCCCTGGAAGTTTTCTTTGATTTTCTATCACTCATCAAGCTATTGAAAAATGGTGGATCTCAGCCGAAACTTTTCAGTGTCATATTTGATATCTATCATTACTTGTCTTATTTTGATGTTATCTCTTCTATTTTCATGTTTCAAAACTTTAATGGAGAAGCTGATGCAGTGGCAAAATCAGCTCTCTCTTTGGTTGTAATCAAACCCCTAGTTGGGGTGTAAACTCTTCTTGAGTAATGCATGCTTTTGATAAAAAAAAAAGATACCAGCTCTTAGAATTCCCTTACGTACTCAGCTATCGATCCTGTTTGTTGCAGGCTAAACAATCTCTTGCCTGGCGTCTTCTCAAACGACTATGAAAATCTTGCTAACAACCGTTTCTTGAAGTCCAACCAGTTCACAAAATCCCCATACTCAATCTCATAGTTGAACCAACTGAGTGCATCTTCTTCCAGACTCAACGAAGCCAACTCCAAATGATACTCTGGTGTTGTATTCATAACGCAGAAGTATCTCTCTGCTTGAGCGATCCAACCAAAAGGATTGATTCCCGCAAATATCGGCATTCCAACACGTTTATATAATCCCTCACGAATCGTAACTCTACGATCTACCCGTCGATAACCTAGCTCGTTTTCATCCCGGTTTAGTTCGAAGGTTTGAGGTAATACCTGATCGGAGTTAGCCGCAGGCGAACGGATCTGTTCGGAGTGAATCAAAGCTGGTGGAATCGAATGACCACCGCTTGACTCTGTTATCGTCACCTTTTGATTTTGCTGTTGGAACGAAGTTATGAATGAGGTGATCGTTGATTCAAGACTCGCAAATCGAGCATCCAGCTTCATCTCCGATGATTGATTGTTAGCTTCCATCACTGTGATGAATCTGTTAACTCTCTCATCCAAGCTATCGAATCACCGCCGTAACTCGTCGACGGTGGTGTCTAGAGCTCCGATCCTTTGCATCGATTCTTCAATCGTTGTCGATCTCGTCATTGTCGCGGCATCCGAGATACTCACCGCACCAATTGATAAGAGAATGAATGTATTTTGTTTATATTCAGCCCAACCACCCTCTCTTGTACTTTACAAACCATAGATACAAGCCAATTACAAGTATTTCTCAAGACGTCTCACACGTCAAGAGCCTTGATCTAAGACCTCTGTCAATAGATCCTTTACACTCACGTTCCAAAAGCTACTCCTCTTTAGCTACAAACTTCTATCTATACTTGATGAAAAGCTCAACTAACATTACTAACGCGTAACAAACTCCAATGTCTTGTAACTGACACTTGAGCGTAATCTTCATCGACCACGTCAGCATTCATTCTCTGCTCTGCCTCCGAGTTTCCTCTCTTCTTATTCTTCCGATAATAGACCCTCTAAGGCTTATCACCTGATCTTGAATAGCGTTGGCCTTTAACATCACCTATAAACAGATACCAATGTTGAACTTAGACAGCTTACTAGAGAAACAAAAGGTTTTGCAATGATGCTACATTCTATAGAAATGTAGAAGCCATCATACCACTCCAGAAACTTAGGCCTTTACCGTCACCTACACTCGGTTCAACCTGTGATCATCATACATTTCCTTTGTTATAACATGCCAATAAGGCCAATGTACATATATAACACCAGCAATATTCAATCATGAGATGTTACCACTCCAGTTTCGGGGTTAACGCAGGCCATGTTGATCTGGGTTTGGAACCTCACACTTGGTGGAATCTCTGGGTATTCCTTGCCACCGAAGAGCTTCAGCTGGAAGATTTTCCCTTCGTATGCAGTTTGATATTCAGTCCATCACCAAAGAAAACAAACAAAACCCAAAAAGCAGAAACCAAACAATTTCAATCTTTATTGATGTTTACTCTAAAATCAATAGTGGTCAAGAAACGTAGCTACATAGCATTTGGAGTAAAAAGCATCTGAGATGAAGTAGCTAAAAGGTTACGGATCATTAGCAGTAAAATCCACAAGAACAACTAGTTACATTAGGTAAGAGAGAGAGAGAGAGAGAGAGAGAGAGAGAGAGGCTAAAGTACCATAAGCTTTTTGGTTTAAGAGAAACAGCACGTTTACTAAATGATCACTACCTCGGCATGATGATGTTGATCCTAGATACACTGGCCACATCCTAAGCAAGTGAAATGATCTTGATTTTCCATACATTGTTTGCTATCTGTATCAAATCAATGTCTTAAAACTGGGATGCCTTACCCTTATGGAAGGCAGAAGAAAATGTGGAAGATCCTAAAGCCTTCGATATGAGCGCAAGGCCGAAGAGAAAGAATGCTCTTTGTCGTTTCCTTTCTTGTGGCCATAAAGTATCGAAGGTACCCAAAAAATTGCAAATTAATAAAAGTTTTTATAACGGTATGAGAGAGAGAGAGAGAGAGAGAGAGAGAGAGAGAGAGAGAGAGAGAGAGAGAGAGAGAGAGAGAGAGATCACCAGCTTAAATATCGATTGGTGAAGTAAGTAGTATCATGTTTTAGTATATCCTATATGCGTATTTTGGAGCTTCAAACAAAGAGCTCACAACTGAATAACCTGATATAATTGAGAGAAAGTTAAGTTAGACATGGTGCATACTACTAAAAGATGTTAAAAACCAGAACTCAAATTAAGGCTTGCTCTTACTACCTGTTGCGGTTTGTACCATGCTACCTGCAACACCAAAGGAGAGATTCCTTTGTTCGGTGTGAGGCAAAAGAACCACCGAGTGGGAGATAGGACCATTCCTGTAGTTAATGCTAAGCAAATTAACAATGTGCTTTTGAATAACATAATTTTTTCATAGTTGTTCAACAAAGTCAAATCTCTACTTTTCCTTTTGCACTATATAGATTTATTTACCTCTTCGTTAGACTTTCCGAGTGTACCTAATCTTAACATGAGCTTCTTTTTTAGCAAATCAGAGGACATGACATCTTTTGAGGCAAGGCATGTCTCCTGCAAGGAATTCCAGCTGATCAGAAACAGAATTTTTGTTATAACTATTAATAATAGAAGGGGAGAAGATACAACAGAGAGAAGCTCGCAGAATACTCTTACATTGGTCATCGAATACTCAGCCACTAAGCTCCGAACTTTCTGGTTCATATAATCTCTGGAGTCCGTGAAAACCATCTGGACTGGCTGAAACCAAAAACAGAGATTTAGTAACATTATTATCAGTTTTAGGAAATTCAGCAGAAAATCAAAAGTTTTACCATGGTGGTATGTGCCTTCATCTCGTCCTCTTTACCATTTGTTGTTGCCGGAGGAGCAAATAAAGAGTATAAATATTAGTGTTATGAAAAGAGAAAATACTGAAATCTCTAGATTGCAGACATGTAACCAATCAAAGCTCCATGGAGATGAAAGTCTCAGAGAGAGTTGTAATTTTAATATATGAATGTTGTAACCTTTTCATAAGCTTCGCTGGAGACGTTGCTCAGACGAAAAAAATCAAGCTTATATATGGAGGTAGTGGTGCGCACTGATTCAAGGCCATGGCTTCGCCGGGTACAGAAAGAACAAAACAGTAAGCGGAGTAAAGAACATCTTCTCTAAAAATGGATTTATATAAGAAAAGAACTGAAGGGAGGTGAAAGGAGAACATGGCTCAGAAAGATAGGAGTAAGGAAGTGGATTGAATGAGTAAAGACGTGGATTATAATAACTCCAAATAAGTGGCAATTCACAGAATCGGTAACGACGATGGTGAAATCAAAGAGGCAAAACGATATTGTCGCGAGTTGGGCTGATTTAATTGGAAGCCCGGAATGAGTAGGCTCGGGAAAATCATGTCTCGACTAAAGCAGGTATGACATGGAAAAACAGGACATTCCTATTGGACGATTTTTTTAACACGTGGACACTCTCTCTAATGAGGATATCCAACTTTTAGTATTGTAAGATATCTAACAAAGAAACTAGGCCAAACAGATATCAGGCAAGAAAATCCTACAAAATCGATCTCATGAAAGGTATTAGTTGATGTTGATCATTTCAAACAACCTATCAATATCAAATTTGATATAAGACTCCACAAAAATAACACCCATAAAAACAAAATTAGACCACGTATCAGATGTATTAGAAACAACAAAATCAGACCAGATATTCTCAGAACTAAAAATTCAACAAATCTGTTTCGTCGGGAGAACTGCAAAAACAATCAAATTTATTTTTAAAATTAAACTAGAACTTGATCCGCGCTCCCGCGCCAGTCTTTGTTTTATCTTGTGTTTAACGTAAACTCATAAACCGTTGGTTTTATAAAAAAAATCCATAAATATTTTTATGTTATGTAATCTACATATAGAGTAGAATAGATTATTTTATAATATAGATGTTTGATAATAATTTTATTTTTATTTGTATATGATATTATATTAAAATTTTATAATTTGATGCAGTTTGATGTAATTGTATTATTCATATATTAAACTGTTGTTTTTTTAAAAATTTATTTAAAATAAAACAATGTACTATTTTTTTAAAACAAATTTTGCATTAGTTTTCTATAAATTATTATTAATTCTATGGTATTTTTTTACTGAAAATTGAATTCTTGAAATTTATATTTGACTAAACTAAATAAGGTAATACAATATTTAAAAATTATTTTATATAATATTATACTATATATTTCAGTTTGTGTTTTTATTTTCACCACAAAGAACAACTATAAATTGATACACAAAATTTATTGTAGTTTACTTTGTTTTATATATAGGAAAAGGTTGGATAAGTTTTGGAATTGTAATTAATTAATTAAAATTGATTTTAAATGCAGTGACAAAATCTGTAAACAAAAAGAAATACAAAAAGGAAGTACTTAACTTATTATAAATACAATGGCTAAATGTGTAAATAAAAAAAGTACTAAAATAAAATACTTCTTTTTATACTATACATGTTTCCAAACAATTCTCATTTATAATGTTATTCATGTTTCCAAACAATACCAAAAGATACTTCAGTTTTAATAATATAGATAATTTCAACAAATCCATATCAATCTGTCCAAATTTTGTGATTACTACAGGTTGTTAATTTTTTTTCTGTCTAAAAACTGTTGTTGAATTAATCATTTAACTCTGTTCTATGAAAACTGATGTAGCGAAGCTATGATAACGCAAAAAATAACGTTGAATTCTGAGAATACTCGTTAACTTAGCCTTCTTAAAATCTGTTCAATTCTCAAAGAATGCCCAGAAACTAAGGATCTAAGAGTTGTTTAACACAAAGCTCTAGATTTTTTATTAAAATCAAATTAAAGATGTCTTTAACAATTCAAGAGATCACTATATATAACAAGATGAAAAGTCCTAAGTCTTTCGGGATTAGATTCTAACCGTTTATCCTTAAGTGTTAATCCTAATCTACTAAGCAATAAGAATAATAATGTTTATCTAGAACATGAATAATAAAGAAACTAAAAAAAATCAAAGTCCAATAGAAATAGGATGCTACGCTGCATTAGGTGGTATTATAGCTAGTGTTTTGGTTTCTTAATTAAAACTCGATTCTGGAATCATGAAGAATTTGTTCGTGGAAAGCGAAGAAATAGTCTACAAAATAATTGTTGGAGATCCAATTTCTGATGTGTACGATGATGAAGGTTGGATTCAAAACGAAAGCAATGAATTCGAAGTCAAAGACGTAGAAAATTGGAGAGATGAAGTTTTTCTCCAAAAGTTTCTCGTTGAAGTCAACAAGTTGGATGACCGGATTGTTGTGAAAGTCATTGAATTAGATGCCGAGCTGGAAAATCGGAGAGATGAATTTGCTGTCCAGGAAAATTGGTTTGGTCTCTGTAGATGCACCAACTTGGAAAAACAAGCATTGACTTGGGCTTCTGCATAGCAAAGCCCAATTGAAAATATGATTTGCTATGTCATGGGAAATAAGAGTATAAGTCCATCTATCTTTATTACACATGTGGTACATCCTCATATCAAAGTCAGACTTCATGAAGTGTATCATAGTTATTTTGCACGTGAAGAATTTTATCATTGGAAGGTTAAGAAAAAAGAAAGAAAGAAAAGTTTGGTTCTCATGGATAAGATTTAGTAATTGAAGACCATAATTAAGATTCGAGGAAGAATCTTCTCTGATCTAGAAAATGATGTAGATAAATATTTATTAATTATTTTTTTATTATTTTATGGTTTTATGGTTTTCTTATATATAGCCGATCAGGCTTAAGTTTGTATGCAATTGATTTTTGATTAATAAAAATTAAGAGTTTTCTCTTTAATTCTTTGTTGTCGACAGATCTATAGAGATTTCAACTAATTTAAGAAGACATTGATCTTAGGTATTCTTAAACTAAATAAGATCTTTGTCTTATCGTACCTTCTGCTACATCAATTGTAGATATATTGCAAGCTGATTTGTCCATGTAAATTGACCAAGTGACTTCTAAATCCAAAGATAGATGAACAGCTGCAATCCATTGAAAATGTGAAAATATAGAGGATATCAAGTTCAAGTGTAATGAAAGGGCAACAAGATTGAACCAGACAGGGTGTACTGTACAAGTGAGTCTAATCTACTAGACGAGAGCAACAAGATTGAACCAGACTATACACAAGCATGGCCTCTGATATCACTAAACTTACGAATTCCCATTATTAAGTAAAGGGCATCATTATCTTGCTCTACCCTGAAACAATTTTGTGTATGGCAAGATGAAATTTCTGATTTTTTGCTCACTTGTTAATATTCAATATGGTGATCCATACATCTACATAAAACATGTCCTGCTGCTAGCTTTAATAAGAGTTGAGTTGAAAAGGAAAAAGTTAAAAAAGTATAATGAAAGCTAGGGATGCACTCAGACTGTATAAAAACACAAATGCCGGTTTTACACATGTATTTATGACTCATGCGAACCTTAAGATTGCTTGTATCCTGATCACTATTTATTTGGTCATTAACATATATACAAGATTAGCTTTACAAAAACCAAAAACGAGGTAGGACACATAGTTTCTGTTAATTTGTACTAAAACTAGGTGAGTCCCCGGATAGATACGCAGGTTTTTCTTTTAAACTTGTTTTCCTAACTTTATCTCATTTCATGTTTATCTAACCATATCCACGGTTTATGTATATATAAATATATGATCAATTTTGAGAACTGTTGCTTATAGTACTTACCTGAAACGATTGTTTTTTAAATAACGCTAAAGCTATTTAATAAGCATAAGAAACCTGGTATTCTAATTTCCCCTACATTTGATTTCATAATAAGCATAAGAAACCTGGTATTCTAAGGTAGCATACTTATGATTCATGAACAAACTTCTTTTGCTAATGCCATCTTTTCGGTGTGGATATTTCCATACATAATAGACTTTAGTCATGTATAGTAGATATATTTTGAGTAAATATGTTGAATGTCACTTCATACTCTTCTACGATTTGAAGAGGCTTTTCAGAGATGTATATTGTATGTATATCACCATGAATGAACACAGGACCACAAGTCTAACCCCACCCAACCATGTAAATATGATTTTACATGAACCCTAAGATCTTCAACATCTACTAAACACCACATAGAACTATTTGAAAGATTATCGAAATACCTCCATTCATAGTTGCAGAAATCTTCTTGAACGGTTTTGATGTGGAAGATGAGTTCTTGATTTTCACAAGAAATTTGAACTTTCTCTCTCAAGATCTTTGTGTCTTCTCTCCCCTTTCCTAAACCTTCTTTATGTGTTGTAGATAATTTTTCTTGATGTGTCTTTGTGATGGTCCAAAGACCACTATTTATAGGTGGGGAGAGGGACCAAAAGCTTTCTCACCAAGTTTTCATAACTTTCTTGGCAAGTTTCTTCTTTAATCTCAACCATCCATCAAGGTTGAATAATGACAAGTGTTTAGTCTTCTAGAATCATTCATTCATACAATGAATTTGTTCTCCTTTGATGCATTGAACTTACTTCATATGCTTTCCTACAATGACACATGTTTCATGAGTCATCTAATGAGAAAACTTCTAGAAGAAATCACTTGTCCATTAGCTAATCATCATCATTAGAAGCTTAACTCCTCCTTTAAACCATTTTTATTGGTTACCAAGTTTCTTTAGAATTTAACAATCTCAATAATAATATGTTAACCACAAGACCACATAATGGTATAGAAATGTTTTTTTATGAAAATATTTCTAACATTCTCCCACTTGGTCGTTGGAATAACATATTAACTTAAGTATTGAGAATCATAAGACCGGCATTATTTGTTAAACTTTACTTTTATTTGGTCATCATAATTGTCTTAGCTAATCTAATAATCAATGAGAGTCATGGCGGGCACATATTATTTTGCAACATGATTCCTTCCATGCACTACGACACTGAATACTATCAAAGTTAGAACATAAGTAGGAGTTATCATAATGGTCCCTTTTATGTCTGATTTAAAGACTTATTCTGTTATCATTAATCCAATAACGATAATGTGTACACACTTTGGAAACATAATATAAAAGATGCAAAAGACATTAAGAGCTCATATTGTCTAAATAGGTGAAACATAAACAGACAACTTTAATTACTTATATTCTAGACCCATACTTTCAGCATGCTTCATGAATGTCTTTGGAGGCAAAGCTTTCGTAAATATTTCTGCGACCATAAGTTCAGTACCTATGTGTTCAATGACAAACTTTTCTGTTTTGACATCTTGCTTCAGTGATAGATACTTTAAGTTCATATGCTTGAATCCTTTAGCTATCCTATCATGCTTTGAGAAGAAGATTGCAGCTTGATTGTCACAATAAAGAGTTAAAGGCTCGTCAATAAAGTTTAAAGCCTTAAACTTTGAGACAAAGTTCCGCAACCATATTCCCTGAATAGAAGCCTCGTAGCATGCCACATATTCAGCCTCCATAGTGGATGTGTAGATCAATTCCGACTTTTGGCTTTTCCATGAGATGGCACCTCCACTAAAGAGGTACACATAACCAAGAGTACAATGCCTTGTATCCTGACATCCACCAAAATCTGAATCGGAAAATCCAACCACCTGTGGGTGTGTTGATTTCTTATATGTGAGCATGTGATTTCTTGTTCCTTTTAGGTATCTCAAAACTTTCTTTGCAGCTTTCCAATGAGCGAGTCCTAGGTTACTCTGAAATCTTCCTAGCATACCCACTGCTTGGCTAATATCAGGTCTTGTACAGACTTGTGCATACATCAAGCTTCCCACAAGAGAGGCATAGGGATATTTTTCCATTTCCTTGCGTTCCATTTCATTCTGCGGACATTTCTTAAGATCAAGCTTATCACCTTTCTGCATAGGAACAATACTATAAGAACATGATATCATGCCATATCTCTCAAGAACTTTGTCAATATATGCTTTCTGAGACAACCCTAAAATTCCAAGTGATCTATCACGGAAAATTTCAGTCCCAATCACATAAGTTGCCTCGTCCATATCTTTCATTAAAAGTTTTTAGAGAGATAATTCTTGGTCTCATTTAAAAGACCAAGATCACTGCTGGCCAATAAGATATCATCAACATACAAAACCAAAAATATGAACTTACTCCCACTGATCTTGAGGTATATATATGGATCTACAATATTCTCTTTGAAACCGAATTTCGTAATGGTTTCATCAAATTTGAGATACCATTGCCTCGAAGCTTGTTTCAGTCCATAAATTGATTTCTTTAGTTTGCAGACCATGTCTTCCTGACCTTCGATTATGAAGCCTTCAGGTTGCCGCATATAGACCTCTTCTTGTAAGTCTCTATTAAGAAAGGCAGTTTTCACATCCATTTGGTGCAACTCAAGATCATACTGAGCCACCAAATCCATGATAATTTTGAGAGAGTCTTTTCTGGTCACAGGAGAAAAAGTCTCAGTATAATCAATGCCTTCCTTTTGATTGAAACCTTTGGCTACAAGTCGGGCTTTATGTATTTCAATATTTCCATTACAGTCGAGTTTGGTTCTTAAAGATCCACTTACACCCGACTGGCTTATGTCCTTTAGGTAATTGAACAACATCCCATACTTCCTTTTCAGCCATCAATTTTATTTCATCCTTCATAGCATCGATCCATTTATCGGAATTAAAATCTTTAATGGCTTGTGAATAAGAAACCGGATCTTTAATATTTATTTCCTCAGATTCTACTTGATAAAGTACATAATCGTTGGAAATAGCAGATTTTCTCTCACAAGTAGATCTTCTTACTGCTGGTTCCCCTTGTGCTTCATGTACTTGATCATTCTCGGAGATATTTTCATCATGGAGTATATGGTCATTCACTGGATTCTCCTCATTGTTTAATGGTTCAACAAAAGGAGAATTACCAACATTTAATGTTTCAACAAAAGGAGAATTACCAACATTTAAAATTGAGGGCAAAGGAATATTTACCCTAATTTCTTGAATGACCACTTCTTTTACTTTCTGACTCCCACTAATTTCGCCATTCTCATAGAATCTTACATTATTGGTTTATACTATTCTCGTACTATGGTTTGGACAATAAATCCTATATCCTTTGGATTTCTCAGGGTAACCAATAAAGAAACCACTGATCGTTTTGAAATCTAATTTCTTTTCATGTGGATTATATATTCTTGCTTCATCTGGACATCCCCAAACTTGGAGGTGTACCAGACTAGGTTTCCAGCCTTTCCACAGTTCAAAAGGAGTCTTTGAAACTGCTTTGCTTGGAACCTTATTCAAGATATAGGCTGCAGTACGTAATGCATCCATCCGCAAAGATATAGGTAAGTTAGCATGACTCATCATTGATCTAAACATTTCCATATAAGTACGATTCCGCCTTTCAGCTACACCATTCTGCCATGGAGAACCAGGCGTTGTGTACTGGGCAACGATTCCTAAATTTTGGAGAAGTTTGGCGAAAGGTCCGGGATGTTGTCCCGTTTCATCATACCTGCCATAAAATTCACCACCTCTGTCTGACCTAATGATTTTCACTTTTCTATCTAATTGCCTCTCTACTTCAGTTATGAATGCTTGTACAGCATCCACGGATTGAGATTTTTCATGCAATAGATAGATATAACAATACCGTGAATAATCATCAATAAAGGCAATGAAATACTTCTCACCTCCAAAAGTTGGAACGTTAAAAGGTCCACAAATATCTGTATGAATGATTTCAAGAAGCTGTGTACTTCTTGTGGCTTTTTTCTTAGTGTGTTTAGTTTGCTTTCCCTTAATGCAATCTATACACATTTTATTGTTGGTAAAATCGAGATTTGGAATGATTCTGTCTTTTACCAACCTTTTCATTCTTTCATTGGAAATGTGTCCCAATCTCTTATGCCACAAGAAATATAAATCACTTGTACATGTTTTATTCTTACGTTTTCCTTCAGTATGCAGGGTGAGATGTGTTTTAATAGGTTGATCAGCCAATATTAATTTATATAGGCCCTCAACTAATATTGCTGAACCAATACGATTAGAGTTCAGAAAGAAATTAAAACAACCATCTCCTTGAGTCGATTTAAAACCAGCTAAATCAAGTTTGCTTAATGAAACTAAATTACGGGAAATAGATGGAACATAAAGAGTTTGAAATAAGTCCAAACAAAATCCACTATCCATAATAAGACGATAAGTGTCAATAGCTTCAACCGGCACCTTGTCTCGATTTCCCATAAGTAAGTAGTTTTCACTTGAGTTTATGTTCTGGATCATAAGGAATCCCTGCATGGAATTAGTTACATGTACATTAGCACCACCATATATCCACCAAGTTTTAGAAGAAACATTAGTAAAATTTGATTCAAAAAAACTTACTGAACCTAAAAGGTTACCTTTCTTTTCGAACCATTCTTTTCTTTTAGGGTAATCTTTCTGAAAGTGTCCAATCTTTCTGCAAAAATGGCATCTTTCATCTTTCTTTGCCTTTTTCTTCTCATTTACTTGATTGTCAATCATTCTGGGTGGTGCTCTCTTATGGCTCATTTGATGCCATTTCCCAGCTTTAGGTCCAGCTCCTTGAATATAATGGGCAACCTTAATACCTTCGCGACCAAGCCTAGCCTCCTCTTGGACCAATTTATTAGCCAATTCATTAGACGTCCATCTTTCATCTATGGCGTTATAATTAATTTGGAATGGTCCATACTGAGGAGGTAGAGAATTTAGGATAAATTGGACAAGAAATGAATCGTCCACACTCATTCCTAAATTCTTTAACCAACTCAAAACATGAATGGCCAAAACCCCACTGCTGCTTCCTCACCCGTCCACACATCACCCGTCCAAACATCATCCGTCCACGCATCGCCCATACACATGTCACCGGAGCACAAATCACTTGAACACAATTCAACCGACCACAACTCAGTCGACCACAACTCAGCCATCCACAAAGAGAATTTTGCACCCCCTCAACACTGAACACAAGCAATTAGGTCGTGTCTTTGTCAAACTAAACTACTTTCCAAAATTTAATCTCAGCCTTTCGATTTCTTAGTAACCATTTTATTCAAACAGTGGAAAGCCTCATCCATTCTATTTAATAGCAAATTTTTTAATTCAACGGTATAAACTAGAGTCATTTTTCCTATAACTTAAATAAATAAATGCAACAAAAGTTAATAAAAAACTGAGACAAAAAGAAAAGGAAACTAGACTGTTCTTTTAAATGAAACACCATTTTTTCTATAAGGGCAATTTTGACAAACCAATCCCTTGGTCCCACCAGAAAGTGTCTCACAAGTGGGAAGTGTCTTTGGTGTAAGACAAAGATAAAATGTGTCTTTCAATGTAATCAACTCATAATTTATCATGGCTATCATAATTGAAGGGTAACTATATTTTAGTAACAATAATTATAGATTTGAGCTTTTCAAAAAAAAAAATATAGATCTGAGAATGTTTATACCCCTAAAAACCGTCCCTCATCTATACTATTAAAAGAGAAGAATTCTTAAAAAAATTTACCTATGCAAGGTTGTTGCACCCCATCATTTTTTAGTCCAACCTATAACATATCTAACATATAACCAAATATTATAACCAACCCTTATTATAGAACCAAATAAAATCTTCTAACACTTTAATAAAACCTATAAATGTTTTGTTGATCTTAAATGTTACGATCTTTTTTTTTTGAAACACTTAAATGTTTCAATCAAACCTGACAATCTATAACCTTACAAATATTTACGGCTCAGGCGGTGAGTATGCTTGTGGTGGTCGATAGTTAATCACAGATGTTGATAAAATCACGTTTTTTTGTTTCAGTTTTTCTTAGAAACCAATTTACATTAGTTTTATGGCTTAGATATATAGATGATTGATAGGAATGAGTTATAAAAATGATGAATTGAGTGAAATCGTTGAAAAAAATGGAGGCCACGTTTTCAGATCAGAAAAAATAGAATTGCAGGGCGACATGAAAAGAAAAATACGATTTTACCCCTCACTGAAAAGAAATAGAATAAAAGGATGAAAAGAGCTTTGTTGGGCTTCGAACTTAGGAACTGTAACCACTAAAACGATCTCTAACCGTTTGAGCTACCAGATGTTATTATCAGTGTCGTCCCTGATATTTTTTACCTACATTGAAGCTCAAATCCATTCTATTAAAATAAAAATCACAACTTCTTTTCATGTATGATATTTAAAAAGAAACCTTTCTTAGAAGGTTATGTTTCATTTATTTCTAAATAACATTTTGGCATCGTAACAAATCACCTCATATTTTATCTACTATAATAGCTACTTTGCCTATGATATTGGTTTGTTTTACCAAAATATTTTGTCATCATTAATGAATCACATTATAGATGCACGAGTATAGTAACATTCTCCTATACGGCAACCTTGGAGTGACTCTTAAACCAGTTTGATTTATACAATTAATAAATAAAACAAAAATGATGACAAAATATTTTGGTAAAACAAACCAATATCATAATTCAAAATCGAATCTAACCTATTCTTCGTAAGAGTGACTCTTAAACCAGTTTGATTTATACAATTAATAAATAAAACAAAAACGATTTAACCGATTTTGACCATCATTTTACATACATGATTAGATTCATTCTTAACCTGTTCGGTTTATACGTTAATAAACAAATCAAAACAAAACCAAAATTAGACTTAACCAGTTTTTACCATTATTTCTAATACTGATTACACTGATTATTCTACCGATTTATACAGTTAAGAAACAAAACAAAATAAGTCTTAACCGGTCCAGGCCATCATTTCAATCATCTTAAACCGGTTTGTGATACTTTATAATTGCTACTTGCATAATCCATACATTATAAAGAACCTAATTATTGTTCCCAAGAAAAATTATAGTACCAAGTTATAAGATACAGCTGGAAAGTAAGTACAAAAATTATTATAAAATATCATTTAAGGACTCTTCCTTGCTAATTTATGTGCAGCTTTATTCTATCGAATAAAAACATGTTGCACAACCCCTAATTTTGCAGACCAAAGAGTGAATATCATACAGAAGATTACAAATAGTAAAACTATTATTAACTTCTTCCGAGTTTGCTTTGAAAATTAAATTTTGAATCCTGCATAGCACATATTTTGCATAGCCATGATAAGAGCTTTGGCATCTCCTCCAAACTTGTTGTAGCTACATCAGCATCCTCTGATCCCCACATAATTTTGTAAAGACGAGATTCAGCGAAAACACAAGACACAAAGTAATTTCAAGAACATTTATTTTATTAGAAACCCTTTACACAATCTCTTATAAACTTGTTTAATCCGAATTACACAACGCCACACACGGCTTGACTCGGATCTGTTCCTAATACACCCAATTTACTTGACTCAACACCTGTTGATCAAGTCTATCAACTAACTCAGCTACGAAATCCCAAAACCCTTATTGGGGCTCTCTGAGTGTTACAACGTGAAAAGCTCTAACCTAATTCTAGGTAAAAGATAATATATCAAATAATATTTTCCTATTATCTAATATATTATTTCCTATATTTTAGCATCACCAAATCTTCCAATTTTTGATATAATAATCCTTATTTCGTCAAATAAGCATATGAAAATATTCCACATCATCACATCTTGACGTTTTCTTTTTATTCTTCCGGATCATGTATCACACACTATTTCTCACATGTAACACATGTACACGAACCAAAACTCCACCCCTTCAACAACCTATCAAACTACAAATTCTTGAGCTTACATTCTCCCGCTTTTTCACTGAGTTTTACATTCAAGCTCACTGACCATTAACAACTGCATCAACCTACAAACTCCTCCTTAATCAAGTATCATCTCCCCATGCTTGAGTAAAAAACTCGTGAAAAATTTCATGATATTTGTGGGACCATCAAAACTCTCAATACCTTCTAGGCCATCAAATTGGTTCTTCAAGTTCAATATATTGATCTTCCATTCGAATGTAACACATTGGTATGCTCGTGTGACACACCTTTCGTAAACTTAGGATACAGATCCCGTTTAGAAATCCAAACATGTCCACATTTCTTGGGTTCTAAGAAGCACAAATTTAGCCTCCATGCTCTTAGGAGTATAAGTAAGCTGATTTGTCCGATCTTACCACAAAAGTGACAACCATTCCTTCACTTAGCAACAACTTTTATGTCTTGTATCTTTGGAGTCACAGTGTTTGCTTGAATTACATCCTTCTGTTCGATCGAAATAACTGGGATTGAGCATTTCGCAAACTTGATTCCATAATTATTGTCGAACGTCTGAGAACTAGTTCCATGATGACCTCTCTTTCCACTGAACAAGCCTCCATTCCCACAAGCTGTGTTTTGATTCTCTTTAGTCTTTGTCACTAATCCTGATTTTTCTTCAGCTTTTGCTTTGTCAACTTGTTGAGCTGCAGCCTTTAGTTTGTCATCTAATTTTACTTCAGCTTTTATGAATCTTATTCCTCCAGCCTCGTCATACTCTTGTGAAGTTAAGCCTTGATAACCCAAACCCCAACTGATTTTTGGAGACTGCCCGATTGACAAAATATGATTCAGAGTTGCTGATCCAGTGTTCAACATCCTTACTTTCTTGTGGTTCTCAGTAAGTTGTCTTTCCAGAAGCTGACTCTTCTCAAGTTCTTGATTCAGTAGCTGTTTCATCTGATGAAACTTTATTTCAGACTCTTGTTGAACTCGGTTCTACTCTGCGATAACTCTTTTAAGAGACTGAAGCTTATCTTCATCATCATTCTCTGTCATCTTGCACTTTGATTCACCCTTCGTATCAGTCTGTTCCATTTCTAGGATGTTGACTTGAGTTTTTAATATAAATTTATCCTTGATGAGCTGCAGATTTTCGTGATTGAGTTCTGCAAACTTACCAAAGAGAACCTGATACTCACCTAGAAGATCCGCATCTAGCTCACTTTCTGTACAACTGTGTGACGCATCAGAATCAGTGTGTGACACACATGACGCACGAAATTCACCTTCAGTGATGTCTTTTTCAGACCCCATAACTTCATGAAGAGCCACGAAATTGAGAGCATCTTCTTTTCTTTCTGGCTTTTTATCACTGCAACTTCTCTTCATCTTCTTTGTGTACACACAATCTGATTTTATGTGCCCATAACTATTACATCCATTACACTTGATTTCTTTTCTCTTGAATGATGGACAATCTGTTTTGACATGTCCAATACCATGAAAATTAAAACATACCACTTCCTGCCTTTTATGTCATTCTTCTTCTCTAGGCAGCATATCGCTGGACATCTTATACAAAAGATTCATGGTTTCTTCAAGTTTTTGAGTCATCCGGTGAATAGATTCTAAAAGTTTTTGAGCTTTTTGAATGCCTTCATAAACTGTAATTCTGGAATTTTTAACAGGCTTTGACAACTTAGAATCTAATTCCCTCTCCTCAGCCTTTAACATCCCTACTACCTCAGCGAACTTGAGTTCATCAGTGTTCATCGTTAATTTATCGCAGCTATATGTGCTGCAAACTTAGTAGGCAAACATCACAAAAGTTTCTTCATCAGTTTTGCATCTTTGTAATTTTTACCTAAAACTCGTGCTTCATTGGCTATGGAGCTGAGCTTGGCACTGAAATCTCATATCTTCTCATCATAACTTATTCTTATTCTTTTAATTGTGATGCAAGCAAGTCCAATCTTATCCTCCTAACATTCGCAGTACCCTCAAAAGCATTTTGTAGTATATCCCAAGCCGCTTTAGCTGATTCACAGCCCTGTATAAGCTCAAATTGCTTTCCGTCTACAAAACTGAATATTGTATCCAGTGCTTTCACATTAAACTTTGAAAACTTTTTCTCTGTTGCAGTCCACTTTGTCGTCGGTTTAGGTTTCTCCAAGCCATCATCTTGCATCACACACGGTTCTTCCATCCAGATTGAACCACTGTCATAAGTTTGCTCTCATTCTCACTTTCCAACACCCATAATTCACATCATTCAGAAGCAATGCAAAAATCGCCATATTCTCTTCTCAAGGTCTCACCTTGGTTCAAAGAACCCTCCTTCGTTTAGGTGTCCCACTCTGATACCAATTGCAAAATCGAGATTCGGCGAAAACACAAGGCACAAAGTAATTCCAAGAACACCTATCTCTTTTAAACCCTTTACACAATCTATTACAGACTTGTTTAGTCCGAATTACACAACGCCACACACACCTTGACACGGATCAATTCATAATACACCCAACTTGCTTGACTCAACACCTGTTGATCAAGTCTATCAACTCACTCAGCTACGAAACCCCGAAACCCTTTTTTGTTCTCTCTGAGTGTTACAACGTGAAAAGCTCTAAACCTAATTCTAGTTAAAAACTAATATATATATCAAATAATCTTTTCCTATTATCTAATATATTATTTCCGATATTTTAGCATCACCAAATCTTCCAAATTTGTGATATAATAATCCTTATTTCGTCAACCAAGCATATGACAATATTCCACATCATCACATTTTGACATTTCTTTTTTTATTCTTCCGGATCATGTGTCACACACCATTTCTCATATGTAACACATGTACACGAACCAAAGCTCCACCACTTCAACAACCTATCAAGCTTCAAATTCTTGAGCTACAAATTGTTGATCCATGAAAATCTCTAACTATCCATCCTATAATTACCTTACTCGAGCCAAGGTTGAAAGCTGCATTGTAATTACATTTAAGAGATCCTTGTATAGGACGAATCCATGTATGAAAATATTGTAACGACCGAGCATGACATTGAGAAGAAAGAGGCAGCGGATCTCACGAAGAACATATTAACCATCCATTAACGTCAGTGAAAGCACTATCAACTCTTATTTTAAGAGGGGTTTTCATCCATTAGCATCACCAAATCTTCCAAATTTGCCATAATAACCACAATAGTAAATTCTTATTGAACTTAGAAAGTGATGGTTAATTTTGTATCACTAAAAATAATGACATCTTATCCTCCACTTTCAGGTACCAGTAATTAATTGTGGAGAGGTAACTTCGGCAATCTCCAGATGGCCATGGACTCCGGACATGTAAATAGGCAATGATCAATAGTTTCAGCATTGAGACCACATATTTGACAAATAGGATCCATATTCAAACCTCTAGTGTTTAAACTCGTAATCGTGCATAGCGCTTTAGATAATATCCGTCATAGAAAGTGCTTTTGTTTAGGCCTAATGTCAAGCCGCCAAATTTTGGCTTTGAGTAGAGGGTTTCCATATGTTGATGATAGAGAAACTTTTTCAAACCGGGGATTATGTCGCAAAAACCAATACCCTGATGAAATTGAATATTGACTATCTTTTATGTAATTCCATAAATGATCTGTATACGAAGTTTGACTTAGATGAATCTGTTGACTAACTCGTGATCAACACCTTGTATGTCAGTCGAAATAGAATCCAGATTGCAGTGCATATATGGTGTAGAAGTTATCAACTCGTGGACACATAAATCATGTGTTACTGTCATAGTAGGAGGTCTGAGTGGGTGTGTGGGCAGCAAATTATTAGTAGCCACTTTAACATCAGTACCATCTCCAATAATAAACTGACACTCTTTTTAAGAATCAAAATTTCAGGGAGAATAGAGGTCCATCCATAAGTATATGCCAGTGGCAGAGGTAGAAATATTTTTACGAGGGTCATAAGAAACTTTTTGATAAATGACCACGGTGTATAATTTAATGATAATTGATCAACAAAATAAATAAAATAATGGGTACATTTGAAAGACTGAACACATATTCCATAGGATCAAACACTAATTTTAACTGAACACTAGAGTTTGACCCGCCCTTTCAAAGGGCGGGTATATTTTTGTTTGTTATAATTTTATGTAATGATTTTATAGTTTGTTTAATGTCCGGGATTAGTTTAAAGCGTGAAATTATTCTAGAAAAAACAAATTTACTTGATATAGATTTGTACTTTTTAGTGTTATGTAAAATCCTATAAAAACCCGCAAAAACCCACTAAAACGCTATATTCAGTGTTTGAAGCCTAACCTGGATCTACGGTTAAACCAGCAAACCCAGTGATCTAATATGTAATCATGTTTGATTTTTTTTAAAAAATCATTATTTCAAATCCTATAAAACCCGCAAAAAATGCTAAAAACACGTGATCCAACTACTGATTGAACCAATGGATGACCCGATACGTAATCTGATTTGACTTAAATTGTTAATATTTAGAGTATTTTAATATATAGTCATGAATTTTTACATGAATGGTGAATATATTATGATTATGATGCTCGAATTTTACAACAATTAGTTATACAAACTAATTTTCATCTTGTTGTAAGCGTAATGGATCAACATTTGAGAGGATGTATACGAAAAAGTAGATTTGAACATTAACGATTTGTATCGTCTATTACAGTTTAGTGATTTCGTCTGCAAAACATATAATCGTTTATTTATTTCTATTTAGTTTACTTTTGTTGCTTCCATGTTATTAGAATATTTTTGATGTTTTTTTGGTTTATTTTAATTTCAAAGTTAATTACACTATTCACATTGGACATTTATATATTTATTAACTTTAATTTTGTTATATATTTTTATTATATATATCTAATTCCTAATTTGTTACAGTCTGGTATATATACAATTATATTTTAAAACTAATTAAAATAATGACTCATACTCTCTTGCAGCGATTTATATTAATGTAGTATTTTATGATATAATTGTTTTAATATCTTTGTTTAAATAGTTTTTATTTGATAAATTTATTACATGCTTATTTGAATAACCCGCAAAAATTACACTCATTAAAATATCGATAATAACACGTCTATCATATATTAAATATTAATAGTATTGTATATTTAATAATAATTATTTTAGTTATATTTAAAGATTGGTTATTTAGTTCCTTAATCTTAGGCATTATATTCATTTAATAATAATTAAGTTAGGTATAAATATAAATAATAGGAAATATAATTAAATATAATAGTTTAATCTAGATTATTTGTAGGTTAAAAATACTTTTATTTTAATTGTATGATATTAAAATATGAAATTATTTTTTAGTTTATATATCTTACTTTAATATTTTATTATGTTGAAGTATAATGTAAAATTCGTAAATATATGTTAGTTCTTTAATTCTTTAATTTTATAATTTTTAAAATAGATAATAAATGGATTAAGTTACTTTCTATTTATTAATTGGTGTATTAGTTTAACTATGAATATAATATTATATGAATGTTATTTCATATTCTATAAATCTGAAATTAATTAATATTCGTTATAGTTAATATTAATTGTGAATTATTATTTTTAAAAAATATTAAAAATATATGTATATTTACATTTTAAATTAAAAGATATGAAAAGATATTATGAAAATGTAATCTTAGGAAAAGATACTCAAAAATATCTTTTTAGATATCTTATTTCAAAAATATTAAAATAATATGTTAGATATGATATGTATTTAATAATAATTGTAGGAGAAAAATTAGAAAGCTAAATAAATGAATTGGTCCAACATAGACTATTTGCAAGTAGATAAAAAGTTCTCCTATTTTAATACTCCCTCTGTCCCACTTTAAGTGGGTTTTTAGGGTTTTTATTTTGTCCCATTTTAAATGATGTTCTCTTTATCCTAGATACAATTTATTGTTGTTTGAAAATTTTGACCAACTACAAAATACTAAATCTTTTTTTTATTGGTTGAATTAGTTTAATTTAATACTAATACATAAAAATTTGTATTTTCTTAATATTTGTGCAAAAAACTAAAACACCACTTAAAGTGGGAGAGAGAGTAGTATTGATTTCACCACAATCATTCAAAATTACACTAAAAATAAAATAAATATTAATTTGGTAGGGCCTACCGCTTTACTACCTCCGTCACTGCTTCTTCATGTTTGTTTCGCAAGTAAATCATCGTTAAATTGAGCGAGATTTTAAATCCAATATCACTTCATTTTCAGTTAGCTGTAGTTTTTTTTCTAAACTACCTAAGGAATACTTCGCTGTTTATCGTTTTTCCCCCACCATAAACGCATCAATATCCCTTCTATGTCCGAAATCACTTGTTTTTTTTTTTTGGTTCACCCCGAAATCACTTGGTTAGGGAGTTAAAACATGACATGAGTAAATAGAAGTTGCACTGATCTCAGCATCACTTCCTTTCCTGCTTGAGATAAAAATCAAGAACTCCAATGAGAGATTTTTTGTTAACAGCCGTACAACATTTCCTTTTTCTTTACGGCCGAATTGTTCTAGCAACCTTAAATATTTCCCACCCCTATATGGATAAGGAGACAGAAGATCTCGTTGTTGTAAGTCCCGGTATGGGATATACCGGGGTGATCGATCCTTGTGATACACCGTTGATTAACAATTGAATATTTGAGAGTAGAAACCAACGCCTTTAATTAATTACCCATCGGATCCGAGTTTCAGGGAACCCAAAAGTACTCATCTGAAATAATAATACTAGTTAAATCGACACTACTTGACATGTTTGCTAAGCATCTATATTACAGAATTAGTGAAATTATCTTTCTCCCTTTTCACTGAAAGTTCGATAGATAGCTTCAAACTATTGATACACAGGATTGAACACAAAGGAGACGAGTTACTAAACTTCTTGAGACTAAAGCCAACAGGATACATGCCATCCTCTGGAGACATAACCTGATAGAATCAACAAGATCCATCAGAACCACAAACAAAACAAGACAACTAAACACAAACCAGAACCTAAACCAACATCAACCAGACATTCTAAAAGAACACTAAAGAAAATAGGAAGAAGTTAAGCATAAGTTGCGATTTGTGATTCCTCATTAGTGAAATTATTAGAAGGATATAATATATAGATAGAGGCATATAATTAGAGAAGTCTTTTTAACATAAAAGAATAGCATTAGTTACCAGAAAAATCGCATAGCGTTACAATAATTCAACAACAACAAAAACAAAAAACAAATAAATTGAGAGAATAAATACGAAAAAACTTTGAACTGCTTGAAGCTTAAACAAAAGACGAGACGAGAAAGAAGAAGAATATACAGAAACAAAGAAGAAGAAGAAGAAGAAGAAGAAGGGAAGTTTCATCAATGGAGCATCCACCTGATAGATCGAAACGCCTCCATAACTTCACCTTACCTTATCTCCGTTGGGGTCAACAAAGATTCCTCAGATGCGTCAATCTACCTTCACATCATCATCTTCCTTCTTCTTCTTCCTCTCCTTCTCCAGATCACGCATCCCACAGATCCGTCGTGGCGGCGGCTCGTCCTTGGAATCTGAGGACGAGGAGAGCTGCGTGTAGTGAACCTGGAGACGAATCTCCGGCGAAGATCGAAATCGGCGTGAAGAGAGGTGTGGATGGAGAAGAAATTGAAAAGGATGAGAAACTGAGATTCTCAGTTTCGTTGTTGAAGAAAGAGATCGAAGTGGATTTTTCGAACATGATTGGGAAAAGACTACCAAGGAGACCTAAGAAGAGACCGAGGATTGTTCAGAAGAAACTTAATGTAAGTTTTGTCGGAAAACTTTGATGTTTGGTCTGAGAAAATAATCAAAATCAATGCTTTGCTAAAGATATCTTTTTGGTTTTTGTTTTCTTTTTGGGCAGACGATTTTTCCTGGATTGTGGTTGTCAGAAGAAGTAACGATAGATTCATATGATGTCCCTGAAGCTCTTGAAACGTGATAAAAGGTGTTAACTTCTTTAGCATCAACTTTGTTTCTCTCTGTTCTTGTTCTACTTTGCAATGTTCTCAATTTTTAATTTTAAGTAAATGTAGCAATGTGAAGAAACCCAAATTCTGGTTTCTATTAAACACGGGATGATCATCGTTCATCTACAATGATTTAGTTTAGAAAGATTGTATTCCCAGACTAATTGTAATCTCCAGCTGTTTGTGTTTTTAGTTGCTTCAGTGTCTGTCTCTTTGTAACTTTTCTTTTCATTTCTTCATCCAGAGATGAAGGGTTATTGAATCTTTTCCATTTTCTCTATTGTGTCCACTGTTGGTATATTAGTAACTGCAAGACTTAGAATTTCAGAACTTTTGTGATTTGGGTCTGTTTTATGACTCGGTGCCCTGACTTCATTTTCAAGAACCTGCTGCGAGTTCAACCAATGGTTACATTTGTTGAGAGCTGGACAAGTTTCCCTGTACAGACACCTCTAATGTCTGAGGTTTTTAAGGTGGGTTTCTTTCTCTCTGGTCATTTGAGTTGCGTATGCGAGCGTACTTGTTGAATATCAAGATTAGTTTGAGTATGTTATCACTGAACTTATGCACCTGAATTTTGAATTAAAAACAAATTATGCTGCTGATTATTTTTACTAAGCTAACATGATCATATACTAATAATGGGTCTGAAAAATCTTGTGAAGTTTCTTCTTCATGGTTTTTCCATTTTTGTGGTTTCATGTGTGTTATTTTGGTTAGAGGTTTACAACAATATCTAAATCTACTTACAAGATCTTTTTTCTATAATATGTTGTTTGATGAATTCACAAGTTGTAGACAAAAATCCAAGTTTTAGATACGCTCAAAATCACCTAAGGTTCACACAGTTTCCTTCCTCTCTAAAATGGCATATTTACATAAACACAGCCTCTGCGGTTTTGTACAACTTATCATACTTTGTAAAGCAAGTTTATTGATTCTTTTTATTTAGTTCTATCACTTTTTCAAGTGTTTATCTCATACTTCTTGCATTATACTATCCATATCTAGATAAACTATCTATTCGATTGGACTGACTAAGTGCAATCTCTGGTTCTCTATGATCATGATCCTTAAATGGATGATCCCGTCTTAACGGTAACATACTTATTCAAACCCTGTCAAAAATACATTTAGATATCTTGATATATATATAAAAGCAATTGCTTTCTCTGGAGACAAGTAATGAGTGCCTAACCATAATCTTTAGGACAGATTACGCCTTCTATTATTTTATTCCAAACCTTACAAACTTCTTCCCACCAACTAACTTATGAGTTTTATTCCAAACCTTATAACTTCCATTGTTCTAAGAAGCAAAGTTTGACATTGTTCGTCTTTTTGTTTTCTTTTGTTTCCAAATATGATCTGCACGGAGTCAAATCACCAGCGTATTTCCTTCTCCAGTGATCTTGGCCAATCCGATAACACACCACCACCACCTGTGATAGAACCACCTGTTCTTATCCGAAGAGACGAGACTCTTCTTGATTCGTCAAACTCTTCTTTCGAGTTCCACATCTCAAACAACTTTGATGCCGGAGATTCCTCACCAGCCGATGAGATCTTTGCAGACGGCATGATCCTCCCTTTCCATGTCACACCAGCTTCCACCGCGCCAAAACGTCTCTACAAGTACGAACTACCTCCCATCACCTCCTCTCTTTCTCCATCTCCTTTCCCGCCACAACCCTTACCGCCAAAACACACCGAGAAGGAAACCAGCGGGCGAGCTAGCGGTGCAAACTCTGACTCAGAAGCAGAGAAGTCGTCAAAGTCGTTTTGGAGTTTCAAGAGAAGCTCGAGTCTCAACTGCGACATCAAGAAGAGTCTCATCTGCTCGTTTCCTCGTCTCGCGAGAAGCAACTCTACAGGTTCGGTTACTAATTCAAAGAGAGCAATGCTGAGAGATGTGAACAACCATAGGGTCTCTCCTACTTCTTCTTCTTCTTCCTCCTCTGTCTGTTGCAACTATCACTTCAGGCCACAAAAGCACACAGGAAAGAAAGGGGAAGCAGGAGGAAGCTTTTCGGTTATTCCAGTCCTCAATGGTCCATCTACGTTTGGGTTAGGATCGTTTCTTCGTCACTCAAAAGATAAGACCAAGAAGAAGAAGAAGAACACCAAGTAGAGTGGTTACATTCGATGTATTGGTTTTCCTCGTTTGTTTTTTTTTACAAATTCTTGGGTATTTTTTCGTGTTACAACCAAACGTTTTAGGTGCTGCAGATTAAAGTGGTCATATCTAACAGAGGCTACTTGTAACAAACGAATTTTATTGCAAATAACACCAAGTTTTTGTTGATACAAAAGGACAAAAGGACTCTTTACTTTGAAATGTCAATGAAGAGAAGTAAAGATGTGGGTAGCACCAAATATGTTCTACAAAAACTCTACACACACCAGAGATGATATTGATACGTGAACATATCAAAAGGTTAGGATGATTTAAAATAGAGAATGTATTTATGGAATCAGGTATAAGTGATCAACATTAACATCTGTCAAAGACTAGTTTTAAAGGCAAGTTTAACTTGACCCGTTTACTAAATAAAGTCTTTTAAGTTATTTAAGTGATTTTTTTTGTTCACAAATTATTTAAGTGATTAAAATAACACTTTTTCGTGTTTGAGAAATTGGACATGACAATATGACATGTTCCCCATTTGAATCAGAAGACGACAAAAATCACAAATAAACATATGTTAAAGCCAAGTCTAACTTGACCCGTTTACTTCATTAAGACTTTTAAGTTATTTAAGTGATTAACATAACATTTTTTTCGTGTTTGAGGAATTAGACATGACATGTTCGCCATTTGTATCAGACGACGACAAAATCCACAAATACTTGTGATTATATTACAGGTTTCCCCATCAATATACATAAATAAATGCTTTTTAGATACATATTGTGAGCTTGTTTAAGATACAGTTATTTCAAATTTTCTCGTTTTTTGAATTATTGCTCACAAAATTACATGTAAATTATACATAAACTTACGTAGATCATAATAAAATGGTAAAGGAAGATACCATAGTTTCACAAGTCCAATGATGCTATCTGAGATCGATGACATCGAACTTTAGATTTGGGTTCATGTAAACATCCGTACATGTATTGTAAATCGGTCCTCCGTCTGCCGGCGAACTGTGTGCGTGAAAGCCTCGCTGATCACAGTTCCTTATCACCGTCATTCCTCCCGGCGTTGTCAGCCGGAATATTCCATGTTTCCTATAAGTAATATAATCATCTCATGGTTTCTCGAATTATATCATTTTGTTAGAGAAAGAAAATCTTTGGTCTTTATTACCTTGAAGAGTCTTGCGGCGCCATAACGATTGCCACAGCTTCGGGTAACATAATCTGAGAAACATTATATAAGCAAAAAATGAAGAGATTAATTCATTGTTGATATCTTTTTTATGCAAATGTGTATGTAATTTTCCGTACCTGGTATGAATAGTGTGTATGAACATCTATAGATGACATGAAACAAGACTGTGTCGGATGCGTCTGAAGAAATGGAGAACAATATGATTGACGAGTCAGTAAGAGACTGATCTTCAAGCATAAAGCAGTTAAACATGGAGATATAAAAACAATATATGTTACTGACATGAATCCATCCAAGTGGGAAAAGGGATTGCTTGTCCTGTACTTCAAATATCTCCTCTTCGTTTGTGGCCTGACACTGTAGAGAGAACGAGATGAAAGTGTTTTAAGATTGGCATATCTGATGAATGAATAAACTTAAAATCTGAAACACCAAATCAAGACTGAGCTTACCGAGTCAGATGTTGATTCCTGTTTTGGTATGATGAGAGCTGTAATGTAGAACTTTCTGTTTTTCTGCACGCATGTGATTCACAAATCATTATTGCTGATCCATTTCAATATTGCAAATTTAAGATTTGAGAAACAGAAGGCCATTGGCATATAACAACTCACTAGTGAACCAGCAAGAATACCACACGTCTCTAGATTCTTCTTGGTGTTTGACTTGGCAAGCCTCAAAAATGTATCCATCATTGTTGTCGCCTGCAAATAAAGGTTATTATCAACTGGATAAATGAGCATAGAACCAGAGGTTGTTAACGAACTTTTTCCCAGACTATTTTATCTTTCAATAAGTAATGTAACAATGTTTACATGAGAAACGAAAACAAAATGATATTTATGTTTGGACCCATCAACATACCCATCAACACAGATCTAGATGTCATATAGCGCAAACTAAAGACCAAGATAAGGCATTCACAACAAATCACCAATCGATGCATTCCAAATTCACTTTTCTCCCTATTGTTTGTATGAGTTTTGACATCAGAATAACATTAAAGATGGAACCATAGCAAACTTACAATATGGAGTTCAAGAGGAGACTCTGACCGTAGAGACTCATCTGGCAAGGGGTTATCTATCTTACATTCTCCTTCTATCGCTTCATGGCATGAACCAGCAGCTAAGTCTTGAACTTCTGCCAGTACAGGAGGTGGTGAAGGTTGTCTGATGATATGGTTGTCATTAACACTTTCGGGTTCTTCGAAAGAAATCATGGATGAAAGCTCTTTCGTGTAATTTTTCTGGATTTTTTCACTTGGAGTAGAAGTTGATTCCACAACTGGCCTCTCAGGTTCGTTGTTACTGCCGTTTGTTATCATTGGTCTGCTATCCACAAATTGTTGTTGGAAGCTGTTCCCCATAGAGAGCATCAGTAGAGAAGGTGAACACATAGGCATGAGATTATCAAGTAACAAGAGCGAAAAATGTATGCAATTTTACAAAATTTCATGATCTGCAGAATGAAAATGTACAATTTGCTTAAGAACAAGCTAGATGGTCAAACCTTGGGATTTCAACTGGTGCAAAATCTATATTGCTTGGATACTGAACCTGAAAATAGAACAAAAGGAACATCAGTTTAGTATGAAGAAGTGCATAAAAAGTAGCATGCCAAATAATACCTTTATGTCAGTCTTCGGAGGCTGCCACTGTGCACGGAGTCCACCCGGACCCAAGATAGAATGCTTGGAAAGGGATTCTTCTGTTGGCCGCATCAAGTTCACTGACCTAGAAAATCGTGCATTTAAATTAAAAACTAATAGACATGATCAGGAGACCAGTGTAAGAAATATAGCTTAAACTGATAACAGATTCAAGAAAATAAAAAAGGAAGACATACATCTTTCCGAAACGCTCTTCAAGTGGTGCAGCGTTCAAGAATTGCTGACCCCTGGAACCCATGTAGCCAAAATTATGTCCAGAAGGATTTAGTACCTATCCAGAACAAGAGTAACACAAAAAGGAGGAGGAAATATTTATCTACTGCAGCATAAAATTTGGCATCATAACGTCATCTTTTACTAATTGAAACAAGAGTGAAAAAAATAATGCATATTTAGTAGAAATACGAATAGGCAAGGCATATGCGACAAAAACGAGAAGAGCATTACGCACACCTTTGAATGATCATAGCCAGTTAACGATGGTTTTACAGAGGAAGACCAGCGGGGAGTACCATTTGCTGGATGAGCTTGCACATTATATCGAGGTAAAGGCTTGGGATTGAGTTCATCGATCCTTTGCTGTACAACTGGTTTCAACTTCTCCAGCTCAGTCAAGACATCCAATAGTCTCTAGAATAGACAAAAAGAATAAAAATTTAAGTACCGGTTGACAGAGAAAACATCAACACTGATAAGGGAGGCTCATAAGGAAATATATATATAAACCCAATTACCATTCTCAAATACTCTTTGTTGCTTTTAAGAGATGTTCTGTAATCTCGATGGGAGGGTATAGTCTCGAGAGCCAAGCTAGTTATAAACAAAAAATAAACATAGTTAATTTCAGAGAGGTATTAGGATATTCAACGAGTGAGTCTTTTCATTCTCATCTCACTCACCTAGAGAAACGCAGAAGCATGACATATAAATCAATTATATTCTTCTCAGCACGAAATATGTTGGCCTACAAAAACGTTTAAAGCATATGATTAGGAGCTTAAGAGAGAACAACAATCTTAATTAAACAAGTTGATTTTACTCTAAAAAGGAATCACTGACAAAGCTAACAAAGATGAAGATAACCACAATATATAGAATGACCTAAGATCTCGAATTCCACTAAGACTATACAAGCATCGATGTCAAGCGACCAAGGCGCATATACAAGAATCAAGAGCACCTCAATAACAACCAGCTTTGAGAAAATCGAGGACATCTAACCCTAAATCAAAAAAAATCAAAGTGGAGGAGAAGTACCTGTTTGAGGATATTATCAGCGATCCTGAAGTAAAATTTGAGAGAGATACGATTGTCTACGGTTATTCTCCGAGCACTAGTAGAGAGATCGATGATCTCACAAGACGAACCCATAGTTGCTCTCAACAGAGAGAAACAAAAAAAAAAAAGCAATCTTCCTTCCCCGGTTCGCGTATTAAATCTAGGACTTGAAGAAAGAGCACAACGCTGAGAAGAAGATCTCGGAGATCAGGGCCAATCGGTGACGGAAGCGTCACGGGGTGAAACCGACGGCGAGGGGCGCGTTGATTTCGGATTTAGCGAGAGGAACAGAAAAACTAGCGACGATGAGTTTGAGTAATTTGACTTTGTTTCAGGGGGCAATATGTTAAATTAGCTTTTAGGTGAGTGGGTTTGATATCTGAGCTTGATTATATATTTTAAACCGATTCGTACCGGTCTCCCGTCAGCCGGGAGATAGACGAGTCACAATTTTTTTTCGTCTTGCCCAATTCACAGCCATCATCATCGCTAGTATCAAATAAGAGTCATGATTTTAGGCCTGGGCATTTTAACCTCGACCCGAAAACCCGACCCGGAACCGATCCGAAAATATCCGACCAAAAACCGAACCGAAAATTTACAAGTACCTATTGGGTCCAAAAATTTTCTACCCGAATGGACCTGGACCCGAAAAGAACCGACCGAATAGACCGGACCGAAAAGAACCGACCGAATAGACCGGACCGAAAAGAACCGACCGAATAGACCGATTCAAACCCGACTTTAAAACTTTAAAATATCTTTTTATTAACAATCTTTGTCATTATTTTGTAACATTTCTAAGTAACATGAAGTTTGAAATGTAAAATATAGAACTAAAAATGTTCTATTTTAACTATTAATAGTTTATTTTAAGTTATTTTATAAAATTTTAGATATATATGATAAATTTTGACTAAATTCGATAGAATTTGAATATTTTATTTCCTTTTTATATCCTAAATACCCGAACCCGACTCGAACCCGACCCGGACTCGACCCCAATCCGAAAATTATGGGTATTACCCGAACCAACCCGGACCCGACAAGACCCGACCCGGAACCGACCCGAAAAATTATGGATACCTAAATGGGTCTAAATTTCCAGGACCCGAAGGACCCGGACCCGACAAGACCCGACCCGAAGACCCGGATGCCCAGGCCTACATGATTTATTTAATATATGATTTTTCATGTAAACTATTCTTTAATTTTTTTTTTGAAAAATGGCCTTAAATAGCTCCATATCAACTTTTTCTTCCCATTCTAGACTACAAGGCCCAAAGTCACAAAAATATTTTATTTAATAAGACAAATTACTTTTTTTATCCCTTTCACTCATTTTTCAATTACATTAAAAAATAAAATGATCATTAATTTAATCATCGGTGTCGTCGTCTTCACCTCTCACCGTCACACCTCCGACTTCACTATGCTTCATCGTTTCCAGATCCGCCGTCATTGTCCCTCAGGTCCGCCGTCATTATCCCTCAGCTCTGCCATCACCGTCGTCGTTAGCTTCGCGATAATCTCCTTCGTCGAAAGTCAGTTATGATGGTCTCCCTTAGCTCCGCCGTACGATCTCCCTCAGATCCACCGTATGATCTCCCTCAACTAGCTTTGCCGTCGAATTTCGCTGTATCTTACTCTATTCGTCATCAAGGTATATCATATCCATTATCCTCTTTGATTGACTATTTTGTTTTTAATTGTTTTTCAAATTGTTTTGGAAGGTTTTCAATTAGATTGATTAAGTTGTTTACGAATTAATATAACGATGAACCAACTTGAATGAGTTTTGTGATTTTTGTTTCAATTTATAATGATTATGTTATTATGAAAGCTATTAGGAATAGTTTCTCTTTGTAGCCAATGACATGTGTTTGTTTGTAGCTAATTACATCTGTTTGTTTGTAGATCAATGTTCTCTACTTATAGCAAATGAACTTTATTTGGTGACCTTTCTACCCAATAAATTTGCTCATAGAGTACGATTGTAGCCAATTAACTCTGTTTGTTTGTAGATTAATGTTCTATGTTTGATATGTGTTCTTTGTTTTGCAGACAATAAACTCTATTTAGTGACCTCTATAGCAAATGAATTTTCTTATAGATTTTGATTATGTTGTTTTGCTTTGCTTATTTTGGAAGATTTAGTTACAATTTAGGATAGCTATCAGGAATAAAGAATGTCTTACATTTCCTTGCACACTTTTTAAACTGTTTTGGAAGGTTTGTTTCAAATTTAGGATAGTCATCCATAACAAAAATTGCCTTAAGATTACCTTACATGCTTTTTGAATTGTTTTGAAAGAATTTATTCAAATGTCTCTGATTCACAGCTGGTTGATCTTTTTGAGATTTTTTTTTTATCTTTTCAACAGGTTTTCGAAATATTGTTGAAGTTTTTTTGTGTTTGTGAAGAATGAAGTTCAAAGGAAACTTTCTGATGTGAATTCTATGTGTATAAGAACATGATTGCATCGTTTATTCACTTTGAAGAAGATCTTCAATATGAAGATTTGCTGCAGATGGTTTTCGAAGATTTCCATAATCAATATCCAATCTCAGAGGCATTATATCGAACATGTTAACAGCATAACTAAATCTCAGCAGGACAGATACTTTTTCAAGAATATAAGATGGATTACCTTAGATTTTTGTAATGCTCAAAGTGAATCTGTTCAATTAATACAACGAATCAAACTTATTAGTTCTCAAGTAATTAACTCTAAAACGCAATCAATTATCACTGAAGATAGAAGCCCCATATTTGAATCTCAAAATTCTAGACTTCAGAATCATACTGAAATGGCGTCGTTGGAGAATTGATGCGCTTCATCGGCGTTCTTCGCCGGAGATGATGGAAAGAAATTGGAGTCGCCATGAGATGATGACAGTGTTCTTCGTCGGAGATGATGATGTTTCGTTCGCCGCCATAAGAGATCATCGAAGAAGATCGAAGATGTTTCTGATTTTTTTTCCAATTAAAACGAAGGTATTATAGTCTTTTGAATAGTTAATGAAGGTTATTGTTGTGACTTTTAGCTTCCAGTGCCATTTTGAGACAAAAACTAAAAAAAAAACTATTATGGAGAAACACCCATTTTTTATCAACTTTTACATAATTTAATAATAATTTCTTCTAATATCATTATGGAGATACAGATGAATATTTTTAAAAGAAAATCTAACTAAATCTTTTTTCCATCTTTTAAAAATTTATTCTCTAAAAATTATTAAATCTAAATTATAAATCTCATAAAATATCATTAGAAATTAAAATTAATTTATTTTATATTTTATAAATAAAACTAAAAGTTCTATAAAGAATTTAATTATATTTTAATGATATAACAATTTAAATTGATTTTTTTAAAAAACATTTTATAAAGATTTTAAATAGATTTTGTGAGGAAAAAAATATTCACTTTAATTTCATTATAAAAATAAAATATTTTATCTATTAAATAAAGTAATGATTTCTTTCACATGTGGTTTTAATTTAGAGCATCCTCGAAAATAAAATCATAAAAGAAAAATCTAATAAATTTAAATTTTATCTAAATAATACTATATATTCCTAAAATCTAAAATAAAATTATATATACCCTCAACTGAAGCTACAAAATTTCATATTATCATACTCGCAACTCTCGACACGTTTATCTTAATATTTAGAGTTTTAGACTTTTTGTCAAATGCATGAAATAACATCTATTGTAGAGTTAGAGTATATCACCAACATATTTACAATTTAATCATAAATTATTAGAATATGAACATTAACATTTTTATCAATATGAAAGATAATCTGTGCGGACGGATGGATCAAAGATCTAGTATATTATTATTTGTGAAAGTAATTTTTTGCCTATGAGGTTTTTATATTAAAAGTTAGATCGGTTAATATCTTTGTTATCCTTAATGAATAATTATAGTTATTATTATATTATTAACTATAAATTAACTATTACCTATGATAATGAAATTATCATTACTCTCGGTGTTTTGTCTGCACATGAAACATAGTTTTCTTAAGAATATTTATTAGTGTATTCTTACTAATTTAAAAATCAGTATGATAAGTTATTATATATGTTCTCAAAAATTTTAAATTAAACATTAAATTAGTTGTATATGACAAAGTTTTTATCAAGAAATATTTAGATTTATTATTGTGTTTAAAATTTAAAAGCACTCACATATTTGAAGTTGAGGAGATAAGCTAGGGAGCAAATAAAATATAAATAAAATAGAGATCCAAGCTCAAGACTTTATACAAATCTTGTATCACATGATAACATCACACACAAACATCACAAGCTTAAAGCTTCTTTTTTATTTTTTTCAGTTTTCCAAGCTTAAAGCTTCAATAAAAATCAAATGCCGTTGGGGGAGAGATGTAAGGATCAGAGGTTAACAACTCAGAAATGTATAAGTGATGAACAAACACAGAAACCAAAACCAAGAAAAATCTAGAACGCTTCGAAATTTCATACCTTCTTACATGCCTAGTCTTGTATAAACAGTTGACCACCATAAAGGCAGAAAGCACTAAAGCAGCTCCCAAGTAACCATCGAACTCATCGTCTTCATAATTGAAAAACAATATTTCTAAAACCATTATGATCGGGTAAGGAGAGAAGCTGACTATGTTCGAGGTCACAATGGACTCAGCGAACACCACAAGACCCACGATTCCCACCCAATAAATCTGCCACGCGGCGACTTGACCAACCATAGTCATAACGTACACGATCTTCCCTTTAGGGAAACCTTCCATCTCCCTCATCAGATCGTGATTCTCACCGGAGATGAAAACGGCTGCGAGGGTGGCGCAGAGAGACGAGAAGATCAGGATTTCCAAAACGTCTGCGAAAATGGGTTTCACTTTCTTGTTGCCTTTTGAGATGTAAACGTCGAATGTTTTTTCTATGTTGCCGAGGAGAAAGATGAAAGTGAAGGCGGATAATAAAGCTGACAATTCACCTCCTACATAGGAGGAGAGAGTGGTGATGGCAATAGTGTATACAAGAGAGATGACCATCCAGACGTTAAATTTGATTCTCTTGATGATGGCTGCGAAGATGGGTGTGAGGTAGATCCGTGACCCGTCGAGGAGAAGGAATTTATTAAAGGGCGACTCGAGTTTACCTTTGACGTATAGTCTTACCTGAACCAGCATGGTAATGCCGGTACAAATGTAGAGTAGGGAGAGAGAATATGGTTTGGAGGTAATGAGAAGTTGGTTGTGTTTTCTGGAAGAGAGGAAGAAGAAAGGGAGGAGGAGGAGAGGGAAGCCGATGACCTGGAGGAAAGGTTGAGTCCAGATTCCGTCGTGGAGGCTCCAGTAAAAGTTGTGGTGGTGGTGGAAGGTCTCGAGGAGTCTGGCAATGCATTGACCGGTAATGACGAAGGTGGTGCAGGTGATGATGGTAGCTAAGTTGATGTTCTCTCCGGTTTCGTTGACGATCTCTGTGGTTGGGTCAACCTCCATATTGACTGGTTGTTCTACATTCACATATATAGAGAAAGACGAGAGACGATATTAAGATTAAACTATAGTTGCACAGGACTGATGTGTGATTAAGAATCTTCATACCGTGTCGATTTGTCTGCATTGACTTGACTGATTATTTTGGAAGTTATGTAGACAGGAAGTTGCAATGCTCTTACGTTGTGTATTTGTTGTTTTCGTGAAGATGATAAGGTAGCTATTGTGTTTTGTTTTGGATGATTAATGTGAAGTAAACTAATTTGTTCTTAAACCCATGGATATGGAGGGGTTGACTTTGACGCCGCAAAAGGTTCCTAACCCATGTTTATTAATCAGTCAGTACGATGATCTAAGCATGTGGATTATAGCTGTTCTAACGACCACATATATTATATTACACGTAGTCAATTCAAACAAGACAGCTTTTAATCTATTAAAGTCCACAGAAGCCAATATCATGATCAACTAAGAAGTGTCGTTAACTCATGTATTAGTAAAATGATAAAGCTATGAAGACAGAAAGTTGGAAGCTCAGCGTTAATTGCCAAAAACTTAAAGGAAGGCCGGCTATGCCTTAACCCTTCAGTCTCAGAAACTCATCTCTCTGACTTGATAGGAGACCTGCGGCTCGTATGAAATTGGTGGATATAGAGTCTCATTGCTTCATACAACGCGCCTAATAATACACCAGCCTGTTCAAACATCGGATGCAAATCCCTTGGCCACTTTTTCGATTTTGGTATATTCATGACTTTGCGCAACATATATGATCAGGGAGTGGTACAGAAGAATATGAGTACCAATACATTGGTTGATTATGTCCGATGATTTTTGAGTTCTTAGATAAAAGCTAAGAGGTTCGCCGAAGGTGATATCTAAACAAATATTTCATTTTTTCTTAGAAAATAAAGATAAAAAGAAAATAAAAGAGAGAAGCACGAAAAGTTCTTAAACTATTATTGGAACTGCTTCTAAAACTTTGAGACCACGTGTCCTTCTTTCAATAGTTAACTCTTATGTAAAATAAACAAATTTAAACAAATAAATTACATGCATTAAAAATAATATTTTTGAGTGTTTAGGTATTGTATGGTGCTCGCACAGTTCTGGTTATTGTGTTGTTTGTATATTTGGTATATTTTTTTGTATCTTAAAATTCTTTAATCTGGTTGAATCCATGGAAGTTGCAAGCCTGCAGATGGACTTTTTTTTCAGGGCATTCAAATGGGTCTTAAATTATGGATTCATATCCACGTTAGGTGAACAGAACAATATGACATAATTTCGCACAACAAGAGGATCGAACCTGAAACGTGTTACCATCCCAGATCCGTCCACTGTCACTCGACCACAAGGCCCGTCCACTGCAACTTGTATATTTGGTATATTTCATTGAATATATTAACTCCTTATAAAATTATCAAAAAGAAACGTCATAGAAAAAAGCAAAATCATTGTTCTTATTAATTTATAATCCAACGCAAGAGCACATGAATGTGCGAGGAGGAACATAATCATGAATAAGGTGAGAAAGCGACTAAGTCACCCAAAGGGATAATCAACACGATCATTCAAAAGCCCATTGGTTCTCTTTGTGAATCTCTTCCTCCTCTTCAGGGGTGAAATCTTTCTCAATATTTAACACAGTACGAATCTCCTCTGGAGTTTTACCTATGATCATATCAGCCACTGTTTGGCAACCAAGATCAAGAAGATCTTTTATATTCAGAAAATTAGCAGCAAGAATCAGGTTAAAGATCGTCGACTGGTCGGTATTCATGAACTCAGCATCCCAAGCCTTGATCTCCTCTTTAGAGGAAGAGGATGAGTCACCATCGGGGAGGACAACATGTTTCTTGCAATACTCGATCACTTTAGCGAGGATCTCGCCATTAATGTTGGAGATGGGGATTCCGTTTTCGACACAGTCATCTTCAATCATGTTAGCTATGGTCTGCGACTGGAGAGCCACCGCTTCTTCAACCTCAAAGATGTGGCCATCCGAGCTCTTCAACACGATCTTCTTGGAGGTCAACATCATTCGTTCTTTATTTGAATGAAATCTAGGAATTTTGATATTTAGTTAATGTGGTGATTGATACAAATTATGCATCTATATTTATAGGATTTTGAGTCGGTGCTTAGTCAAAAGATGATAAATGAATTATGGAAATATATAAATTTGATAGTACACACTATCCCAAAATAAGTCAAAGTAAATATGAAAATATATCAATGCTATAAAAAGATGATCATTCCTATTTTGTATTCTTGATTAAATATTAATTATTAATGATTATTGAAATATTATTAAACAAAGAGAATAAAAAAATCACTAATAGCAAAATAGTCATTTGATATTGAATGAATCTGTAATTAGCTACAAGACATGGAAAATTGTCACTGTATCAATGTAAGCTCACGATTATATAAAATTAACACAACAAACAAACTTACAATGGCAAATACATTGCAATTGTTTGTTTCCCAATTACATGAAACCAACTCGTCTCAATAACAGCAACACACTTCTATTTTAACACCAGCATTAACATAATACAAAGTTTCATAAAAAGGAACAACGTAAACTTCAGACACTAACTCCGTGTATTTCCACATTGGCAAACGAGAAACTTGTTGTAATCCCTTCACCTTCTGAAGTGAAAGAAACTTTGTTTGGAATCCATCCGGATAAGGCACCCGGACCGGATAGATTTTGTGCAAGCTTCTTCCAATCTAATTGGACTGTAATAGAACTTGTCATCACAATGGAAATTCAGCACTTCTTCTTGATAGGAGTCCTGGACTTTGGGTTCAGTCAAGCAGAACATGGAAAGTGTGTCTTATCAGTTTGATATGTTGGGTTGAGAAGAGATTGATCGACTTCATTGCCTCTTGTTATCCCTTCAACCTCTTTGCGATGTCTTTTGCCTCCCATGGGATTGCCTGATAGAGCTGGCCAGTTGACCGTTTCTAGAGGCACCACTGATCGAGGCGAAGGTTCTACTAACCACGCCAATGGTTTGGCCAAAGCTCCCAGAGAAGCTTGCGGAATTGAACCTGTAGGCGTATGGTGAGAAGGTTCTGTGGAGAGATTTGTCGGCGTCGGTACGGCTTGTCTACCTTGCGCGTCATCTTGAGAGGAGGGAGGAGCTGAAATAGTCAAGCCATCTCTCACAACTTGAGGTATCGAAGAAGGTAAGCCCGGTTCGAGCTCTGAGTTGGCGTCAATCAGACCCTGAGTCAGACATTCAATCGTATTTTCACTCAAACTAGCAGCCTCGATTTCAGAACTTGACATCTAAATCGACAAGGCAAAGAGGAATGATGAAAAAGAGACATCGAGAGCAGATTAATGGCGAAGGCAGAGCCGCCGAGGGAAGACATGGCGCTGGACTAGGTTTTCGCTCTCGAGGTCGCAGGGGAGAGGGGCGCGTGTAATGAGAGGGGTGCGTATGACGTCTAATTATTCATAAAGTGAAATTTTCCGAAGTCTTCCGAAGTCTTCTGAAGTCTTCCGAAGTCTTTCGTAGTCTTCTGAAATCTTACGAAGTCTTCTGAATTTTTATTCATTTAAGTGGAGTCCAAGCTTATCTATGTCAAGGAATGGTCTCAAGATCCAATTGTAATAGTTTTTTTTTTATGGTCTGTTCTATGATTGCTATGTGTATTCTTTTAGCTGTGAATCATTTTGTAAATTTGAGAAGATGTTAACGAAAATAATTTGGTAAATATGTTGATGTCTACAATATTATTGAAGTTAATAATACTACATAGCAAAATACATTTTACCATTTTACCCATTTATAGCAAAATAAAACAACACAAAAATTTCGTCAAATTTACTAAAACTAACGGAGAATACTTCTTAAAAAAAACTAAAAGTAAAACTCACAAAAGATCAAACAATACATAAGTCTCACTGGAATAATTTTGGGAAGACTTCACTAAAAATCTTAAGGGAAGTATTCCTTTAATCATTGTTCTAAAATTCGGTTAATTCGGATGTATAAACGTTGTCCAGGCGCTGAACGGGCAGTCACTGTACCGTTTCTACCTATACGGTTAGATTATACAGTTTGATTATAAACCGGTGGAGTCGACAATAAGTTTTTTAAATTATGACATGCACCTATTGTCTAATCCGTAACTAAATATAAAAGTCAAGCTAAAGATAACGACAACGTTCGAATGCTTCTTTTATAAAGCATTTGTTAAGCTTAATTTTTATGCAGAAAATATATGAGACACATGTCTCACATCCTGATTAATTCTAAGACAAAATCAGCCAAAAATATACATACATGAGCAAAATTTCTTAAATATACAACCAAATTAGAATTATAAATTTGATTAATTTGGTGTTTATACAATAGTTTTTACCCTTATATCATATATAATCAGTATATATTAAATTTTTTGAAAGAAAATCTCCACCGTATATACCCCGCATATATGTCCGTATATACATTTATACATTATACGGTAGTCAACCGCCCGACCATCGTATAGCGTATTTTAGAATATTGCCTTTAATATTATCAATAACATAAGACTTCTTAAGAAAATTCTTTAAAATTAATGAGAGAACAAGCTAAGTCTTCTCTCAGAAGATTTCTTCTCGAAAGACTTCTCCAGAAGTCTTCTCGGAAGACTTAACGCGAATTAAGCGGGAAACTAAAATATAAGCGGGAAGTTTAAGCGGGAAAATTAAATTTTAAGTGAAAGTAGAAATTTAAAATTTCATGAAAGTTAAAAAATATATCTTATGATCTAAGAAAACACATTAAAACACATGACTTGATATTCTTGTAGTTATTTAACACTTTTGAAATTTAAAAAACATATCTTGAAGTTAGTTAACTCTCTTGGAAATACAAATTTTACAATAACAAACGTAGAAGACTTCTTAAGAAGTCTTCTGGGATTAGCTAGAAACATTAATAAACATGAATGTTGTAACCTCATAATTATCACAAATGAAGTTACGAATTCCACTCAGGAGTCCTAATATTGACTAATAAAAATGAATTAAATGGAAAATATTCAAAATTCATTTTAAGTTTGGAGAAATTGAAGTTTAATTAAGAAGTCTTCCATTTAGGTCATTTTTGCAATTGCAAATTTACGAAGGAAGACTTCTTAAGATGTCTACTGTACAGAAGACATCTTGAGAAGTCTTCCTTTGTAGATATTAGCTTACTTTTGAATGTGAAGAATTATTGAAAATGCCAGAGAAGACTTCTCGAATAAACATGTTAGTTTTACAATTGACCAAAAATTTTCAGATATTTAAATTTTTATAGAAGACTTCTCTTGAAGTCTTCTCGGGGAAGACTTCTATATTTAAATTTTCCAGAGAAAACTTCTTTAGATGTCTTCTGTCAGAAGACTTCTAAAGAAGTCTTCTCTCGTAACCGAAGGTTTGACCAAAACCCGGAATAAATTTTGAGAAGACTTCTAAAGAAGTCTTCTTCGAGAAACTCCTCTCAAGAAGTCCTCTCATTAATATTAAATGTTTTACTATTATTTTTAATTGCAAAAGTAACCCACGCAGACTTCTTGCGACATTGAGAAGACTTCGGAAAAACTTCTATAGAAGTCTTTCCCGAGGAGTCTTCTATGAAAAGTTAAATTTCTGACAAACTTCGGTCAATTGCAAACTAATTTGTTTATCTTAGAAGACTTCTCGAGAAGTCTTCTCTGGGATTTTTGGTTTTTTTTTTTTTGTTAACAAAGGAAAGTTAGAAGACTTCTAAGAAAGTCTTCTCGATGGAGAACACATCTAGCAAAGTCTTCTGAAAGTCTTCCCGAAGTCTTCTGAAAGTCTTCGCCACAGACCTGAAAAAAAACGATTTCATACCTTGAACCTGTGAGATGACTTTCTTAGCTTCTCCAAGCACCCAGTTATTCACTACAAAAGCTACCAGCTTGTTAATTACTAAGAATCATGAGCTTCAAAGTCTCTATGAATCTAACAAAGCTTGGAATCAAAATATTGGTTTTCTGGATGAATTTAAAGAGAAAGTGAAAAAGATGTGATTTGTGTGCATAAGTAATGAAATATGAAGAGTAAAAATCGAAACTGTTGTGCATTAAGAGCTTCAAATTGGTTGTTCATGGTGGTAGGTGTATTGATGACAATGACAATATTGTAAATACTTGGTGAAGATGAGGATGATAATGTTAAAGATTCATTTTCGAAAAAAAAGAACAAAAATAATTGCATTTTCGTGAATAACTCGAACTTTAGGGTGAATAGGAAAAAAGAAAGTTTCAAAAAAAAAAAAGCATTGGTTATTTTTATGTTTGACTTGAAATTTTAGATCATATTTGAAAAAAAAATTATTAAAATGTCTAAAATCTTGTCAAAATCTATTTTATTCACATATGAAAATTTATATTACGGTATTTTATTTTAAAATTGTAGTATCATGTATATACTATATTTTGGAAAAAAATCAGAAACATAGAAAGTATATAGAACAATTTAATCATGAAAATATAAATATAAAAATCAATTTCTTCTTACAGTTTTACCATTTATGGATGATTTCATATTAGAAACATTAAAAATATATAAAATACTAATAAAATAAATAAATATTTTATTTTATTTTTTATTACCTTGTTTGCGGGTAAGTTTATAATTTATTTTATCTAAGATTCAAGTTATTTTGCGTAAAAATTTTAAGCTATGGTAAAATTATCATATACTTATTGTTTTATACTCGAATTTCTATAATTGAATTGTGTGTCATAATTGTCTTAACTAGATAGTATCATATTATCTTTTTTAATAGGCTTTGTCACCTTAAATGATTATGGTGATGACACATATATTTCGAAATCTCTTCACAAATAATGTCCACGGGATTACATTAACATATGAATTAGATTTGTTGTTCTTTATAAATTATAATCTTCATCAATTATTAATTTACTTGTGTTATTGTGTTGTCTGTATATTTGGAATATTTCATTGAATATGTTAACTCCTTATAAAAATTATCTAAAAGAAACGTCATTGAAAAAAGCAAAATCATTGTTCTTATCAATTTATTATCCAACGCGAAAAGCACATAAATGTGTGAGGAGGAACATAATCATGAATAAGGTGAGAAAGCGACTAAGTCACCCAAAGTGATAATCAACACGATCATTCAAAAGCCCATTGATTCTCTTTGCGAATCTCTTCCTCCTCTTCGGAGTTGAAATCTTTCTCGATGTTTAACACAATATGAATCTCCTCCAGAGTTTTACCTGTGATCATATCAGCCACTGTTTGGCAACCAAGATCAAGAAGATCTTTTACATTCAGAAAATTAGCAGCAAGAATCAGGTTAAAGATCGTCGACTGGTCGGTATTCATGAACTCAGCATCCCAAGCCTTGATCTCCTCTTTAGAGGAAGAGGATGAGTCACCATCGGGGAGGACGACATGTTTCTTGCAATACTCGATCACTTTAGCGAGGATCTCACCATTAATTTTGGAGATAGGGATTCCGTTTTCGACACAGTCATCTTCAATCATGTTAGCTATGGTCTGCGACTGGAGAGCCACCGCTTCTTCAACCTCAAAGATGTGGCCATCCGAGCTCTTCAACACAATCTTCTTAGAGGTCGACATTGTTCGTTCTTTATTTGAATGAAATCTATGAATTGTGATATTTAGTTGATGTGGTGATCGATACAAATAATGCATCTATATTTATAAGATTTTGAGTCGGTGCTTAGTCAAAAGAAGATAAATGAATTATGGAAATATAAAAATTTGATAGTACATACTATCCGAAAATAAGTCAAAGTATATATGGAAATATATAAATGCTATTAAAAAGATGATCATTCCTATTTTTTATTCATGATAAAATATTAATAATTACTAAAATATCATGAATCAAAGAGAATTTAAAATCACTAATGGTAAAATAGTCATTTGGTATTGAATAAATCCGCAGTCTGTTAATCCCTTATATATTATTTGAGAAATATTAAAATCTTTGAATTATGACACGTATGTTCACGAGAATGATTTTCAGAATTCTTAAAAAGATAAGTTGGTTTATCTAAACATATAGTATATTTTCAATTAAAATAATCATAGAATTAATTATTAAGGTAAAAAATATTATTTTTCTTTCATTAAACAAAAAGACATGAAGTTACCTAATTTGATCAAAATATATGTGACAATTAATGATTTTAAATAATAAAGGTTTGATAACAATTTTTACATCCTCTATCATTTTTAAATTTTATATTATTAAAATAAATTAAACAATCACATTAACCATATAATGAAAAATTAGATTTTTCTGTATATGTTAACTGTTGAAAAACCCATTTCGAATTTTTTAATCAGTTTTTTTTTTATATATTTTTAAATAATAAGATACATATTTTCGTAACACTATATAAATAGGAAGTCTTATTTAATATATATTTATAGATATTTAGATTAAAAACATATGTATATCTTTTTAATATTGTTTAAATTAAACTACATACAATTTAAAATGTATAAATATTTAAATTTCAAAATTTCGCATTGAACAAGTATTAAGAATTTAAGATTTTCATTGAATTCGCAACAATGATTATAAATTAATAAAAATACTGAAATTTTCATATTAAATTTTTTATTATCAATGATTTATTATAAAAAAAATACAAATGATCATAAGACTATATGAATATGAAATTTTATTAATAAATTGTCATATTATAATTATACTATACATCTATGTTAATATCATTTGAATTTAATTATATATCATATATTTAATCATATTTATAAATATTTAGATTAAAATGTATGTATATCTATTTAAATATCGTTTAAATTAAACTATATGGCATATAACATGTATAAATATTTAAATTTCAAAATTTTTCATTGAACAAGTACTAAGAATTTAATATTGTATAAAACAAATAAAATTGATTGTTTGAATTTATTTACCATAAAATTATTGTAAATAAATAATAATGATTGTTTTGATTTATATATCTGCAGTAATTTAATAATATATATAGTAGTTAATATATTTAATATTTTTTAGTTGATAAAAATGAAAACGCAAATAAATAATGATACATGAACATATTTGCTCAATGCATACATCCATCCAGACGATGTGAAAATCATCCAAGGACTGGCGATTAGTCGTGCCCAACGACCAGGTACATATGGATGGATGTTTACCGAGTCCGGTAAATACTCGGTTAAGTAAAGATTTAAAATAAAATCTTTATATCCAGATAGAGGTCAGTCGCTGATCAGCTATGGTCCAAATATCAAACCTTTACTGGCTCTCTCATGGAAACTTAAATGTTCCCCAAAATTGAGACATTTTGTGTGGTAAGTATTATAGGGTACGTTACCAGTGGCAAAGAACCTGAAGAATCGTGGGATTGACTGTGATTTACGGTGTAGTATTTCTTGGGTAGAGGAAGAAACCACTAATCATGTCCTCTTTGAATGTCTACCAGCACTAGAAACTTGGACTTTGTCTAGAATTCCTTCCCATCCGGACATTTTCCCAACCTCATATATTTTTACTAGTTTGAATTATCTCTTTTGGAGACTCCCAAAAGACGATGATTTCAGCTATTTTCCATGGATCATGTGGTATATTTGGAAGAATAGGAATGATAAGATTTGCAGAAACAATAATGGGAACCCGCAAGAAATTTTACGGGTAGCTGAAGTAGAAAGGACACTTTAAGATGAGGCAAAATTATCAGTGAAGGAACATCATGGGACCATACAATCAGAATTACCTTGGCAATCCATGGGCACAACATAATCTGTTATGTCGATGGCGCATAGAGGGAACAAGATGTTTTTACTGGTCACAAAATGGTATTGTCGCATGATTGATTCAGACGACGTGATGATGGGGGCGAAGAATCTCCGAAGACGCCTATCACCTTTACATGCTGAATGTGAAGCGCTGATTTGGGCAATGGAATGTATGAAGACCCCGCAGTTCTCTGATGTAGCTTTTGCGACGGATTGTTCTCAATTGGTGAAGATGGTGTCGTTACCTGAAGAATGGCCAGATTTCGCTACACATATGGAAGAATTTCGACGCAGTAAGACTTTCGTTCCTACCTTTAAGATTGGACATATACCAAGGGCACAAAACACAATAACGGACAGGCTTGCACGCAGTGCAAAGAGTTCTCCTTCAGCTATGCTTTATGTCGATTCTACACCTCCACTTTGGTTTTCTGAGCCGGCAGGTCCATCTTCTTAGTTTAGGAGTTGTTGTAAAAAAAAAAAAAGAGATAACATAACATCTCCATATTCAAATCTGTATGCAATAATAGTTTTTAATACAAAAAAAATTCTACCGATTGCCACAGTGCAAGTGTTTGCTCTTGCGTTGACTACACCTACTGGTGAATGGAATGACGCGATAATATAAACACAATTCTCAACATTTTTTTCTCGCTATTTATGGACATTAGGTTACCACAAAATCTAGAAAACTTATTGAAGAAATAGACCAATTCATACATTAACAGGGGGTTGGAGTCTCGATCAGTACACATACTGATGACATGTGCTAAAAGATACATCAACGAAAATTTATTTTAAATTTCATACATGAACTAATAAAACTAGGCTAAATCATGCATTGACCTCTTTTCCGTTTGTCAAACGTTTATAGACGATGACATGTCATTAACAGAAGTTTACGTGTCGCTGAACTGTCTATTACGATTTAAAATAGTATTTATTAAAAAGTTTATTTGTCAAATCTGTTGAAGGGAGGATTCAAACCCCTGGTTGAATCAGTGAATATTGTATCGCTCAACCATTGTGACAAACAGATTCATTGTTTATATTCTCTATGGTTTAAAATATATCTCTAATAAATATTTAATTCTTTCTTCGTCTTCCCGTCTTCTAATCATGTGACAGGAAACTCACAATGACGTCCATTACTAGTTTTACTTATTTCTAGTGTTTTACTTATTTCTAATTTTCCTTTTATACTTGGTTTTATCTTCTATTTTCCTTTTCCTAATAGCTAAACCTCCTCTTGGTTTGTTATATATATGTAGCCTTAGGGCAATGTTTTATTCATACAATCAATAAAAGCTTTCTTAACCTATTACTTATCTCTCAAGTTACTTTGCTAAGTTCATACGAAAGAGCTTCGCATACGAACTCTGGTTTTCGAGTTGATCCTTCTTAATTCGTGGTCACCTCCTACACCTTTGTTTACCCGTTCTTTGAATCTACAGTAAGATTCCTATTCTGGGATTTATCTATCAAGGTTTCCTATCGCAGTGGTATCAGAGCAGTGACAACCTCCTCAAGACCTAACCATGGACACCCGAGCAACAGCTGCTATGTCTGAGATGAACAAACAACTTGAAGAACTCCGTTCTTCACAATCTCAACAATCAGAAGATATAAGAAAAGATTTGGGTGGAGAAATAGCAGAAATCAAAGCAATGATCTCACAGATCTTAAAAGCTTCTCCGCTTGAACAAACTCAATCGGCTGCAAAACCCAACCCGACGGATGCTTCTTCTTCCGACCAAAGTAACTTCAAGACCACGCCACCTGATGCAGAACATCATCCTCCTCTACCTAATGCGCTCTCATCCCGTTTAACAAAAGTCGGTTTCCCGATCTTCGACGGAACAGAGATCAAAGAGTGGATTTATCGATGCGAACAATTTTTTTCCATCGACAACACCTCACCTGAGCTAAAAGTCCGACTAGCTTCTCTTCACCTAACAGGAAAAGCTCTCCAATGGCATCATGGATATATTTCAAATCGCTACAATATATATCCTCTCTGGCCAGATTACGTTAGCGCGATATCCTCACGATTTGGAGAATTATTCTATGATCCTCTCTCCGAACTAGTCAGCTTGAAACAAGGCGGTGATCCTATCAATGTATACCTGGAAAAGTTCGATTGCGCAATGACTCGGCTCCAACTTCCACCAGAACATGCCTTGAGCATCTTCTTGACCAACATGAATCAGCATCTCGCTCTCCATGTTCGACAGTTCAACGTAACTACCGTTCCCGAAGCAGCAAGAATTGCCAAACTCCATGAGCTTTCTCTTCAACATACTCCAGTCAAGCCATCTCGTTCTTCTTTTACCCCATACCAGAAGCAACAAGTTACAGCAGCAACACCTAATACAAAACCTCTGCTCCAAAATACGAATCAAAAACGTCTTACCTTCGAAGAGATGCAAGAGCGTAAAAGAAAAGGTTTATGTATGTTCTGTGAAGAACCGTTCACTCCGGGCCATCAGTTGAAGCACAAACGAGCTCAAATCCTATATTTAGAAGCTGAACATGACGATACCTATGGAGAAGAAGAAGACGTCGAAATCCCACCTGATAACATTCAAGAAGATCATGATAACAGAGTCCCTACGATCTTCGTTCATGCTTTAAATGGATCACCGACTTATAACTGCATGAGAATCATGGGCCAATATGGAAAAAGAAAGCTCCATATACTCATTGATCCAGGAAGCACTCACAACTTCCTTGATCTACAAATCGCTAAAATCTTGGGTTGCAACCTCACATCTATCACACCAATGTCTGTAGCAGCAAGTGGAGATTTAATAACCAACTACAAATGCAGCGATTTCATATGGAAGACACAAGGGTACGAATTCAACACAGAAGTAAGAAGCTTACCTCTCGGATTCAGTGATCTCGTCCTTGGAGTTCAATGGCTCTCCACCTTAGGACCAATATTATGGGACTTCCTCAACCTCCGTATGGAATTCAAGTTCAACGGGCTCAAACATGTTCTCCGGGGAATCACACCAAACGATTCAAAAATCATCTCCAGCAGCAGCTTGAATAAGTTAATGTTGCAGGAACCGCAACTAGCACTTCTTCACCTTCAAGAAGTTAACGAAACCAATGCAGCGCAAGGACTCAACCCTGAAACAATTTTCTACCACATCGAAGCCAGCGATACAACACAAGACACTTCGGGCTCGTTACAACTCCTCCTCGACTCTTACCGGACGTCTTTGGCGAACCAACCGACCTGCCACCTTTCGAGAGGGATTCAACCATCGATACCCTGGAATCTGGTGCCAATCCAGTTAACCTACGACCATACCGCTACTCATCAATCCAAAAAGATGCTATCGATAAAATGGTCCAAGAGATGTTGACACAAGGTATAATACAATACAGCTCAAGTCCATATGCTTCTCCGGTGGTTCTCGTAAAGAAAAAAGATGGATCATGGCGTTTATGTGTTGATTACAGAGGCCTTAACAAACAGACTATCAAAGACAAATATCCAATCCCGTTATTGGAAGATCTTCTGGACGACCTCGGTAATGCCAAATTCTTTTCAAAATTAGACCTACGAGCTGGATTTCATCAGCTAAGAATGGCACCTGAAGACATACAAAAGACAGCGTTCCGCACTCACTCGGGACACTACGAGTATCTTGTGATGCCTTTTGGCCTCACAAACGCTCCATGTACGTTCCAAGGACTCATGAATCACGTTTTTGAACCTGTCCTTCGGAAATTCCTACTAGTATTTTTCGACAACATCTTAATATACAGCAATACTTGGGAAGATCACTTGGTTCACTTGGATATGGCTTTTGCGATTCTACGTCACCAGCAACTCTACCTCAAGAAATCCAAATGCACTTTTGGAGCAACAAAGATAGAGTACCTCGGCCACTTCATCTCCTGCAACGGCGTCAGTACTGATCCCTCAAAGATCAAAGCCGTCCAGCAATGGCCTACTCCCGTCAATCAGAAACAACTACGTAGCTTCCTTGGCCTCGCCAACCACTACCGTCGCTTTATTCAAGGTCATAGTATCATTGCACGCCCTTTAACATTGCTGCTACGCAAAGATGCTTTTCTATGGACATCTGAGGCTTCTTCCGCTTTCCAAACATTGAAAGACGCTCTCATCTCTGCTCCGGTCCTCGCCTTACCTGATTTCTCTAAGCAATTCATTATTGAGACAGACGCTTCTAAAACTGGCATCAGCGCAGTACTTATGCAAGAAAACCACCCCATATGCTTCATCAGCGAGCTCTTGGTCCTCGACATCAGAATCTATCGATTAATGCGAAGAACTTCGCCATTGTCCACGCGGTGCAAACATGGAACCCCTATCTTGCTCACCGTAAATTCATAATCCGGACAGACCAAAAGAGCTTGAAATTCTTATTGGAACAAAAGATAACCACGCCTTTTCAGAATATGTGGTTATCAAAACTAATGGGCTACACCTTCGAGATTCATTACAAACAGGGCAAGGAGAACGTTGCAGCCGATGCTCTTTCACGTGTCTCTGGATCTCAGCTCGTTCAACTCACTTTATCACAAATTCACCATGGTTTCTACGACAAACTAAAGCAACTCTGGGACACCGATCAGAACCTTCACAAAATAATCATCGATCTCCAAAGTCAAGCTTCTAAACACTCGGCTTACTCCTTTACTAACGGAGAATTGCGAAGAAAGGGAAAGCTAGTGGTTGGTGATGATCCAGACGTCAAGCTCCACATCTTTAAATGGCTACACGATTCCGCCATAGGTGGATGGTGTTAGGAGTTTTTAAGGCTCCTAAAGCAAATGTTGTAGTATGAGTGAATGTCGAACCAGTTCTGAGGGATTCAAAGCACCAAGAATGCAAGTACCTACTTAATCTAAGTGCAACCGATAATTTAGATGGTTTTAAACTACTACTAATTATAGAATGCAATAACAGAATGATAAAACAATAAAATGAAGAAGCTTTCTTTGTTATGATAAAATAGAACTCATGGGTATAGGAATTAGACCTTGGGTGATCAAGTTTCAAACTAAAGATGGCAAATGATCAATCAAGCTATCAACCTTAAGCTTAGACACAAACCTAAACAAACTCTATGTCTAGATGAATGTTCATTTGCTAACACATTTCAAACATCAAATGTCTTTGGTTGAATAATATGAAAGCAATCATTACTAGCAAGTCTATTGGCTATCTTAACACCTTTAACAACAAATGTCTTTGGTAAAGTATGTTAAAAGCTTAGGAGAGTTATCTCAGGCATTTCATTGAACACCTTGTGGGTGGGAAATGCCTAAAGATCAACTTTTGAGTGGCCAACTCAGAAGATGCATTATGAATACTCTACTAGCAAGGAATAAGAATGATCTACACTAAAACATCCTAGATCTAGCCTAATCACCCTTAATCTCCTAGCCCATGAATTCAGTGGTGAATTACTCACTAATTTCCATGATTCTTCTTAAACCCATATTGGATTTCAGATTAATCATGAAGAGAGATACAGATAATGGAATAGAAATCAACAGGATAACAAGAACATATGATCAAATGAATCAAAGAGATGAACTTTTCCAAGAGGTTTTTGGTGGTTTTCTCAAAGATCCAAGATAATCTGCCACTAATGGCTTATAAAAGGTACTTAAACATAGGTTTAGGAAGTGTAAAAAGTCCAGATAAATTGCCAAAAGGTCCCTGGAAAAACATAAGTTTCGACTGAGTAAATGACGCGGAGTGAGGTGCAGGGGTCGCTCCAAGAGGTAGCTCCAGGCCTATTTTTCGACCTCCAGAGTGATGAATGCCGAGCTACCTCTGCCCCTCGCTCTGCAGGTCGCTCTGGCTCGGGAGCTACGTCTAGGGGTCGCTCCGGGAAGGTCACTCTGCGATGCTCGACCAGGATGGATATGCCTCTAGTAAATTGATCACAACTCCTTCAATATAGCTCCAAACGAATTGAAACCACTTGCGTTGGAAAGCTAACTCAATTTCCTGTGTCTCCACAAAATCTTAGCAATAGAAGATTTCTCTAAGGCCTCCATCCATGCTCATCTTTCACCCCTTTTGAGCTCCAAATGCACCCAAATGTCTCCAAGGACTCCATGTGGTACTCAATACGATAGAGACTTATGTATGCAAAATGCAACCTAAACATGTCTAAGTCCTAATCTATATGATGAAAATGCTTATGAATGAATGGGTAAAACAATGCAAATATGTAAAATATCAACTCCCCCACACTAGTCCTTTACTTGTCCGCAAGTAAACTTTCAAGGACACATGAGAAGAGGTTTGAAGGAGGGGACTCATAATCAATAGAAACTCTTCTTAGTTCTCAACCTAACAACCTTGCATAATCAAACCAAATAGCAAGAGCAAAGATTTTATCCATCTCTAACTTCTCTAGGCCTATCGCAACTCCTTTGATCTCTACACTCATAAATCATGCATTCACAAACTACAAATCCACATCTCTCTAACATTCATGAAGCAAACTCAATAGAAGTCTCACAAATGGTCAACTGGTCCAAGTCATTTGGTTTGGTAAGATAAGGGCTTTATTGCAAAGTTAAATAAGAGGTTCAAAATGATCTTTTAAGGTGGTTTACTCTCAAAACAAAGTAGCCTTGACATTACACATAATATATCTAAGAAAGGGATCAACTCATGCATACAATGCTCAATCTCCATTGTTCTACCCTTTCCCAAACATACAAGATATTCAATTGTTCCTCAATGTCAAACCCAACTCACATCTCTCACCAAAAGATCCCAAGAACATTTTTCACATCAGACTCTTTCTTTTCGAAATCAATAAGGGATTTTTCAGAACTTTCTAAAACAAAACTCAGCTCTTAACAACTTTGCTAGCCCCTTTTTTTTTCTTTTTTCTTTTCTCTTTTTTTTTTATTTTTTTTTTATTTTTTTATTTTTTTTATATGGGGACCAAGACTTTTCACAACAAGAGCTAGATACTTCTCCACTTATCCCATAAAGACTAGTCATTTAAGCACAAAGAGTCAAACCTTCCATATTCCCAAATCACAATCACAACACTCACCCCCCTTCCTATAGCTAGACAATAGAGTGACTAGTCTAGCAAGAATGGAGACTAAACATTGTCGTTCCCAATACTCTCAACATTATGCACATGTAAAGCTTTCCAAAGAGGCCTCACTCAACAAATAATGATGGTTTGGAAAGGAGGTATGGGTTTTGGGAGTGGAGTACCACTTGAGTTTGTCAAAAGATTGGTAAAAAGGAAGGGACAACTCAAGGGTGTATATCCATGACTTAGTACACAAAGGACCATATGCAAGAGACATTAAGCTTAGTTAAAACAGGAACTTGCTTCAAAGAGAGAGTATCAAACAATCAAATGAGTTTCAAGAGGAGAATTCAAGGCTCGAAGTCTACAAGCTTTCTAAAGGGTGCTCAAGCTACTTGCCATGATTACAAAGGTCATCAAATTCAGTACTTAGCATGAGCTTTTCACAAGATTGATATCCCCCTAATGCATGAATGCAACCTATAGGCTTCTGACTCAATCCTAAAGATGCAAATGATGCTACTAAATGATTCTTTTTGTGTTTTTCAAAAATTTTTTATGCAAATAAGAATGTATAATGCAATGCATGAGACTCAAAATCATTAAAGCAAACATGATCAAATGCTTGGTACCTCCCCCACACTTAAATCACACAGTCTCTGTGTGAGTGAGATACCCAATGGAAATGTAAAATGCAAAGAAAACATGTATAAACAAGGGAATTATTGTGTGTTACCTCTCACTGGAGCGAGGTGTGGAGGTCGCTGCTGCAGGTCGCTCCCGGCTGGAGCGACTTCGGCACGTCGCTGCGGAGACCTCGCTCTGAGGGCGTTTTTCTGCTTTCAATTCACGCGCAGCACGAGCGACTTAGATGGGTCGCTGTGGCAACGTCGCTCCCAGCTGGAGCGACTTCTCCCCCTCGCTCCTAGACTTCGCTCTGATATCCGATTTTCTACTCAATACCTGCACACAACTTCACTTTCCCATTGTTTTATGCAGTAAGATGAAAATGAAAATACTGATGCAATATGTACAAGGATACACATGGGACTTCCTCCCAAGCGAGCTTGTTTTAAGTCTCTAGCTTGACTTTGCCTCCTTTGGATCAGGCTGGGGTAGGTGCAGAAAGTGGAGTTGACACCCCATCTTCCTCAGGTGGTAGCACATCAAGGTGATCATCAGCAGGAGGGCCCATGTCTTCAATGGTGAAGGCTTGTCCAAACATAGTGAGGTTCCTCATTTTCTCCTTGATGTCAAAGTGGAGGATGTTCTCGTTTCCCAAATGGAGGTCAATCTTGCCTTCCTTCACATTAACAATAGCTCCTGCTGTAGCTAAGAATGGCCTTCCTAGAATCAATGGGTCTTGAGCCTCCTCACCCATCTCAAGCACCACAAAGTCTATAGGTATCTCATACCTTCCAATCTTCACAGGGAGGTTCTCTAGGATGCCTACAGGATACTTCACTGAACGATCAACTAACACCAGAGAGAGTCTACACTTCTTGTATTGAGTGAATCCAAGCTTCTTTGCCACAGACAAAGGCATCAAGCTGACACTAGCCCCCAAATCGCATAGACACTTCTCAAACACCATGGGTCCAAGAGCACAAGGTAATGTGAAGCATCCTGGATCTTCTAGCTTTTCTGGAACATCAAGCCTCTGGATGATGGCATTGCACTCATGGGTAAGAAACATCATGCCTTCCATCTCCTTCTTCTTTGCAGCTACAACATCTTTCAGGAACTTGCTGTATTTAGGAATCAGCATGAAAGCATCAATGATAGGCATTGTAACCTGAGCCTCACTCATCTGCTTCTCAAATAAGGCCTTGTACTTCTGTAGCAGCTGCTTCTTGAATCTACCAGGGAATGGAAGTTTGGGCTCATAGGGAGGAGGGACAGAAGAGTTCTCACTTGCTGGAGCAGCAGATTCACCATCCTTTGTTTTTTTCTTCTCTTCTCCAACTTTTCCTTTACCCTTTACTTCCACAATCTTCTCCAAGATCTCATCGTCTGTCTTCTCATCAACAATGACCACTTCATCATCTAAGTTGATGGCCACCTCCTCACCTTGTTTCTCAGCATCCTTGGTGAGGGTTATAGGAGGTAAGTGCTTACCACTCCTAAGTGTGATTGCTTTGGCCTCCTTGGGGTTTTGGTCAGGTTTTCCAGGTAGAGATCCTGGCTGGCGATTCTGGGGGATGCTCATGGAAGCAAACTGATTCTCCAAATTCTTGACAGAAGAAGCAAGGTTGGAGAATTTGTTGTTGAGCTCATTGTAGCTTCCATCAATCTTGGAGTGAAGGTTTTTCAGCTCATACCCAACATGCTTCTCACTTCTAGTATGAGACTCCAAGATCTGTTTCAGCAAGGCATTAGTGCTGCTCTCTTGAGGGGCAGAGGAGCTATGAGAGGGGTTTTGCTGAGGCTGATAGTTGCTCTGCTGATAACCACTCTGCTGGTTGTTGGAATAGGCTTCGTTGGTAGTTGTTGTACTGAAAGTTGGGATCCTTTTGTACCAGCTACCATTGCTATTGATGAAACACAATTCCTCTTGTCCTTCCAAACCCTCAACCTCATTGTGATGGGAGGTATCTCCTGGTGTGGGTTACCAATAAAGTTCACTTGCGCTTGTGTGGCCTTATCAGCAAGGAGTGTGTCAATCTTCTCCTGTAGAGCCTTTATCTCATTCCTTGTTTGCTTGTCATCACCTCTACTGCCTCTGTCGTGGTCTCCACTGTAGACTGCATCACTCTTGACCATGTTGTCAACCAGAGCCTCTGCTTCTTCCTCAGTTCTTCCCAAAAAGAACCCATTACTACCTGTGTCCAATCTGGCTCTGTACTTAGGGAGTGCACCTCTGTAGAATGTGCTTAACAAGCTTTCCTTGGAGAATCCATGGTGTGGGCATTGAGCTTGATAGCCCTTGAATCTCTCCCAAGCTTCACTAAATCCTTCCAAGTTCTTCTGTTGGAAACTGGAAATCTCATTTCTTAGCTTTGCAGTTCTTGAAGTTGAGAAGAACTTCTCCAAGAAAGCTCTCTTGCAGTCATCCCAGGTGGTGATGGAATCGCTTGGTAGAGACTTCTCCCACTGGCGTGCTTTATCCCCCAAAGAGAAAGGGAATAGCTTGAGCTTGAAAGCATCCTCGGACACTCCATTTGTTTTTGACAACCCACAGTAGCTGTCAAACCTATCCAAGTGATCAAATGGGTCCTCTACATCCAAGCCATGATACTTGTTGTTCTCGATCACGTTGAGGAGTCCTGATTTGATCTCAAAGTTGTTGGCCTCCACAGCTGGGGCTCTGATTCCCAACCTATGCCCATGAATGTTAGGGCGGTCATAGGTTCCAATGGCTCGAGCTGGGCGTTGTGGGTGTTGTGGTCCTTGTGGTGGAGGGTCGTCAGCACCTTGACCTTTCACATTTCCACCTTGTGGTAAGTTTTCCATGTCTGTATCCAACCTCTCAAAGTGAGCCTGTTGCTCTTCTGCTTGTCTCCTTCTTCTAGTTTCCCTTTCAAATGCTCTAATGTCTTCAACTCTTGGAACAAGGTTTGTTGTGCCTCTACTCCTCAAGTTCATACACCTGAAATGCCAAGGGAAATGAAGATGGAGAATCAGTAACAAGATAAAAGGAAAAACGACTTAGTCTCAAGCAAGTGACTAAATCTCAATGTTTAAATCTACTCGAGAATTTGGCAGCGAATTTGGTGTTAGGAGTTTTAAGGCTCCTAAAGCAAATGTTGTAGTATGAGTGAATGTCGAACCAGTTCTGAGGGATTCAAAGCACCAAGAATGCAAGTACCTACTTAATCTAAGTGCAACCGATAATTTAGATGGTTTTAAACTACTACTAATTATAGAATGCAATAACAGAATGATAAAACAATAAAATGAAGAAGCTTTCTTTGTTATGATAAAATAGAACTCATGGGTATAGGAATTAGACCTTGGGTGATCAAGTTTCAAACTAAAGATGGCAAATGATCAATCAAGCTATCAACCTTAAGCTTAGACACAAACCTAAACAAACTCTATGTCTAGATGAATGTTCATTTGCTAACACATTTCAAACATCAAATGTCTTTGGTTGAATAATATGAAAGCAATCATTACTAGCAAGTCTATTGGCTATCTTAACACCTTTAACAACAAATGTCTTTGGTAAAGTATGTTAAAAGCTTAGGAGAGTTATCTCAGGCATTTCATTGAACACCTTGTGGGTGGGAAATGCCTAAAGATCAACTTTTGAGTGGCCAACTCAGAAGATGCATTATGAATACTCTACTAGCAAGGAATAAGAATGATCTACACTAAAACATCCTAGATCTAGCCTAATCACCCTTAATCTCCTAACCCATGAATTCAGTGGTGAATTACTCACTAATCTCCATGATTCTTCTTAAACCCATATTGGATTTCAGATTAATCATGAAGAGAGATCTGAATAATGGAATAGAAATCAACAGGATAACAAGAACATATGATCAAATGAATCAAAGAGATGAACTTTTCCAAGAGGTTTTTGGTGGTTTTCTCAAAGATCCAAGATAATCTGCCACTAATGGCTTACAAAAGGTACTTAAACATAGGTTTAGGAAGTGTAAAAAGTCCAGATAAATTGCCAAAAGGTCCCTGGAAAAACATAAGTTTATTTGAGTAAATGGCGGAGTGAGGTGCGGGTCGCTCCAAGAGGTAGCTCCAGGCCTATTTTTCGACCTCCAGAGTGATGAAATGCCGAGCTACCTCTGCCCCTCGCTCTGCAGGTCGCTCTGGCTCGGAAGCTACGTCTAGGGGTCGCTCCGGGAAGGTCACTTTGCGATGCTCGACCAGGATGGATATGCCTCTAGTAAATTGATCACAACTCCTTCAATATAGCTCCAAACGAATTGAAACCACTTGCGTTGGAAAGCTAACTCAATTTCCTGTGTCTCCACAAAATCTTAGCAATAGAAGATTTCTCTAAGACCTCCATCCATGCTCATCTTTCACCCCTTTTGAGCTCCAAATGCACCCAAATGTCTCCAAGGACTCCATGTGGTACTCCAATACCTGATAGAGACTTATGTATGCAAAATGCAATCTAAACATGTCTAAGTCCTAATCTATATGATGAAAATGCTTATGAATGAATGGGTAAAACAATGCAAATATGTAAAATATCAGTGGACATTCAGGCAGAGACTCGACATTACAACGTATCAAGACGTTGTTCTTCTGGCCAAAAATGAGCTTGGAAACTCAGAATTATGTTCGGAATTGTTCAACATGTCAGCAAAATAAGTATGATTTGGCGTGAAACCAGGTCTGTTACAACCTCTTCTGGTACCTGCGGTGTATGGGAATCGATAAGTCTCGACTTCATTGAAGGCTTACCACCATCTTCGGTAAACATTGCATCTTGGTGGTCGTTGATAGACTTAGCAAGAACGCCACTTCTTAGCTTTGTCACATCCTTATACGGCAATGGACATCGCAAAACTCTACTTGGATCAGGTTTTCCGTCTACGGTATGCCCAAAGACATCCTGGCGGCAGAGATCCAACATTTTAAGTGATGTTTGGCGTGAGTTGTTTCGTGTTCATGGAGTCGACCTCAACTTCTCGACTGCCTATCACCCTCAAACTGACGGTCAGACAGAAGTCACAAACAAAACATTGGAAACATATCTTCGGTGCATGACTTCTGACTCGCCACACTCTTGGAGTTCATGGCTTCCGTTGGCCGAATGGTGGTATAATACAACATACCATTCCGCGATCCACAGCACTCCTTATTAGATCATTTATGGCCAGCCCCCACCAGTGCATATGCCTTACTTACCCGGCGAAAGCTCTTCTCCTAACATTGATCGAACCTTACAAAAACGCGAAGCAGTAATTGACCTCATGAAGTTCCATCTTCGTGCTCAGAATAGAATGAAACGGTATGCGATGCTCGCCGTTCGATCGAGAATTCAAAATTGGTGATTATGTCTACCTCAAACTTCAACCATATCGGCAACATTCTCTCAAAGGCCGCAACATTCCCCACAAGCTTTCCCCAAGGTTTTACGGTCCGTTCCCTGTCATCGATCGTGTGGGCTCTCGTGCTTACAAGTTGGAATTACCTCCTACTGCTGCAATCCATAATGTCTTTCACGTCAGCCAACTTAAACTCTGTCCTAATCCGCCATCTTCTACACCTACACTCCCTCAGTATCTAAATGACGTCGGATCACGGAAAGAACCAGAGCTCATACTGGAAAAGAAAATGGTCAATCGTCATAACAAAGCGATTCTGAAAGTTTTGGTTCAATGGAAGGATATACACCACAACAAGCTACTTGGGAGTTCTATCAAGATTTCATTGCCAAGTATCCTGACTTCCATCCTTGAGGCCAAGAATGTTCTGAAGGAGGGAGTATTGTGACAGGAAACTCACAATGACGTCCATTACTAGCTTTACTTATTTCTAGTGTTTTACTTATTTCTAATTTTCCTTTTATACTTGGTTTTATCTTCTATTTTCCTTTTCCTAATAGCTAAACCTCCTCTTGGTTTGCTATATATATGTAGCCTTAGGGCAATGTTTTATTCATACAATCAATAAAAGCTTTCTTAACCTATTACTTATCTCTCAAGTTACTTTGCTAAGTTCATACGAAAGAGCTTCGCATACGAACTCTGGTTTTCGAGTTGATCCTTCTTAATTCGTGGTCACCTCCTACACATTTGTTTACCCGTTCTTCGAATCTACAGTAAGATTCCTAGTCTGGGATTTATCTATCAAGGTTTCCTATCTCAAATCATCTTCTTCCTCTCTATCATTAGAGCATGAGCCACCACTTCCTCTCTTCTGCTGCTAAAACTAGTGATTTAGTTTATGCCACTCAAGATACTGTTAGGGCTATTATAAAACGATTCTATAAAGCTCTCATCTAAATTCTCACCTTTTTTTATTTCCAGTTTTTCCATGTGAACCTAGTTCCTCCTTATCACTTTCTTAATCATCGCAACTGATAGTAAAACTCAAATCAATATATAGAAAATGAAGCAAAAAAAAAGCGAAAGATTCACTTTTTTCTGAAAATACTCTAACAAAGCCATTGTTCAAGGCGGAGACCTAGCTTGTTTTGTTTCAAATTGGCTGACCTGTTCGTCTGTGACCCATAAACCCATCAATGAAAGAAACGAAAAAGAATCAAATACAGATAAATAAATGAGATTGAGGAAGATTGAAATCAAAAGACTTACCTTTTTTTCTTCTCAAATCCCTCGCACTTTTACTACTTGACTATTTCAGTTCAGATTGGGTTCGGTTCAGTTCAGATTGTAAAACTAGGAACTAGAAAATACCTGGAAAAATTGGTTCTTATTCAGTTATGGTTCCGGTTCGGATATTTCGGTTAATTCGGATAATTCAGGTTAAATATCGGATATTTTGGATAAAATATCAAATAATTACAATGATTCATATAAAAATTTAGGATATTTAGGGTTACTTTGGATATTTTAGAAAAAAATATATGGATGTTTTTGGATAGTTTGGATACTTTATAATACTCTAATTTTTCAAATATTTGTAATACATTTTTAAATTACAAATATACATTTAATTATGTTATATGTATATATAAGTAATATTTTATATATTCGAGTTAAGAACCATTTGGGTATTTGAGAGTTTTAGTCCGATTCCGATTCCAAGTATTTCGGTTTAGTTCCAATTTGGTTCTTCGGTTCTGGTTTTTTTTTCCCAGACCTAATTACTTGTATTATCAGGATTAAAAAATAAAGAAATATGTTCGTTTAAAATATTTTTACATTAAAATCTTATTTTAAACAATTTTTTACTTTAACCACAATGGTATCCACACATGTCAGCTTTACTAATTTCTAAATCACTTTTACGCTTTCAAAAATTACAATCGAAACCTCTTTCTACAACTAACGCGGCAGTCCATAATTATGGAATGTCTTAATCACCCCATCTAAACTCGCCGTAACAATCACCAGTCTCCACGCGCCGCCTACGGAAGACGTCAGCTTCTCCTCCGGCCACGTGGCGGTAACACGAGAGGAACGAGACAATCTCCCAGAGCTCTGAATCCCTCTCAACGCTCGCCATGATTCGCCTTCTTCTCCGGCCACTATAGGCACTTCCTTTCCCGTCGGAGACCAAGCCGCCGCGACGGAAACACCCGGCGAGTTAAAATACTCGAAAGAGCGCGACGTCTTCGCTTGTTTCTTCGCTGGGAATCCATCGTTGTCCCAGAGGTAGACACCGTGACCTCGTCGCACTGATAAAATATGTTTCCCGGCTGAAGAAACAAACGACGCCGACGATTGTCTCCCAAACTTCGCAGAAGCTGAAGAGAAAATTTTCAGACATCAAGACACAAACTCGAAACAGTAAACTGTGAGAAACTTAAAAGATTCATTTTCCAACATACCTTTGAATTTGTGAAGGATCTGTGATCTATCAAAGATCCGGAGCTTCGAGTCGTCGGAAGATACCATGACTTTCTCGGAGCTTCCCGGCAAAAATTCCACGGCGGTGATTCTGTTCCGTCCTCTGATATGAATATGCTCTTCCGTTAACACTTCGTCACCTGAGATTTGATAGAACCTGCAGTCTCCGGTGATGCAACCAACCACGAACCCCTGAATACAAAAACAGGGCAAAGTTGCAAACTTTAGAATCTCAGAAACAGAGCAAAGCTGCGATCTTTCGTGTGAAGAGAAAACTTGAATTGAAAATTACATTTCCATTGGGTTGGTAACAGATTGCTGAAATAGAGTCACGAGCATCGGTCCAAGCGACGACTCTCTGCTCCGATAAACCCCAGATTCGAGCTTTTCCATCTATGGATCCGCTTATGAAGTTGTTCTTGTTCACAGGGTTGAACTGAACACAAGTCACTGTATTACACAAAATGCAACAACAGTGAGTCACTTTTACTTACCCAATCTGTTTCTTTTTTAACTTAGTTACAGATCAAAAGTTACCGTAGTTGTTATGATGAAAGACATGAAGACACTCATCAGAACCAACTCTCCACAACCGAACTGTCTTGTCCTTAGAAGCTGAAAGAAGCAACTGCAAAAACCCATAGACAGATTCTCATAAGAAAATGAATCAAGAAATTACAAAAAAAAAAAAAAAAAAAAAAACAAACAAACAAACAACAAAAAGACTAATAAACTCACATTTGAGTCTGACCATGCCAAGGCCAAGACATCTCCGGTGTGACCATAGAGTTCTTGAAACGGTGTTTCTTCGATATAAAAAGCTTTCTGAGGGAACATAACCAATGCTTCTTGTTCCCTCATTAGCTCTTGTCCGACAAAAGAGGCTGATAACGTGTTTCGCCATATCTTTACAACTCCATCTTCGCCTCCGGTCGCTAAGAACTTACCGTCAGGACTAAACTTCAACGCCCAAATCTTCCCTTTGTGTCCATTAATCTCTTGTACCTTGTAGGCTGCGGATAACTCCACATGACTCTTCTTGTTAGTCTTCACTTTCACTTTGCTCATCATCACTTCTTCCTTTGACTTGTATTCGAAATCTTTACCATGTTCCCCTACGAAGCACTCGAACAACCATTTCTTCGCGCTCGTCTTCTTGGTGAAACTCGGAGACGGACTTGAAGAACCATTACTTGAGTTTTGTTCTGATTCATTCTCTTCCTCATCAGACATTGAGTTGGTTGATCCATAGTTCTCTTCCCTTACACAATACCGCAACTCACTATCACCACAAGATGACTCTGAAGAGCTAGTAACCTCGTCGCTGTCATCATTTATCCTCTCCACACACATCGGTTTCTCCTCCTCGAGTAGACCCATTTTCTTGAGGAACCGTTCACGACGTTCCTCAACACTAACTGGCTCACCTGACCAAACTTGAAACTCTTCTTCAATGGACAGAACATCAGATGAATCAAAGAACTCATCACCATCAACTTCACTTCTTTCTACACTCTTCATTACAATCACAACTTCAAAAAAAACTGAAAAACTGGTTTCTTTTTCTTTATAGAACCCTCTTCTTGTAGCCTCCACGCGGTTCACGGACCGTAAATCCCTCAAATGTTCAAACCTAAACCAAAGTGTGAAAACCATTAGGAAACAAGAACAAGGACTCCATTCTCTGAACTTACATAAGTACGATGTCTTGACAACAACTTAAACTAATCGATTAAACAAAAAGACGGTTCCTGAAACCCAGGAAGTGAATAGAATAATCAAAACCAAAGGTGAAAGTGTGTGCGTGTGTGCGTGTGATGTACCTTTGACTCCGTAAGAAGCAATGACGCAACAACAACAAAACAAGAAGTCAAACGATGTTTCGGCCGACGAGGAACTGGGTCGGGTTTGGTTTTTGAAATCTTCAAGATCCAGCAAACTATCTTTAAGTTTCTCCGTGTGAGATAATAATTTAAAGGGAAAATTGAAATAGACAGAACATTCACGTTATGTCTGTGACTGGGTCTGGGTTCATCTATGGCGGCCCAATCAGAGTCTTGGCGGCGAAGTGGCCGCTACTAAGGAGACAGGAGACAATTAAAACCTCTTTCCCTCCCTACCCGACCAATTTCTCAGACTCTTTACTGTTGTGTTGTGTTCTGTTTTCGAGTTATGTCTCTGCACACAAACGGCGATTATAAATAAAAGAATAAAGTGTTAAACTTTTTGGATCAGATTCGTGGTTAGTGTGCAGAACAGACGAGAAGAGCCGATTGGTCGACAAAACCCAGTGTTAAAAGAGCATCAAAGTTTCTCATTTTCAATTATATTAATGTATTTTAATAAATTTTTAGTTTTTTTGTGACTAATAACAAATTTAGTTATTTAATTAAATTTTAACTAACATAACTTAAGCCATTTTATAATTAAAAAGCAATGTCATAATAGTTTTTCACCAATATTATTTTTATTTTTAAAAAAATTATTTTTTATGTCATATTAATTTTAATTTTTTTTTTATTTTGCTTAAACTTGATGGTTTAGTACTAGAACTCTAGGTCATAATAATGTTAGCGTTCTAATTCATCCAAAAGTATTAAAATGCGTGTAATTTTAAACTATATTACGAAATTTTTGTAATATTTGTCTACCCTATATTTTTAACATTTATGATCCTATAAGAAAACTAAAAGACAGTGCATTGGCTCTGCTTTGAGTATTATTACACTACATGGAAGACACTTCATTTTCTTCGAAGATTCGTACCATTATTTCTCCTGACATCGGTTTGTCCTCTAGCAAACAAAGAAATAAATATGTTTTGTTTTTCTCTTTTTCTTTTTTTTTTGTAACTTTGTTTTTCTTCTTTTCTCTTATGTAACTAATATACCTTTACTTATTTTCTTTGTGAGTTATATTATATATATATATAAGTTGATGACACATCATTATCTACATAAATATCATATTATCTTCATATTTTCTAATTTAAATATAAAATATGTTTGATATGAAGGTTATTTATCATTCTGATATTATGTATAAAATAAATGGTATGTGAAAATTATTTTTTCATTTTATGCATACCTTAAATATCAATAAAATTTAGCAAAACTAGTAAAATTAATTCTTTTAGTCATACTAATGTTTTTAAGTTTCTAACACTTTAAAAATATTATTTTTACTTAAAAGTTTAGATTTGATGAATGAATGTTATTTTTTCAAACAATTATATATATATAACCTGTTTTATGTATAAGAGTAATCTATTTCAAATAAACCAGAATATGCAATAAGTTGAAAATTAAACCCTTTTAACTAATAAAAGATTATAGTAAATTTTAGCAGATATATAATTAGTAATCATATATATATAAGAAGGAAAGTTTAATAAAAATAAACAGAAAAATAAATATGTTTTTTTTCCTTTTTTAAACTTTCCTCTGTGAGTGGATTATAAATTACAAACAAAAGTTATATATTTGATGTATATATATATAAAAAATCATGATAAAAGGCTCAAGATTTATATAATTAAATTATATTATTTGTAACTTATCTTTTTCCGGAAGGTAACTTTATGCACAAATAGTGAAATGAACTATTAGAAAATGCATTTGATCAAAAAAAGGACTATTAGAAAATGCACACGTGGGTATAAATCATTTTGATTTCCCTGTAACATGACCAGGGGGAAATTAATCAGGGAGATATTTGGACCGAATCATCATATATAATGAGACCATTAAGATTGCCACATTTGGGGCATAATCTGATACAGTGATGTAACAAGGACTGGAAAGTTCTGAATTTGAAATTCCGAAAGATTCGGTTTTGTTGGTTTATTGGTTCTAAAAATGACAACAATGATTATGATGAAAATAGTAAGAAATGATATTGAACCAAGAAGCTGGGTCGCTTTGGGATTACGGAATCAATAGATAAGAATCAGAGGTACATTGTAGTTCTTTCAACAAGCAGTGACTTAACATTACATTCATCAATTTTTTTGTACTTATTTATTTTACTTGTCAAGAATAAAGCAATTTCATTTAAACAACAATATATATATATATATATATATATATATATATATATATATATAATGTGGTTTCATTCGTAATCAGTACATTTTTTTCTACACAAAGGCAACAAACATGCGTTTGATAGATCATAGATAAATAATATGTATGTGTGAATCCTATATGTATAACACTAAAAACAAGTGTTCGGTTAGGATTTGTAGAGCTTCTTTTTTTTTCGTTTTCTAAGCGTATGTACACAGACACGAAAATACAAGAATATTATGTAGATCTAAAGGAAAATATTGAAACCATAATATGATATATAGGTAAGAACACGAACCAGCAATCTTGACTGTAATTTGGACTGAAAATGAACTTGTTCACGAACAAATGGCGGAATCTTCAAATTTTGAGAGAGAGAGAGAGAGAGATCGTTTATAAAAATATTAGTCGTCGACGATGCGTGCTTATATAGTTATAATGTAAAAATGTCTGAACAGTACATGATGTTCGTTGATGTATAATTACAAATTTGATTAGATTTTAAAATCATTGAGAAATATTTTAGAGGAAAGAAAGATAAAAACAATTGAAAACTTTATTATGACAACTATTTCTTCCCCGGCTAGTAGGAACGCACATTCTTCTATATCTTGTGTAGGCATACACAAAAATTTTATAGGTACAAATACAACATATCAACATTTGACTAAATGGTTCATTAAAATTTGGATGAAACTACAAGAACACCATTATTTTAAAGTGAATATCTTAACACACTATCGTTCTGACATTTAATTTTTAAAATACAAACATAAAATTGATTAAATGTTATTAATACATATTTTAAAGTGTAAGAACATTTTATTAAAGTTTTCAAATGTGAAATTTTATAGTGCGAATTTTAAATTTTGAAATAACTATTGAAAAAAAAATATAAATAAAATTTTATCTTGAAAACCTAATATTAAGAAACTACTAATGTGAACATTATTCTAAATAAATGAAATGAAAATTATACAGGTAACATAATGCGGCCACTAGCTACCTTTATTTTGTGATTCTGGAACCATTGGATGATACTGTTCAAATCTGAAGAGATTTGATTGGTAGCACGTAAATTGGTGGCCAATTAATTGTTTAAATCCCAAAAATCTGCATTTTGTTTTGTTATACGGTACCAAACCTAAACTCGTATCTTCGTCATGAGAATGATTCATGCACATAATTGAACCATGAAGTAAATAATTATAACCAGTGATTAAGAATGAAAGGTGATTATTAGTTTATTACAGGCTAATGGTGGATACATCTTGAACGTGGATTGTTTCGAGTTGGTGTACCATTTTGTAATGGAACCCTATCTTTTTAGTTTTATTATTTAAAATTCGAAAAAGGAGAGTGTTGTGAAAGTTTTCAGAATGAATAAGTTTTAAAGATCTTGTTCTTTTAATTATTTATCAAAATTTAAACGTTTGCTGCAATAGCCTAGTTTAAAAAATATTTTATTAGAGCTTTTTTTTCTTTTTGGGGTCAAAGGAGCTTTATTTTCTTTCTAAACGGAGCTTACAAAAATTTAAGTGTTGTTTTGTGGTTGAGTTTGAATTTGTTATGCAGTTCAATACTTTTATATATAAAAAGGTGGATGAGTTGTTTACCAAAAAAAAAAAAAAGGTGGATGAGTTCGAAATGTTATTGAATTAGTATTTTATATTCAGTGATGACCAATATGGCAATATGTATAGCTGGAAACTGGAATAAATTGTCTTATCGATATAGTAAACGTGAGTTGTTCCTAAGAAAAAACTTCGAGTTCTTCGTTCCATGAAGCCTAATAGGCTAATTAATACTATCTTGACGCTCAAAAAGGTGCCACGACTAATTGTACCATGCAAGCTAACTAAAATATTATGTTAACTAAGAAAAAATACTAATGGCTACTGTCTCGAGTCCCATGCAATTGCTGGGTTCTGCTGACTTATTCTTTGGACGGGTCAATTTTGATAGATATATTATATAATTATATACCATGACAATATACCAAAAAAACAATTTTTTTGACGAAAACATAATGACGAAATTACGCAGATAAATCATACAATAGCATAACTTATGTGATTTTTGTAGTAGTATTCTTTTGTTGACAATTATACCATGACTATCATCGAATTTGCGGTTGGTATCCAAGCTTACAAAACATCATTGATAAAACAACGAACATACAAAATTTCGGATATATACGACACAAATCTCTTACTGGCCACATAATTTTTTTATCTCCATGAAAATCCTTACTGGCCAAATTGTTTACTCGTGGATTTAGTTGTAGATAATGATTAGTACGTGATTAAAGATTGAGATACGGGTATCAATATCTTGTTAGTTGAAAAGTTAATTGATAAGATATTAAGATTTGGGTAATTAAGTAGAGTTTATGATAAGATTCTGCATGTGATCAATCCCTGGGTTGGGCTAATAATTCATTACTTTTTGGGGGTCAGGGTTGTATCTTTGTCATAGTATTTCCTACCTAACTATTATTTTTTGTTTGACACGATTTCGTATATTATAAGATTGCAAGAGGTATGTTAGTTTTGGACTTGATTTTGCATGGACTGTACTACAACCAGCACATGGTTAGAAAGGAATGTGATCGACCCAACCTGATGGAACATGATTAGTCATGCACCACGGCAGATGAAAGTTCCTAGTTCAGGTCCGAGAAAGACTCCCAACACTTATTCTAGTCAATTTAGGAGGGAGATTAGTGGTGGAGAGAAAAGTTTTAGGAGCAAGAAGATCCCAGAGCATGTGATTTATGTTTTACTATTTTTATTTCTGTTTTGATCAATTTTTTTTTGTGATGTGATTTATGTTATTAATTTCTCTCAAACGTACAAAGGGTTGAAGATGAAGTTTATATACGAGCTTTAGTAAACTAAATACAATAATCAATACAAACCAGAAAAAAATAGAGATATTTAATTTCTAATATTCTCTCTCAAGATGAAAAAAACTTACAATTACATTTGGTATTTGGACTTTGAATCTCCATGGAAATTGGAGGGGGTTTGTAACTGAAGTCTTTTATTTTTTATTTTTTGTATCCTGTTTGTAACTGAACTCATAAAGCAATTTTGCAACACAAACTGCTTCAGCAGCAACTCATATGTTGCAATCAGTACAAGCAAATCAATACCATTGTCTCGACTTCCTTCTTTGTAGAAAATGTGAAGTAAACTTTTTGTAACAACTTATAACACTCCAACCAATATTTAATAACTCCACAAACACGTTCTTGTCACAAGCAACAGAAACTTGCTTCCACGTGATGATTAACTGAATAAGGTTACACTTTAGATGTAACTGTAGTAGACTTTGTATTAGCAGCAACTCATGTGTTGCACACAACACAAACACAACATCACTGTGAATATTTTTTCTGCTACATCCATCCATATCAAAAAGAGAACATTAAACCATAATGTGTTAACAACAAAAACACAACCAGCTTCATGAATTAAAATAGTCAACTCTGGTCGACTTCTCCATACTGATTCTTAGACCAGAGAACTTTGCAAACTGATCAAACACTTCAACAATCCCTTCAACTGATCTCACTTTCCCGTTTAATAGTACCATTAGATCATCTGCAAAAGCCAAGTGGGTGAGACTCAAATTTTTGCAGCGAGGGTGATATCCAAATCTTTGATGGCTTGCTGCCTTGTCTAAGAGTTTTGATAGAACATCCATAACAATGACAAACAAGTACGGAGAAAGCGAGTAGTCTTGTCTAAGGCCTCTCTTACTCTGAAAATAGCCACACAGCTCTCCGTACGCACTCACATTCACGCGTAACGCACTTGGCTTATTCATTTCCACCGTGTATTACAAGTTAACAAAATTACAACAACCGTTTGTGTTACAATTAAATATACTTTAACTAGGGTAAACCCGTCCTACGGGCGGACGCGAGTTAATAAATTAAAAATCTGTTTTTAATAAAAATATTTAAAATTTTCAAAATTTTATGATTATATAACACCAATAAAATTGACTTAACCCAATTTGTTTAACTAATTGATTTAGTTAATGAATTAGTTAAATTTTGAACTGAAACTTTCTCAAAGAGAAAAAAAATTAAATAGAAGCATTTTCTGTTTTTTATAAAACTGTAATGACCTGGTTTATTTAACCAAATAGTTTAGTTAATGAATTAGGAAACATTTAAACTAAAGCATTTCTCTGGTTTTTTAACTATGTGTTTTTACGTGTGCCTACATATCTAATTATTTATCTTTTGGTCAAAACATTTTTTTCCCTTAAACTGTCTTCAAGTCAAAACATAGCTTATTATTTGTACCTTTTTCTATAGAAATAACGTAGTGATTTGATAAAAAAAAACATGGTGTTTAGTGTAAGGCTACTGTATGTTTTTCTTTCAAAATGTATTGACGTAAATGCATAGTACCTATCACACTCTTACCTTTTTTAAATACATATAAATGTAATTAACCATATAATATATTAAAAATTAAAAAAAAAAAAATAGTGGAAGTTCTTGTTATATTCAACTGAGGGTAAAATATACATTTCTAAATGTTAACTAAAATTTAAATAGTTTCTGCTTAGCAATAATACAAAATGTTAATATTATTTCCAAAAAAAAAAAAAAATCTTTCCAGTAAAAGAAAAAAAAAACTCTCCTTTTTCTATATATATATTTGCATCTTCACTTTGTAAGATAGCGACTTACCTCTTCTATTTATCAATCCCACTCTTTCTCGAGAATCTACGAGCATCCCGATCTGAGAATCACACAAAAATATAGAATCATATATGTTTGCTTCTTTGGCTACTCTTGAAAATGTACAATAAAAGCAGTTTGGTATATGAGAATTTAGAGAATGTACATGTTGACACATACTCAGGAGCCGCATAGCCAAATGTACCCATGACTCTTGTAATAACAGGGCTTGTTTCTCCCTTTGGACAGTCCCTCACTAAACAAAAGTCTGATAGTTTTCTATTGTAGTCATAGATTGTAATAAAAAAGAACCGAGTCAGTACCATTCTAAGTCCATTAAGACAGCACGGAGACTTCGGAAAGAGGGTTTATACCAAGTCGAGCAAGATCTTAGAAGGTGTATATGACTTAAACAGGGTCGTATGAAGAAAAGGCAAGCTCTTTAGCTGCATCAAGAGCAACCTTAACACGTGTTAAGAACCAAAATAAGGGGAAAAAAAGAACTATTATACACAGTTAAGAATTTCCTCAAATTTCACGTGGTCCCGTTCTGCATCTATTATTATTTTTTGATTCTGGTTCTTTATGCAAAATTTAATGGATTAACTTCAAGAAGTGGGTCATTACCTAGAGGAAGAACGGTTCTTCAGTACGATCCCAGCGTTGCATGGAGCGGATCCTGTAAAGAACGTCACCACGATTGCTGACAGCAAAGCACCAAATCTCTGCGTGATGTCTTCAACTGCACATCATCTGCTTCAACACTTTTAAAACATAAAAACAAACAATCACCTGATAGTTTCAATTAAATCTGGATTTATGAAATCACTTGTAAACAGATGATCCTCAAGACTCATGCATAAACTCGTACAAAAGAAGCCGTCGTTCATCTTCCAAGCAATAACCAATCAGTTTAACTAAGTTAGGGTGACTTAACTGCACCAAGTAGTTGATCTCTAACAAATGTCACAAACAGGTCAGAGAATCAAATCATGGAAACTTGAGATTAGATGACATAATAATAACGACAGTGTTGTGTGTACCAGACATTCTCGGTGACCTTGAAATCCATCAGGGTTAAGACACTTGACAGGAACTACAATACCTGTGATGGATTTAGTTGGAGCTAGAGTAGTCTCATCTATCAAACCTCTAGAGCAGAACAGAAATCGCCTTCTCGTATAACAGAGTTTGATCCAAAGTTTCTGGTTGCACGTCTGAGTTCGTTGAAGGTAAATCTCTTGACGATCGCTTTGCTAAGTATATCTTCTTTCTCTTATGAGCTGCCGATGATGATGATGATTGAACACTCGAAAGATGAAGGTCGTAAAGGCTACTGCTCTTATCTGCAGGAACATACACAAAGGGTTGACTGAAGTCAAAACTAAGGACAATTGAAAAAGGTGGAGACTTTTTTACTTGGATCACATGAATATTCTCACAGAGTTCATTTCTTTTCTCAGAACTTATCATTTGCAGAGAGACACTTGAAATTAAAAATCTCAATAATTTCTGGGAAATTCTACAATGAAAATTAAAAAGGAGATGGAGAGAACGTACGCTCAACACAAAATCTGAGGCAAGAACCCATTAATAGAGAATGGAAGTAAACCAAGATTACATGCTTAAAGGGAGAAACTTTGCCGCATCTGACGAACTCTGACTACAATGCCCGACTTTCAAGTCAGCGAGGAGGATAACAGACTTTTCCATTCTAATATGTGGAAGTTTTTGGATTAATATGAATGTGAGGAAATGGAATGATAAGAAATATGAAAAGAAGATGATTTGGAGATGCGTAATACTGACATATTTATACCCAAGAACACCCGTAAACAATGCATTGGCGATTGAATTAATGGGAAGTTAACTGGGAGAAGCCAAAACTCGAACCGTTTAGAGATTTAGAAGAAGCTCATACGTTGCCAAGCGCAGCAGAAGGAAGGAGAGAGACGATCTACGTTACTTTGCTTCATTAGATTTAGGGTTTTCGCGATTTGGACTGACGGGGCAGAATACATAAGCAAAGATTAATAGTCCAAAACACTATGGACACGTGTCAGATGCGGGATACACGAATTTTTGACCTGGCATCCCATGTGGCATAGCTAAGGAGGGAGCAAAGTGAACTTTATAATAATAGATTTCATGGCTAAACTTGAAGACTTTAAAATTGCAAATGTAATGTCACGTTTCGTGTCAATTTATATTTACTTAGGGGGGGGGGAGGAGGTTATTGATAAGCGAATTCTCATAAATTTTGAAAATTTTGAGATTCAATTGTTAATGATTCATGGATTTTAAAAGTTTTAGTAAAATTCATTGTTATTGGTCTAAGAATTTTCAAAATCCATTAAAATCTCTTGTTATTCAAAAAGTTTAGTTATTAATGATTTTCTAATTCTAACTAAATCGATTGGTATTGGGAGATAAATTCTCTACCTTTTTATTCATTAGACACAACTTTTAAAATATCATATGTATCCATGAGATTTCAAAATCCATATGATAAAAACATCTTGAAAACAGAAAAAAATAATTCTTAATCAAATATCTATTGCACCTACAATCCAAATTATATGTCCTGAGTATAATCATTACATTTTATATACTTACATTTTAATGCATAATAATATTTTTATCTTTAGCATTAAAAGTTAAGTATATAAAACAACATATAAATTACTAAACTAAAGTTGTTAATATAATATTCATATTATTATACTAATATTATTTTATATGTATCATTATTATTACTTTTAACAAAAACATGTTTTATAGAAAAAAATGAAATAATCATATGCTATATTGAAAAGAAACAAATATAAATCATATATTAACTTTACAAAAGACATGATAGAAAAAGGTAATACAACTTCATGGAATCTAGCAATCTAAAAAACTTATGATCAAATTTTACGAGTCTAACATAGATATATTTCTATAATCCACACAATTTTTAAAATCTATCAATTTTTAGAATTCACAAACTCGAAGGTTATTGATAAGTGAATTCTCATAAACTTTGAAAATTTTGAGATTCAATTGTTAATGGTTCATGGATTTTAAAAGTTTTAGTAAAATTCATTGTTATTGGTATAAGAATTTTCAAAATCCATTAAAATCTCTTGTTATTCAAAAAGTTTAGTTATTAATGATTTTCTAATTCTAACTAAATCTATTGTTATTGGGAGATAAATTCTCTACCTTTTTATTCATTAGACACAACTTTTAAAATATCATATGTATCCATGAGATTTTCAAAATCCATATGATAAAAACATCTTGAAAACAAAAAAAAATAATTCTTAATCAAATATCTATTGCACCTACAATCCAAATTATATGTCCAGAGTATAATCATTACATTTTATATAATGCGTTTTAATGCATAATAATATTTTTATCTTTAGCATTAAAAGTTAAGTATATAAAACAACATATAAATTACTAAACTAAAGTTGTTAATATAATATTCATATTATTATATTAATATTATTTTATATGTATCATTATTATTACTTTTAACAAAAACATGTTTTATAGAAAAAATGAAATAATCATATGCTATATTGAAAAGAAACAAATATAAATCATATATTAACTTTACAAAAGACATGATAGAAAAAGGTAATACAACTTCATGGAATCTAGCAATCTAAAAACTTATGATCAAATTTTCTGAGTCTAACATAGATATATTTCTATAATCCACACAATTTTAAAATCTATCAATTTTAGAATTCACAAACTCGAAGGTTATTGATAAGTGAATTCTCATAAACTTTGAAAATTTTGAGATTCAATTGTTAATGGTTCATGGATTTTAAAAGTTTTAGTAAAATTCATTGTTATTGGTATAAGAATTTTCAAAATCCATTAAAATCTCTTGTTATTCAAAAAGTTTAGTTATTAATGATTTTCTAATTCTAACTAAATCTATTGTTATTGGGAGATAAATTCTCTACCTTTTATTCATTAGACACAACTTTTAAAATATCATATGTATCCATGAGATTTCAAAATCCATATGATAAAAACATCTTGAAAACAAAAAATAATTCTTAATCAAATATCTATTGCACCTACAATCCAAATTATATGTCCAGTATAATCATTACATTTTATATAATGCGTTTTAATGCATAATAATATTTTTATCTTTAGCATTAAAAGTTAAGTATATAAAACAACATATAAATTACTAAACTAAAGTTGTTAATATAATATTCATATTATTATATTAATATTATTTTATATGTATCATTATTATTACTTTTAACAAAAACATGTTTTATAGAAAAAATGAAATAATCATATGCTATATTGAAAAGAAAATACAAATATAAATCATATATTAACTTTACAAAAACATGATAGAAAAAGGTAATACAACTTCATGGAATCTAGCAATCTAAAAACTTATGATCAAATTTTCTGAGTCTAACATAGATATATTTCAATAATCCACACAATTTTAAAATCTATCAATTTTAGAATTCACAAATTCGAAGGTTATTGATAAGTGAATTCTCATAAACTTTGAAAATTTTGAGATTCAATTGTTAATGGTTCATGGATTTTAAAAGTTTTAGTAAAATTCATTGTTATTGGTATAAGAATTTTCAAAATCCATTAAAATCTCTTGTTATTCAAAAAGTTTAGTTATTAATGATTTTCTAATTCTAACTAAATCTATTGTTATTGGGAGATAAATTCTCTACCTTTTATTCATTAGACACAACTTTTAAAATATCATATGTATCCATGAGATTTTCAAAATCCATATGATAAAAACATCTTGAAAACAAAAAAAAATAATTCTTAATCAAATATCTATTGCACCTACAATCCAAATTATATGTCCAGAGTATAATCATTACATTTTATATACGTACGTTTTAATGCATAATAATATTTTTATCTTTAGCATTAAAAGTTAAGTATATAAAACAACATATAAATTACTAAACTAAAGTTGTTAATATAATATTCATATTATTATATTAATATTATTTTATATGTATCATTATTATTACTTTTAACAAAAAACATGTTTTATAGAAAAAAATGAAATAATCATATGCTATATTGAAAAGAAAATACAAATATAAATCATATATTAACTTTACAAAAAACATGATAGAAAAAGGTAATACAACTTCATGGAATCTAGCAATCTAAAAAACTTATGATCAAATTTTACGAGTCTGACATAGATATATTTCAATAATCCACACAATTTTTAAAATCTATCAATTTTTAGAATTCACAAATTCTACAAGAATTAACCTCCCGATAACCCACTCACGGTTTATTTCAACGTTTTTGGTTGCTATGCATATAATGTTTTACCATTGTGTTAAGAAATTCATCGGTACATGTCCACAAAAGTCAAATAGTCGATGCCAATATCATACATATATCCGTGAATTTTTTTTTTTTTTTTTTTTTGATAACTCTGGTATCTGGGCAGCCACATTCCCAACTATCCCCTCGAAAGGGGTCCAGCGCCCCAACGAAAGGGATGTTAAATCCGTTGTGGCCAAGACTCGAACCCGTGAATTGGTCTCGAATAATGATTCTAATCGTTTTGAGCAAGTATAAAGCAGAGTTTCTTTATAATATATATATATAAATAATTTTATGAAAGAATTAGAGAGAGACAATCCTTATCCAATAAAAACAAGAAGAGGTCGGTGGTGTCATCTACATTAGGCATGTCAACTTACACACTATTATCTTAGTTTTGATATGATGCCCGTGACCAATAAGTCCATACCAAAACTTTAGATAATGAAAAGCACAATGTCTTAAGAAAATAGGAAGTTAAGGAAATGAAATATCACTATTAAACTGAAAATATTTGAGCCGTCCTACGACGATCCACTCCTGACCAGATCTATTTGCACAATGTTGAAGATTTTTTGTAAGCATTTCTTCCGTTCTGAATAATTATTTAATAAATCGTTTTCTCTAGGATTTGAAACCTGACTTTTCAGTAATCTGCAAGAAATTGAATAGTTTGGAATTCGAATCCAGACCTGGGTGTAGAAACTTTTAAACCTTAACCACTAGTTACGAAAATGGATTTAATGTAAAAAATTTACCAGTTAATTAACCTGAAAACAACATTCAGGTCTAAGTTAGCTATAAGAAATTCTCTGTTAGATAAGAAAATGATAAACTAAAATTCGTTTCGCTTCTAATTTTTAGTTTTCCACTTAATCACGTTCATCTATATATACTTCGTTCATATACCACTTGAACCCTTAGATTGATGACTTCACCGTTATTGGACTAAACTAAAGACTCAGATTTAGAATGGGCTTTAGTAAGGCTTCTTTCTTCGAGCCTAATAAGACAGTGTCCACATAATCAAGACTCTTAAGTAATTTTGTTAACCTAACTTATAGAGCAATTATTTCGGTCATTTTGTGGACCTTTTCCAAGAGGAAAGGAAGACTAATCTGACAGTTCCCTTCATTATATATACTAGGTGCTTAACCCCCGAGTAAACGCGGGTTTATGGACAGAATTTCATCTCAATATTTGCTAGGATTATTGTAGTTGTGTGTTTTGCGTTTTCGATTGATCATTGTTTTTCAAGTTTTCAGAAGATCCATCTTCATATTCGCGACTGCACTTGTTAAAGTGAACCCTCTACTTCGAAACTTTGTGAGAAGATGTTCGTCGTTAGAGAAGACAACACGTCGTTGCAGATTATTTATTTCAAAACTTTTTGTCACATTTTTTCATGTCATTTCCTTCTAATAATTTTAATTTGTTGGCTGCATGTTTTAAATGTGTATATTTCTAAGTTTGAAAATGGGTTTAACATGTACTCTCACTCGTTTTCCTGTATATGCTAATATATTGTGTATATTTTTAAAGGTGTCAATAATATATGAGTTTTGATTTACGATGTTATATCTATTTAATCATTGAAAAATAGCTGACTAAATTGTAGATATTTTATTAGATACAATAACTTTACATATGCAATTTATGTCATTCAATTGTTTTGGAGGCAATTCTAGCAAATTTATTTGGTTATATTTTGTTATTTATGTTCAAATTTATTTTCTAAAATATTGGTTGGTGAGTCAATATTAATTATTAATTGAGGATTTTCTTGAAGGTTTTTATTATTTTTTAACTTGAGTTGTGAAAGGAAACAATTAAAGATACATTACACTAAAATAACGATATATATATAGGCAAGTAGTATCCAGTATTTTAAAATGCCTAAAGTTTTTGCCTATTCTTTTCAGTAAATGTGATCTTATGAGGATGCATCTGTACCATTTTCCATTATTTTGATAAAGTTAAACTCGTTTAACAATATATTAATGGTAAAGTATTTTGTGTTTCTTTCTGAACATGTTCAAATGAAATGAATTAAGAATATGATGAATTGTGTAAACCCGTAAACACTTCGGTTAAATTCAAAAGATAAAGAAAACCTCGTAAGAGATAAATATTTGCAGGAAAAAACAAAATTTTAAGTGGGTGACAAAGATAATAGCAATTTTAAAAACTACACATTGAAACTACGGTTGACGGGCTGATAGGAATAATAATTTCCTATCACGCACTGTGGTGCTTACGGGTGTTTTCAACGTCCTCAATCTCTGGTGAATTTGTTGTGCTACATTCTATTCATACCTTCTTCCCCACATGGTGTTATTGGCTTGCTCTTGGTGGCGTCTCATAATCGGAATGATCTGTTGGCTTAGTTGCAGCCGGAGTGTGACTCATCATCCACCACAGCTAGATAAATTGTGCGAAACCATTTGATAAATCACTGACAATGCCATCCCAATCAGTGGCGTACCCAGAAATATTTTTTTCGGTGTCATCAAATAAATAAATTATTTAATTAAAATATATTTAAATAATAATAATTAAAATTAAAATTTTATTATATATTGATTATATATAATATTAGATTGTCAAATTATTGATTAAAAATAAATACAAATCTTCAATTTGGACTGAGAAACAAAAAAAAACAAAAAATAAACAATAACTAAATTAAATTGTCTAGCCCAAATATTAATGTGGATCCAAATAAAAACGTAAAAATATATTGGACTTTTGGTATATAACAAAAAGAAACAAATAAAAATTAGGAAAAAAAGGAAGCAAAAAATAAGAAAACAGATGCACTAAAGAGTGTTGAACCCGAATTGTGAATTTTAGGAGTGATAGAAGAAAATTTAACCAACTGAGTTAAGATAGATGTTTGTATATGTTTTACAAAGAAACTATTTATTATTTAAGAAGTACCAATGAGACCTATAAAAATGCTGACGTGTCGGCTCAAGAGTGATTGAAGTCCCCCATTATATTATATATTCCATAAAAGTGCCCTTTGATTGGACCCTCACATACATTATACAAAAAAAAAGAAGTTGTAACTTTTACTATAGTTGTTGAAGACTAATGCATTAATCTCTCCACCATTCTCGGTAGAAATGTCCTCTTTTAACATGTAGAGCAGCATTCTATGAAAGCAAGACAGCGAAAAAACATACAAATAACTTGAACTGCTACAAAGATACCTGCCAACTAACATTGAAATTTGTAAGCGTAACAACAATCTAGAAGAGTCATTAAAAACAAAAGGAACGATCATAACATTCATAACATGTCACTGTAACTTAACTCATCGAAAATGAGTTGATTCATTTCTCATAATCGGGAAAAATACAAATAAATGGGGGTACACACAATCACACGTTCTAATCTCCACGTGCCAAATCTTCCTTGTCTCGCCACACCGCATGAACCTCGTCTGTGCGAAACCGCTGCGTAAAGGTAGAGTCTTGTAACGGCGTTTCAATACCGTTAACGAACTCAAGTAGACCCGTGTAAGCAATCATGGCTCCGTTATCAATGCAGTAACGATCATCCGTTGCAAAAAGCCTACCGTCACGTTCAGAGCACATAGTCCTCATCATGTCCTGTAAACGCTCGTTGCACCCAACTCCACCAACTATCAAAACGTCTTTCTTGTCACAGTGAGCCATCGCTCGTTCCGTGATCTCAACCAACATGGCAAACAACGTCTCCTGCAACACCAACATAATCATAATAATCAGAAACCAAAGTGTCTCTCATTTTATGAACCAAAAATGATAAGAGAGACTTACTTGAAGGGAGTAGCACAAATCTGCTGGTGTGCACTCGTTGTTCTTGAGCTTCTCCTCTGCAGTAGTTTCGATATAACTCAAGATCCCACTGAATGACACATCCATACCTTTAACAGCATACGGGAGATCAATAAACTTTTCTCCTTTCTTCGCGAGCTACAAAGAAACAAACAAGTTAACAACATGAGACTCTTGAAAATCTTGATTCATGGTTCTTGAACTTTTTATACCTGCTCGATGTTATATCCAGGACGACAGATTCAAGACTCTGGCAAACCGGTCCAAGCAATTACCAACAGCAATATCAATAGTCTCACCGAATATCCTATACCTCCCTTCACTGTAAGCAATCACCTGAGTGTTCCCACCGCTCACATACAAAACAACAGGATCATCAGCACCAGTAAGAACCCTCCCCATCTCAATGTGCGCCACACAGTGATTCACACCGACGATAGGCTTCTTCCAAAGCTGCGACAGCATCCTAACGACAACGGCCGAGACTTGCAGGGGCGCTCCCATCCCGGGACCTTTGGTGTAACAGATGCAGTCGATTTCCTCGGGGGCGACTTTGGATGTTTCGAGAGCTGATTTGACTAGAGGAAGAACGTGGTCGAGATGGTGATGTGCAGTCTCTCTGGGAAGGAAACCGTGACCAGGAGGGGTTATGTATGTGTGGCGTGGGTTGGCTAGAATTGTACCGTCCAACGTCACGATTCCGACACCCATCTTGTTAGCTGAGCCCTCGAAACCTATAGCTATCTTTCTCTTCATCTCTTTCTTTCTCTGGTTACAGAACAACAAAAAAAAGGGATTAGAGGAAGAAAGATCCAAACTAAAACTAGTTTTAACAAGACATAGTTAAGTAAAGTAATCATTAGATTCGACAACTAATGTAAGAAACTCATGACGTAAGAATCAAAATCCAAGCTAAAAATTCCAACAACAAATGTATCAGTGTAAGAATCGATAAGTACATGTGAAACACACCTCCAACTTCTCGGAGTCAACTGTTTCGATCTAAAGCTCTCTTCTTTTCAATTCGGACCAAGGTTCTTCGAGTAAGGAAACAGTTGCCCTTTATCTTCTCGGGTTCAGTCTGGCTTAGGTTTCAAAATGAGACAGCAAAAGTGATGAGATAAATATCCTTCTATAAACTCACCGAGAGATTAAAGAAAGATCAAATCGAGCACTAGAAAGCGAGCTTTAATGAAGAGAGCGTCACCTCGAAGTACTGGATTCAGTGATGAATATCAATGGCGTAAGAGAGAGAAGGAGAAAGGAAATAAAGTAATAATGATTCATTGCCGTTTAAGGAAGATGACAAATTGTACTTAAAGGGAAATGCTGACTAGCGGTCTAACACGTGACCATTAACCGGTGTGCAAACCGGGAATCTAATACTTATACCAAAAGAGACGTTAAGTGATAAGATAAGATAGGATTAAGAGAGTATGCTGTCACAATACCTCCCTGCTTGAGCTCATCCTTGGCCTCAAAGATGAAACTGAGGATGCTTGGCGATGAAATCCTTGTAGAATTCCCAGGTTGCCTGCTCAAGTGGTTCGCTTTTCCACTGAACCAACACTTTAGTGACAGCAACATTGCGGCGTTTGCCCATCTTAGTCTGCAATATCTGCTCAGGTTCCTTAGAGGTGCCAAGATCAACCAGGAACTGAGGAAGGCCCGAGGAGGTAGCTTGGGGGTTGGGGCATAGTTTCAACTGACTGACGTGGAACACGTTATGAATCGCAGCTTCTCGGGGAAGGTCCAGACGGTACGCTGAGGACCCCACAGTGTCTATAACTCGGAAAGGTCCATAGAAGCGAGGAGAGAGCTTATGTGGGACCTTCCTGTTTTTGAGTGAGTTTTGCCTGTAGGGTTGAAGCTTCAGGTACACGTAATTGCCAATCACAAAGGAGCGCGGGGAACGGTGGGAATCTGCAGCTTGTTTGTTCCTGTTCTGAGCCCGCAGCAAGTGGAACTTCAACATAGATATAACTTCCTCTCTTTTCTGTAAACTCCGATCGATGAGAAGAGACTTACTTTCCCCTGATAAGTAAGGCAGATGAGTAGGAGGAGGTTGACCATAGACGATCTCAAAAGGAGTGCTCTTGATTGCGGAATGAAACGTGGTGTTGTACCACCACTCAGCAAGAGGCAACCATTTACTCCAAGTGTGGGGAGCTTCAGCTGTCATGCATCGCAAGTATGTTTCCAAGGTCTTGTTAGTCACCTCGGTTTGGCCGTCTGTTTGGGGGTGGTATGCAGTCGAGTAACGAAGATCGACGCCATGAACCCGGAATAGCTCTTTCCATACCTCACTGAGAAAGGTAGGATCACGGTCACTGATGATATCGCGAGGAAGACCGTGGAGCTTAAACACGTTATCCAAGTAAAGCTGAGCTACTTCTATCGCCGTATAAGGGTGCGAAAGAGGAAGGAAGTGAGCTTGCTTACTTAACCGGTCAATGACGACAAGGATACAGTGTTTGCCAGCAGATGGAGGGAGCCCTTCAATAAAGTCGAGACTGATAGATTCCCAAACGCCTTGTGGAACAGGGAGAGGGTTCAACAAGCCCGGCTTCGCTACATTCTCATATTTATTCTTCTGGCACACATCGCAGTTTCTCACATAATTCTGCACTTCCAGACTCATTTTCTTCCAGTAGAACAGAGATTTGATCCTGTGAAGAGTGGCATCCCGTCCTGAATGACCTCCAATAGCTGAGTCGTGAAGCCAACGAAAAATGTGGGTTTTGAGACTGACATCGTTGCCTACCACGAGCTTACCTTTCCTTCTCAACTCTGCGTTTGTGAACGTGTATGAGGGGTGAGACTTGGCATCGATTTGCAACTCAGAGATTATTTTTCTCAGTTGAGGATCAGTATGCCACAGTAAGCAGAGAGAGTCGTAGAAGCCCTGATGTGCTTGAGAAAGGGTAATGTGCAGGAGTTGGGAACCGGAAACCCTGGAGAGAGCATCAGCAACAACATTCTCTTTCCCTGATTTGTATTGAATCTCAAAATCATAACCCATCAATTTTGAGAGCCACATATGTTGGAACGGTGTTGTAGCTTTCTGCTCCACCATATATTTAAGACTTCGCTGATCTGTCTTTATGATGAAACGTCTGTGGGCTAGATAAGCACTCCATGTCTGTACTGCATGAACAACTGCCATCAACTCCTTCTCGTAGACTGATAAGGCCTGGTGGCGAGGACCAAGTGCTCGACTGATGAAACAGATGGGATGGTTATCTTGCATGAGGACTGCTCCGATCCCTGTGTTGCAAGCATCTGTTTCAACTACAAATGTCTTCTCAAAGTCGGGAAGGGCCAAGACTGGAGTAGAGCTGAGAGCGTTTTTGAGAGCGATAAAAGCCGTCTCTGAGTTCGGACCCCATAGAAACCCATCCTTCTGCAGAAGGCTCGTGAGAGGACGAGATATGATTCTGTAGCTCTGGACGAAGCGACGATAGTAATTAGCTAGACCGAGGAAGCTTCGCAGCTGCTTAACAGAATCAGGGGTAGGCCACTGCTTAATAGCTTCGACCTTAGCAGGGTCTGTACTAACTCCCTCAGCAGAGATAAAGTGCCCCAAATATTCAATCTTTGTAGCGCCGAAAGAGCACTTGGAAGCCTTCAAATAAAGCTTTTGTTGGCGAAGAATAGAGAAGACTTCATGAAGGTGCTGAAGGTGAGATTCCCAGTTAGGACTGTAGACTAAGATGTCGTCAAAGAAGACCAGCAGAAACTTCCGAGAGACATCTTGGAATACATGGTTCATCAGGCTTTGGAAGGTACATGGAGCATTGGAGAGCCCAAAAGGCATCACCAAATATTTGTAATGTCCAGCATGAGACTTGAAAGCCGTCTTGTATACATCAGCTGGAGACATTCGTAACTGATGGAAACCAGCACGAAGATCCAGTTTGGAGAAGTATACAGCGCCGCCTAGCTCGTCAAGCAAGTCTTCCAGTAATGGAATAGGGTATTTGTCTTTAACTGTTTGGTTGTTAAGACCCCTATAGTCGACACACAGACGCCAAGATCCGTCTTTTTTCTTGACGAGGACGATTGGAGAGGCGTAAGGGCTGGAGCTGCATTGAATGATCCCTTGTTCCAACATCTCCTTCAGCATCCTGTCGATAGCGTCTTTTTGTAAAGTAGAGTATCTGTAGGGCCTTAGATTAACCGGATTTGAGCCAGTCTGCAAAGGTATCTGATGGTCAAAACCTTCCCTGAACGGAGGGAGCTCAGTGGGTTCTGCAAAGATGTCAGCAAAAGAATCCAAAAGCGCCAATAGTGTTGGATCTGTTGCGAGTTCTCCCGTAGGGGCGGAGATATGACAAAATAGCATCTCTGGTGATAAGGGGGCGGTGTCTTCGCTGGGACTCTCGAGCTCCCGGATCTGAAGCATAGCTATCTGTGGCTGTTGGAGCATAAGCTTGTTCAAGCTGGCTCCTTTAATCATCTTGCAGCCAAACTTTGTAACGCCACGTAAGACATGCTTCAAGCCATTGAAGGAGAACTGCATTCTCAAGTTGAGGAAATCCCATAGTTTTGGACCGAGAGTCGACAACCACTGAACGCCCAGTACTAGCTCACAGCAATCCAGAGGTAAAGTACGGATCTCGGAAGTAAATGAGTAGCCTTGAACTGTCCACGAGAATGTACTGCACTTGAACTTTGTCAGTAGGTTGTTTCCATTCGCAGCTGCAACTGACATTGGATTGACATCTTCGAGTTTACAGCCTAGCTCGTTTGCCACCTTTATATCGAGGAAGTTATGTGTGCTTCCAGGGTCAATGAGGATGTAGAGCTTTCTCTTTCCATAATGACCGACAACTCTCATACAGTTGAATGTAGTGGAGCCACTGAGAGCATTCACGGAAATGGTGGGGGTTGGCTCAGTAGTGGATTCCTCAAGTGTCTGGTCCTGAAGGAGCTCCACGTCATCGACATCAACACTCTCAACGTCATCTTAGTCACCTTCCATGACAAAAATTTGAGAGCGTTTGTGTTTAGCTTGATGTCCTGGCGTGAATACCTCATCACAAAACATGCAGAGACCCTTAGAGCGACGGTCCTGCATCTCTTGATAGCTGAACTTCCTGGGGTATTTGTCGGTGGGGGTGCGGCGAGTAAAGGTGGGTTTGGTTTGAGGTGTGGGCAGGAGTGGGGTGGTGGTTTGGGTTTTGTTTGGTGGTGGGTTGGTGTGTTTTTGGGTAGGGGAAGGACTGAAGGGAGCTCTGTGGTATTTTTGTGGGGTGTGGTCAAGGGAGGATTCGTGAAGGCTTGCAATCTTTGCAGCAGCAGAGACTGTTGTAACTTCAAACTGACGGACATGGAGGGAGAGGTGAGGTTCATGTTGGTGAGGAAGATGCTAAGGGCGTGGGCTTCAGGTAGGGTCATTCTGGTTCTGGTGTTTTCAAACTTATCAAGGTAGGTAATGATAGAATCTGAACCTTGATGAAGAGCGACGAGGTCCGCGAGAGGGTCGTCGAAGAGGGCGCTGAAACGACCTGAGAGAGCGATGATGTAGTCTGACCAGGAAGGGATGACTCCAAAGCGCTCTGTCATGAAGTTACGGTGCCACTGGAGAGCTCTTCCCCGTAGGTGCATCGCAGCAAGTCAGACCTTGAGTTCCGGCGTGGTGTTGTCAAGATCGAAAAACTGCTCGCATTGACAGATCCAGTCTCGGAGATCTGTCCCGTCAAACGTCGGAAACCCGACTTTCGTCAAGCGACCAGCGAAGTTGTTTGGTGCTGGAGGGTGTTGGTCTCTGCTCTGGTGTGGAGCGAGCCCGGTGGGGTTCGGAGTATGTCTGCTCTGGTATGGGTGAAACCCACGGAGATCCGGCGGTTCTGGCGGACGGCGGGACTCCGCGGAGATCGGATCCAACATCTGAGAGCCACCAGCGTCGGTAAAAGTTTGTTTTCCCGGTGCTTGGAACTGAGAGATGTGTTCAAAAACCAGTCTTTCGAGCGTGTTGTAGCGTTCGTCAAGAGAGTCAGAGCGTTGGCGAAGCTCGTTGGTCTGGCGCTCCTGACCGTTGCGGATTTCCTCGATCATCTCCAGCATCGTATTTTCTTGGTTTCGTGTTTCAACCATGGTGAGATCCCGGGGAATCGAAATGGCTCTGATACCAAAATGAGACAGCAAAAGTGATGAGATAAATATCCTTCTATAAACTCACCGAGAGATTAAAGAAAGATCAAATCGAGCACTAGAAAGCGAGCTTTAATGAAGAGAGCGTCACCTCGAAGTACTGGATTCAGTGATGAATATCAATGGCGTAAGAGAGAGAGAAGGAGAAAGGAAATAAAGTAATAATGATTCATTGCCGTTTAAGGAAGATGACAAATTGTACTTGAAGGGAAATGCTGACTAGCGGTCTAACACGTGACCATTAACCGGTGTGCAAACCGGGAATCTAATACTTATACCAAAAGAGACGTTAAGTGATAAGATAAGATATGATTAAGAGAGTATGCTGTCACAAAAAAGCTCGAACAAAACTAATTCTATCTCTGTTGGTTTCAATCTCGGGTTCAAGCTTAAGCTCTGTCTTTTTTTTGGTCCACAGAGATTTAGGGTTCTGGTTCAATTTTAACTCGGGTTTGGTTTGACTATCAGTTGGAGATTTCGGTTTGATTTCAATTACGATACTGAATGTTTAACCAGCTAAATGTTTTTAACCGGTTAGGCTTTAATCGGCTGGTTTCCTGGTTTAATTAACGCTGTCAATTTCGCCTCTAATTAACCTCGAATTCACCCTGGTTTACCCGATATCACCCGCAGACAGGGGCGGACCCAGCCTTTGATGGGGTGTGGCACTTGCCACAGGCCAAATTATAAAAGTTCAAGTACATAATAATTTATGGATTAATGATTCAGCTCATTCGGCTTGAAAGGCTTATTAGTGCCCCATATAACTCGAGCCTTTTCCTTTTTGTTTTCCAAATTTGTTTTACACAATTACTATATTTTAGTCACTTTTTCCATAAAACAAATTTTCTTTTCTCCTACCCAATATAATCTTTTTCTTTTGTTAATGTTAGTTTTTACCTTTTATAAAACAAAAAGTTATCTATTTATGTTTTACTTAACAAGTATTTGTAACTATAATTTTAAAAAATTGCAATAAAATTATGTATGGTATATAATTACGTAATATTACTCAACACTATTCAACATTATGAAAATTATTTACATTTTTATTTGATTCAAGTTTTTAAAATAAAATGTAAAATATTAAAGTAATGTAATTTTTAATCGTAATATAATCTAATATAAATTAGTATACTACAATTTTTTAAAATAATCTAATTTACAAATTTATAGTTATATTTCAATATATACAAAATAAAATTTATATAAAAATAATATATATAGATATATTGTGCCCCATATTAAATAATTTTCTGGATCCGCCCCTGCCCGCAAAGACAGCTTTTGTGATTGGTAGCAGTTGCTGTTGGTATTTTATATCAATCACAAAAAAACATTTTAAAACGCTTCAAATCTTTTAAAATTAAAAGCTGGTTTTCGCCAATATTTACGGTTGCGGGCAGTTACGGATGGATCAAAATATTTTCTAAAAAATTAAAATTAAAAATGAAAATATTATAATAAAAATATATATACATTTCATATTTTAATTTAACATTCATACACTATCATAGTTTATTTTAAAAAACAACTTTAAACTAAAACTATTCACTATAATTTAAACATTAATATATATACATATAGAAGGATATATACAAATATAAACGTAACAAAATATTCTTGTAAATTTTTCAATATAAATCTTCAAAAAAACCTTTATTGAAATATAACTTTCATCTAAATTAATAAACATAATATTATTATTAATTATAGTATATTAATAATTATTATATTTTTTCACAATAGTATATCTTTTATATTTTTATAATGTTATAATATATTAATATTGACAATTTATTATTTAACCGCTACAGTATCTCATAATCAACCAGTCACAAATATCCCGCAAATGCAACTAATCATACAAAACGCTTAATAACACTTGAAACCGCAACCACCCGCATCCGCAAACTCCCACAACCGCAACCGCTGTGTTTGAACCAGTCAACCCCAAATGTATGTGTGTTCTAGACGAAGGATGGTTTGTTTTGTGTGTGCTTAGGCCTTGGCAGAAAACTGGAATCGAAGAACTAAACCAAAACTGAACCGAAATAGTTAAAAGTGAAACTAGATCAAATTTATATTCAAATTCAAGTATTGAGTCGTTTTTGGTAAATCTCCATTGATTTATATTGGGAAAGAAAATAATTGACAAGTGATATTTTGAAATTGTTGCTGAAATTACAAAGCTGATTTTGGTTTATCATATCTCACATCAAACTTGTATTTTATGTGTGTGGATGAGTAAATGTTGGCTGAAAGATCATAAATATTTTAATTATCATATATTTTTGAAATGATAGGACCTACGAACGAGATTTTTGAAAAATATCGGGATAAATTTATTGATATATTACCAAATTTTTTAGTTATGATCCAAAATTGAAGTTTTCATTTCTAGAATACTGTTATAATACTTGGATCCATACACTAGCAAGGAGGGCCGTGCCATAGTCCAAGCTAGTGAAGCATGTGCTTCAAGCCTTCAAGACCTGACCTCATATTTATTTTAAGGGGCCAAAATGGCAGATAAATTCATATAGCTCTATTAATAATCAGAAGAGTTTTTGTTTATGAACAGACAAAGTTCGAATCTTTTTTTCTTATGATCAAAGTTTAGTACTTCTCTTGATATTTTTTTTAAATAGTGGACCAAATTAATTTTTTTTTTTTTTTTTGCTTCCAGACCTATATCTCGCAGGTCCTGCTCCGCTAGCAAACCGAACTTGATCTATATTCTCAGCGAGAATGTTTGGAATTTATAGCTTATTAGAGAAAAACAAACAAAATTGTGGCAACCATTTCACAAATTTTACGATAACATTATTTTTTAAAATAAAATGTTAAGTATTATTATCAATTTTTTATTTTTGACAGACGATATAATAAGTGACTAGTAATAGAAATAAGAACTACACACATCACAAGGACAAACTACAGGCAGCAAACAAAGGCCGGTAGAATAAAACATTATATTTATCCTACAAGTTTTGTTTTATCTCTATTCTTTTATCTGTTCCATGCCTGTTTGTTGCAGATGATACGCAAAACTTAATTTTAGCTTTGACCTTATCATTTGGTTAAAAATGTAACATTATAGCAGTTGAGACTGGCCGAGGGCTTGCTTATTACAGATCTCCTTTGGTTCTATGTGCTTATTCTTCTTTTTCTCAATATGGAAACTCACCATTAGACGCATATTTGGATAAATCAATGGTAGATATAGTTAGAGCACCCGCAACGGAGCAACATAACGAGTCCTTAGCGCTAAATCTTGGGTTAGGAGGAATAGAATAATATTATTTAGCTCAAGTAATGTAAGGATTGGTCCTTACATAAGTATTTTTAGGACTTGATCCTTATGTATGTGGCAGTGTGTGAATGGGTCAGTGGGTGTTTGTGTTTCGTATTGCAAAAAAAAATTGGTCATTCTCGACCGAAGCCGAGGAAAAAAAATTCCTCTCGACGAAAAAGTCGATTTCTCTCGTAAGGTAAATCGAAGTCTTCTCTTGTAGATTTATCGATTTAGATTAGTTTGCATCTTGTTTTCCTCTCAATTTAGGGTTCGGTTTTGGGTTTTCAATCGATTTGGGGATGTTTTCGTTTGAAATTAGGGTTTGAAAACGATTTGGATATAAATCGATTTGGAGATTTTTTGCGTTTGTAGTTAGGGTTTGAAAACGATTTGGGTATAAATTGAAGAACACCACTGGACTTACAATTTTGGTTAGAGTCTTTAACTATTCAAACAAAATTTTTTTTTTTAAAAAATAATTTTTTAATGCTAAGGACTCCAATGGTGGTAACACCATTGGAGATGCTCTTACAATTAAAGTTTGAATGTGGCGACATAGTGAAAAGGCAATTCAAACACAATATAACCTATTATATGTAAAATAGGTATACTAATGGAGTAGAAGAAAACAAGCTTCAAAACTAAGAATCGTTGATTCAACGATAAACAAGATATTAAGAACGTGTTTTGGTATTTAAGTCTAAAAACTAGATTTTGATCCGCGCAACCGCGCGGGTGTTTGTTTTCATTTATTTTTGTATAAACATTTTGTTTTCAATTCTAAATTGGTATATATTATAGTTTATATGGGGTGTGTACATCAATTTTTAAAACATAATAATTATACCGTACAATTTTTTTCATTGAATAGATTATTTTAAACTTTCACATGTATTTGTATCTTCTTCTATATATACTTTTGGATTATTATTTCATTATTGAACCCGTAAATACACGTAAAGATTGGCAAAATATTGTTTTATTGTCATCTCCAAAGATATTGTAACAATTTAACAAATTTAGAAAATTTTGCAAAAACTAAACTTTTAGCTTCATAGATTCATATTATCGAGTAAATAATTAAAATTTTAGTTTTAGTTTTTTTTTTTTAAAAATAAACTATATAATTTCAAAATTGCTTTCATTGGTATAAAAGGTACTATAGATTAATCATTGTTAGATAATGATGATTTTTTTTATTTAAATAAAAAACTTTAAAATTTTAAAAGTTAACATCGACAAATATTTAAATAATTAACATATGGAAGTATACTATTACAACTTTAAATTATATCTATTTCATTTATACTATCTATAAATTCAATGGGTCATCTATTGTTTACGGAAATAATAAATATGTGAGCTTGATCGCCAAGCTTTGAAATAAATACTTAGAATATCCTATAATTTATTACAACATTCGAAAATTATTTTATATTTAAAAGTAGATACTGTTTTGATTAGTTATAACCGAATAGAACTTAATCTTTAATTAATTTGAATTTTAATAAAAATAGATGTAGATATTATTGTTGCAACTGAATGAGATTCAAATTCTTAAAGACGTTAACGATGCATCAACGTCATCTTCTCCAAATGCTCAATGTGTTCAGTAAATTATTAACAAATGTTCAGAGCTTAGAATCAAATATTTTTTAGTAAATGATAGGGCAACTAAATCAACGTAATTGTATCAAGCGGCCATAATATAAATATTGTCTTCTGCTTTTATTGACTGCAAAAACAACATTACAAAAACACAATAAGTCATATAATCTGGGAAGACGTCTATAACCGTCAAAATCGACATGAACTTCATATTCATTACAAATCAGAAACAGTAAAGATGATATTTGTTTATTATATAGTAACACTTTCGAGACGTGAATGAGTTATAGACGTTTATGTCTTTGACTGAAAAACAAAAATAATCTTGATTTTTTCATTAGAATGAGTTATAGACGTTTATGTCTTTGACTGAAAAACAAAAATAATCTTGATTTTTTCATTAGAATGAGTTATAGACGTTTATGTCTTTGACTGAAAAACAAAAATAATCTTGATTTTTTCATTAGAATGAGTTATAGACGTTTATGTCTTTGACTGAAAAACAAAAATAATCTTGATTTTTTCATTAGAATGAGTTATAGACGTTTATGTCTTTGACTGAAAAACAAAAATAATCTTGATTTTTTCATTAGAATGAGTTATAGACGTGAATGAATTTACCGTCTCTTTTGCTATTAGTTCATTTGGTTTTAGAGTAGTATAGAGTAGATGTCGAGATGTGTATTTAATAATGTCTTTTATTTAATATCAAGATGATAAATGATTGAAAAATGTAATGTGACCAATTCTAGTAGATAGCCTATTTTTAAAAAATAACACATGAAAGGAAGTCATGACTTCTCTTTTAATATAATAGATATTTACCAAATTATTAATAGTTTTAGTAGGTGTTGCTTACGTAGCGGTTGTAGGCATGACTTCAACCTTTAGGACTGGCCATGCTATTTTCTCGCTAAGTGCATCACCAATCAAGAACATATCAGCAGTTGGCCTCCATAAATATGCCTGATCATTGAACACCTTCACAACCGATACTAACAGCATTGGGACCTAGAGCTATATTGTTAACCATCTCTTTGGATTTAGATGAGCACACGAGACCTTTAGCAATAATGAGCACACGAGACCTTTAACAATAACCTCATACTCGTCATTTGTCCAATCATATATCTTGCATCTTGAGATTCACCTTCCTTGGTTTGCTAAAATGTAAGAAGGTAATGATTAGAGATAACACAATTGCTGTCTGAAGAAAACAAGATTTGAATTTTTACCATGGATATATCTTCAGAAAAGTTTGGATTCCTATCCAAAATCACTTTATCCATTGGCCAAGATATTTTGGTATCCCATAGCTTCATCAAGAGTTAACACATCCGTCGTAGGCCTCCAGAGTGAAGCTACTGAGCTTAGTGCAGACTTAACAACGAGCCCTTTGCATTAGGACCAATTGGTATCGACCAATTTTGTACCGGTTCAGCGAGTAAAATTCTCCTTCACCAACAACAACATCTTGATTCAATCCAATCCAGTATTTGTACTCGACTCCTTCTTTGAATCCACCACTACTCTCAGATGTTTCATCATAACCATTACTTTTGAGAGAACAACAAAAGAAATCATAAATGTCTTAAAACTAATTGACCAAATGTAATGAAAAGGATTACCTTCTTCCCAGCTAAGTCTCACACCATGCCCTTTAACTCTTCAATCTCACTTTTCATTTCTACAATCATTGCGTCTATAAATTGCAGAAATGCTAGCTTAGTAGCCGTAATCCCTCTACCAAACCCCTTACTCGTCGGTTTGTCTTTTCCCAAAACCTTGCTCACAACATCTTTCCTTATGTTATCAGCTGATGTTGAGTCCATTTGACTATCAAGTGACTGTATTTGTTCCTGATACATTCATTTAAACACAAAATAATTCATTGACATAATCTATTAATTATACACAATATACAACTTCCATAATTCTTACAATAGTCTCAGCAAACTAGGGCTTCACAGTCTACCATCAGCATGAGTGTGTCCCAATCCATACCTTACTCCTACTCACCTTACTTGGGTCTTTACTCTTTTTCTATATAAAGAGACATATCTCAGTACCATTTTAATCTAACAAGCTGTACAATATATAGATGTTTGACTACTCTTTACCATATCTTCATTAATGAAACATTCCTTTTAGGCTGGTGGTGTGAGGAATCTGATTTCTTCTCATCTCTGTACTTGTTACCCTTTTCCTACAATATAAATATGACAGTGATTAAATCTATAAGACATGACCTTTAAGGATGAAAGTTAGTTGTAGATAACTCACCGTGAAAGTTTTGGTACTTTTGCTCTTAACCCAAGAGTTCCACACTTGAATGAATGGGATGTTGCTCGGTTTTAAATCTATTCTCTCAGCTACAGTCTTAGCGGCCGTACTTGTGATACTAGCCTCGACTTCCCAGCCCTCCACATTTCCCAGCTGCTTGAAAATAACACTTTCGCCACTCTTCTTGCAAGTTAAACCTCCCTGCATCACAATAAGCAAAGGTCAAACATGTTTATAATTTCATTTTTCGGTTCAACAAAACATATAAATATATATATACAAACCTGAATTTCTTCCCACATTGTTGCTTTAGTCGCTGCATCAAGATTTCTCCAATCAGCAAGTGTAACCGGAACATGTTCCTCACAAGAGGACCCGAGAAAAGGCGATAGTGTTCTTGAACCAGGTCCAATATGATCACCAAAGTCATTGAATGTGACCATAATCTTTTCATTGGGATTTTCAGCCACTCTACTCATCTTTGTTGGTCCTCTTTATTTTTTCTTTCACTTCATCCTCTGCTAGTTCAACTCCTTGATACTAGGAATCTCATCATCTTGGGCATTGCTAACTCCATCTTCTCCCATATTTAGAGCTTCTTCTTAGTTCCCTTTCTCATTGCTAACTCCATCTTCTTCCATATCGAGCTTCTTCTTCGTTCCCTTTCTCATTGAGAACTCCATCATCTTCCATATTGGCCGCTTCTTCTTTATTCTCTTTCTCATTGGTACTCCATCTTCTTCATCCTCTCCTTCTATCCCAGCATCGTCTTTATCATCTTAGACATTGCCTTCTCAGCATGATCAGCCTTATCTTCTTCCACAAAACCACCATCTTCGGTGTTACATCTTCTACCTCATCATCTTGAGAAGATGTTACATCTTCTACCTCATCATCTTGAGAAGATGTTACATCTTCTACCTCATCATCTTCAGAAGATGTTACATCTTCTACCTCATCATCTTGAGAAGATGTTACATCTTCTACCTCATCATCTTGAGAAGATGTTACATCTTCTACCTCATCATCTTGAGAAGATGTTACATCTTCTACCTCATCATCTTGAGAAGATGTTACATCTTCTACCTCATCATCTTGAGAAGATGTTACATCTTCTACCTCATCATCTTGAGAAGATGTTACATCTTCTACCTCATCATCTTGAGAAGATGTTACATCTTCTACCTCATCATCTTGAGAAGATGTTACATCTTCTACCTCATCATCTTGAGAAGATGTTACATCTTCTACCTCATCATCTTGAGAAGATGTTACATCTTCTACCTCATCATCTTGAGAAGATGTTACATCTTCTACCTCATCATCTTGAGAAGATGTTACATCTTCTACCTCATCATCTTGAGAAGATGTTACATCTTCTACCTCATCATCTTGAGAAGATGTTACATCTTCTACCTCATCATCTTGAGAAGATGTTACATCTTCTACCTCATCATCTTGAGAAGATGTTACATCTTCTACCTCATCATCTTGAGAAGATGTTACATCTTCTACCTCATCATCTTGAGAAGATGTTACATCTTCTACCTCATCATCTTGAGAAGATGTTACATCTTCTACCTCATCATCTTGAGAAGATGTTACATCTTCTACCTCATCATCTTGAGAAGATGTTACATCTTCTACCTCATCATCTTGAGAAGATGTTACATCTTCTACCTCATCATCTTGAGAAGATGTTACATCTTCTACCTCATCATCTTGAGAAGATGTTACATCTTCTACCTCATCATCTTGAGAAGATGTTACATCTTCTACCTCATCATCTTGAGAAGATGTTACATCTTCTACCTCATCATCTTGAGAAGATGTTACATCTTCTACCTCATCATCTTGAGAAGATGTTACATCTTCTACCTCATCATCTTGAGAAGATGTTACATCTTCTACCTCATCATCTTGAGAAGATGTTACATCTTCTACCTCATCATCTTGAGAAGATGTTACATCTTCTACCTCATCATCTTGAGAAGATGTTACATCTTCTACCTCATCATCTTGAGAAGATGTTACATCTTCTACCTCATCATCTTGAGAAGATGTTACATCTTCTACCTCATCATCTTGAGAAGATGTTACATCTTCTACCTCATCATCTTGAGAAGATGTTACATCTTCTACCTCATCATCTTGAGAAGATGTTACATCTTCTACCTCATCATCTTGAGAAGATGTTACATCTTCTACCTCATCATCTTGAGAAGATGTTACATCTTCTACCTCATCATCTTGAGAAGATGTTACATCTTCTACCTCATCATCTTGAGAAGATGTTACATCTTCTACCTCATCATCTTGAGAAGATGTTACATCTTCTACCTCATCATCTTGAGAAGATGTTACATCTTCTACCTCATCATCTTGAGAAGATGTTACATCTTCTACCTCATCATCTTGAGAAGATGTTACATCTTCTACCTCATCATCTTGAGAAGATGTTACATCTTCTACCTCATCATCTTGAGAAGATGTTACATCTTCTACCTCATCATCTTGAGAAGATGTTACATCTTCTACCTCATCATCTTGAGAAGATGTTACATCTTCTACCTCATCATCTTGAGAAGATGTTACATCTTCTACCTCATCATCTTGAGAAGATGTTACATCTTCTACCTCATCATCTTGAGAAGATGTTACATCTTCTACCTCATCATCTTGAGAAGATGTTACATCTTCTACCTCATCATCTTGAGAAGATGTTACATCTTCTACCTCATCATCTTGAGAAGATGTTACATCTTCTACCTCATCATCTTGAGAAGATGTTACATCTTCTACCTCATCATCTTGAGAAGATGTTACATCTTCTACCTCATCATCTTGAGAAGATGTTACATCTTCTACCTCATCATCTTGAGAAGATGTTACATCTTCTACCTCATCATCTTGAGAAGATGTTACATCTTCTACCTCATCATCTTGAGAAGATGTTACATCTTCTACCTCATCATCTTGAGAAGATGTTACATCTTCTACCTCATCATCTTGAGAAGATGTTACATCTTCTACCTCATCATCTTGAGAAGATGTTACATCTTCTACCTCATCATCTTGAGAAGATGTTACATCTTCTACCTCATCATCTTGAGAAGATGTTACATCTTCTACCTCATCATCTTGAGAAGATGTTACATCTTCTACCTCATCATCTTGAGAAGATGTTACATCTTCTACCTCATCATCTTGAGAAGATGTTACATCTTCTACCTCATCATCTTGAGAAGATGTTACATCTTCTACCTCATCATCTTGAGAAGATGTTACATCTTCTACCTCATCATCTTGAGAAGATGTTACATCTTCTACCTCATCATCTTGAGAAGATGTTACATCTTCTACCTCATCATCTTGAGAAGATGTTACATCTTCTACCTCATCATCTTGAGAAGATGTTACATCTTCTACCTCATCATCTTGAGAAGATGTTACATCTTCTACCTCATCATCTTGAGAAGATGTTACATCTTCTACCTCATCATCTTGAGAAGATGTTACATCTTCTACCTCATCATCTTGAGAAGATGTTACATCTTCTACCTCATCATCTTGAGAAGATGTTACATCTTCTACCTCATCATCTTGAGAAGATGTTACATCTTCTACCTCATCATCTTGAGAAGATGTTACATCTTCTACCTCATCATCTTGAGAAGATGTTACATCTTCTACCTCATCATCTTGAGAAGATGTTACATCTTCTACCTCATCATCTTGAGAAGATGTTACATCTTCTACCTCATCATCTTGAGAAGATGTTACATCTTCTACCTCATCATCTTGAGAAGATGTTACATCTTCTACCTCATCATCTTGAGAAGATGTTACATCTTCTACCTCATCATCTTGAGAAGATGTTACATCTTCTACCTCATCATCTTGAGAAGATGTTACATCTTCTACCTCATCATCTTGAGAAGATGTTACATCTTCTACCTCATCATCTTGAGAAGATGTTACATCTTCTACCTCATCATCTTGAGAAGATGTTACATCTTCTACCTCATCATCTTGAGAAGATGTTACATCTTCTACCTCATCATCTTGAGAAGATGTTACATCTTCTACCTCATCATCTTGAGAAGATGTTACATCTTCTACCTCATCATCTTGAGAAGATGTTACATCTTCTACCTCATCATCTTGAGAAGATGTTACATCTTCTACCTCATCATCTTGAGAAGATGTTACATCTTCTACCTCATCATCTTGAGAAGATGTTACATCTTCTACCTCATCATCTTGAGAAGATGTTACATCTTCTACCTCATCATCTTGAGAAGATGTTACATCTTCTACCTCATCATCTTGAGAAGATGTTACATCTTCTACCTCATCATCTTGAGAAGATGTTACATCTTCTACCTCATCATCTTGAGAAGATGTTACATCTTCTACCTCATCATCTTGAGAAGATGTTACATCTTCTACCTCATCATCTTGAGAAGATGTTACATCTTCTACCTCATCATCTTGAGAAGATGTTACATCTTCTACCTCATCATCTTGAGAAGATGTTACATCTTCTACCTCATCATCTTGAGAAGATGTTACATCTTCTACCTCATCATCTTGAGAAGATGTTACATCTTCTACCTCATCATCTTGAGAAGATGTTACATCTTCTACCTCATCATCTTGAGAAGATGTTACATCTTCTACCTCATCATCTTGAGAAGATGTTACATCTTCTACCTCATCATCTTGAGAAGATGTTACATCTTCTACCTCATCATCTTGAGAAGATGTTACATCTTCTACCTCATCATCTTGAGAAGATGTTACATCTTCTACCTCATCATCTTGAGAAGATGTTACATCTTCTACCTCATCATCTTGAGAAGATGTTACATCTTCTACCTCATCATCTTGAGAAGATGTTACATCTTCTACCTCATCATCTTGAGAAGATGTTACATCTTCTACCTCATCATCTTGAGAAGATGTTACATCTTCTACCTCATCATCTTGAGAAGATGTTACATCTTCTACCTCATCATCTTGAGAAGATGTTACATCTTCTACCTCATCATCTTGAGAAGATGTTACATCTTCTACCTCATCATCTTGAGAAGATGTTCAGTAAATTATTAACAAATGTTCAGAGCTTAGAATCAAATATTTTTTAGTAAATGATAGGGCAACTAAATCAACGTAATTGTATCAAGCGGCCATAATATAAATATTGTCTTCTGCTTTTATTGACTGCAAAAACAACATTACAAAAACACAATAAGTCATATAATCTGGGAAGACGTCTATAACCGTCAAAATCGACATGAACTTCATATTCATTACAAATCAGAAACAGTAAAGATGATATTTGTTTATTATATAGTAACACTTTCGAGACGTGAATGAGTTATAGACGTTTATGTCTTTGACTGAAAAACAAAAATAATCTTGATTTTTTTCATTAGAATGAGTTATAGACGTGAATGAATTTACCGTCTCTTTTTGCTATTAGTTCATTTGGTTTTAGAGTAGTATAGAGTAGATGTCGAGATGTGTATTTAATAATGTCTTTTATTTAATATCAAGATGATAAATGATTGAAAAATGTAATGTGACCAATTCTAGTAGATAGCCTATTTTTAAAAAAATAACACATGAAAGGAAGTCATGACTTCTCTTTTAATATAATAGATATTTACCAAATTATTAATAGTTTTATAGGATTTTCAAATACAACAATTTTATAGCTTGCATGCTGCAATCTATTTGTTTTTGTTTCAAATTATTAGTGATATCTCTCTTACTAAAACATGAACACTAATTAAAATCTTACATTCTTTGATATTTACGACAAAATCCATTCATATTAATATTAACTTAGATATTAATTTCCTTAGAAATATACTTGTATGGTTTTGATCATACATATATGTTGGAATTATTTGTATGATTTAAATATTAGACTGAATAACCTACATTAAATGTAATTTATGCTAATGACAAAAACTGGTATAATATCTATTGCAATTTAAAAAATGCACAAGATAAAAGATACAAAACAATCACATTAATGAATATTATATGAATATGGTTTATATAAAAATAAACTTGATTATATTTTTGTAAACGAAGCAGTCATATACTTCTATTATCGAAATATAAAATAAAACCATCTATTATATTTAATAATAAAAACTGAATGCACTTTTAAAATAGCACTTGTAGACCTATTGTTCATACTGATGACATATTTTTCAATCATGTGGTATAAATATTAACAAATCTTAATTGTTAGAGATCAAAGATTTAATTGAAAAATATTATATCAAATTTATATCACAAATATTAACAAATCTTAAAAGGTTTATTTTAATAAAATATTATATAATATACATTTATTCTATTATTAATTACGAAATTAATTAAATATTTAATAGATTTGTAAAGTGAAAAACAAAATATAACATTAATATTTTAAATAAATACGAATATATATTTATATAGTAAATAAAAAGGTTTGAAAAGATTTTTTTCGGATGTAATAAATAGAAAATCTAGGAATATCTATCTATAATTTATAAAGGAAGTAAATATGTCTATGTATATCATTAATGAATGAATGAGTTGTGATTTATAGTAAGGGTCTATTTTTTTAAATATCACACATGGATAAGAAGTAATTCTCTTTTAATATAATAGATTTGGAAGCCAAATGCATGAAATTTCTTTAGTAATAAACCCAAATATAATATAGAAACTATGAAGGAAGTAAAATTCTGCTTTCATGAGTGACAAAAAACTTAATTTGGTTCAGACCGGTAACTTAATTTGGTTCAGACCGGTGCTGAACATAAGTGATGGTGTTCGGTTAAACTAAACCATTACCCCCCACAAAAGCAAAACCCTTTGAGTGGGGGTCCCACCACGCGGAGGGCAAAGACTCAACCTACTCTCGAAGAAGAAACAGAAAAGCTCAAAACTAATCAGAAAGTTAAAAGTCTTCGTCCTTCCTCGCTCGACAAGTCGTACCCTTTCTCTGGAAACCCTAGAACCGATGACGAAGCCTCGTTAGATAGATAGATAGATACACGCAATCGTCGATGAACACTTAAAAATTGCACGCTGCTAGGGTTTTTCTCTCTCTCTCTCTCTGGCTAATGCCGTTCTAATCTCTGAATTCACGTAAGTCTCCTTCTTCTCTCTCTCTCTCTCTCTCTCTCTCTCTGTGCCTTAATTATACCCCTCTTGAATTTAGGGTTTCCAGATTTAGGAAGGGCATGAGACTACAGATTCGAGTTTAGTTCTAAAATGCTTCTTCTAACTCAGTGTTACTCGTGAGTAATGGTTAAGGAAACCCTTGTTCGCTGCAGAGTAGCTGCTCCAGCATTGATTCAGACAGGATCTTATGCGTCACTTTTGTTCTTTTAGAAAGATTTGTTTAATTTTTCTCCTGTCTGATTCCCTTGATCTCTTATCTCTCAGACAAAACTCGGCAGTTTGGTACTTTAGTTTGGTCTACAATCTTAGGCCTTGTCCTTTTGAGAATTGAGATATGCTTCTGCTTGAGTGTTTCAGAATTTAAACTTTTTGAATGTTTACAAACAATAAACACATGGACTTTAATTATAACTTAGTTCAAGCGTGTTTAATCTTCTTTTTTTTTTTGCTACTAATCTCATTCTGCAGACAATCTTCATTATACTGAGAATGAGTGGTTCTGGGAGGAAACGTGTTTCAAAATGGGACTCCAAGCAAGAAGACACTCAGAATGGAAATGATTACGTTCAGAAGTCAGGTTCTTATTACCATGACAAAGATCCTGAGCATGCAGGCTTCTATCCAGAGGGTAATGGTAGAAATGGAAGCAGGAGATCTGTTCCTGATGATGATGACGAGCATCTGAAGTCTAGACAACATCCAGGAGAAGCTTGGCCTCCCAGAAGCAGAGCTTCACATGAAGAAGGTGATGCCTCTATGATGAGTTACTATGATACTAGAAACTCTTCTGAACGAGTTGAAAGTAGGCAACCGTATTGGGACAGGCCTCGAACCCGTAGGTCAGTGTCGGTTAAACAATGTCTTATTTGTTCATATAGATTTGCTGACATAGTAGTACTTGTGTTTTGATTGATTTTGTGCCGTACCATCATAGGAGTGGAAGTAGAAGTAACAGCAGGAGCATGAGTCGTAGCCGTAGCCGTAGCAGAAGTCCATTGCAGAGAGTAAAGCGAGATGCAGGAGGATCCTATGACAGGCACAAGACGAGAGCACGAGTTTCGCCACGGTCAGGGAGAGATATTGATGGTCGATACCATGATTGGGAAGCTAAGAATAGAAAGACAAGAGATTCCAAATACTATACTGAAGATTCACGAGAACAGTATCCCTTGAGGGTTGGTGGTGGGAGGTCTGATTATCCAGAGGAACATAATAACTCAAGAAGAGAAACTTCAGATCCTATGAGAAGCCACAGAGACAGAAGGGATGTTCCTGAGAGAGAATACAACAGGATCTCCAATGTTCCGTGCAGGTACTTTGCGTTAGGGAACTGTCGTAATGGCACAAGTTGCAGATTCTCTCACCATGGTGCTCCTCCTGCGAGGAGAAGTCTTGAGAGAAAGCCGCAGGAGCAGATGTTTAGTAGACATGACAGTAATAATCTCAGTGGCACCACAGAGAGGATGAGGAATAATGATAGATGGAACGAAAGGTCAGATACAGGGAAGTTTAGTGAAGGAGCTAAGGGTAATAATAGTGGTAGCTGGATTGGTGATATGGAGATGTCTCCAGATTGGAACTATGGAGTTAAAACTGTAAAGAAGCCTCTGAACGAAGAGCACGCTGTAATCAAAGATACTTTAGCTCCTGCTTATGAGCATGGTTCTGCAGCTACATCTCAGCGCGTTGGTATGTTTCCAGCCCTGGGAGAAAAGACAGTAGCTTCTTCACATCATGGTTTCAGTAATAACCTCACTAACTCAGCACCTCCAGTCCAAGCATTCAGTCAGAACATTGAGAATCTTAGTGCAGTGCCTTACCAAAGCACACCACTAGCTGTTGGAGGAAGTCAAGTGCTGCTACCTCCTCCTGCTGCTACTACACATCTTCCTGAGAATGGAAGTGCTCAAAACACTGTGAGTAGGGAAGAGCTCAATCATATTAGTAACATCTCAGCTTCTCTAGCACAGTTTTTCGGAAACGGGCAGCCGATTCCGCAGCTTCAATCTACGTTGAATCCCAATCAGGCAATTCGGGTGCCTGAAGTGTATGGGAAAGAGGAACCGTCTTCACATGCTCAAAGTGACCTCTTAAGTAATAACTCCATGCAAGCCGGAGTAGTTCCAGCTGTTACTGCATTACAGACAAACAACAGCGACGGTTTGGTATCGTTAGCTGGAAATCCAAAGGCTTCTTCTGAGGAAAACATGGAGAAAAAGATTGGCGAAGAAGCTAGCGAAGAGCCAGATGTGAGAAAGACTGAACAAAAAGAGAAAGAGACCGCGGAGGATGCTGACAACGTAGTAGAGGAGGATGAAGAAGAAGATGATGGGGCAGGTGATGAAAATAACAAGAAAGAAAAGGATCCAAAGGGAATGAAAGCGTTTAAGTTCGCTCTTGTGGAGATTGTTAAGGAGCTTCTGAAACCTGCTTGGAAAGAAGGTGGGATAAACAAAGATGCTTACAAAAACATAGTCAAGAAGGCAGTTGACAAAGTTACAGGCGCAATTCAAACCGGAAACATTCCTCAGACACAAGAGAAGATCGACCACTATCTATCAGCTTCAAAACCAAAGCTCACCAAGCTTGTCCAGGTCTGTTTGTTCATACACATGGATACTTTTCCATTTCAAGACTTAACTTGCAGTCACTTGAGGTTTCATTAACCAATGTCTTTGTCTTCAACTTTCAGGCATATATTAGCAAAGTGAAGAAGAGCTAATATAAATGGACTCCCTTCTTAATACAAAACCGCCATAATAGATGGAGCTGCTGAGAAATGTTATAACTTGTGCTTCTCTTCAGGGATCCCGCAAGCTTATGTTTGCTTCCTGTTGTGTAAGATAATACCAGATCGAGATTTTGTCAGGAAAATGAGAATCTTTTTTATTTAATAATTTACTGGAAATTAGCAGACCAGGCCAAAAGTTGCGTTTATGTTGTCAGATTATAGAGAAGGTAGATCAAGTTTCATGATTTGGTCAAATCTATTTTCTTGACATGTTTTTCCCTTGTTCTTTAACGCTTTTGTTCGTTACCAGAGCACATGTTTAAACTCTGAACTATTTGATCTGAGCTTATGCAATTTTCTTATATCATCTGTGTTAAAACAAGTTGAGTATAATTGCCAAAATTGGCAAAAGATATGAATATCCTTCCAACCATTAACTACGTAAGATGAGTAGATCAAGTAACTGCATTCAACTATATCACCTACGATGGCGGCTGTCTCTTTGGCTCGGGAAGGCACCAGCAACAGGGGTAACTCCGTGTTAATTCCACTTTCTCGGGAGATGTCTACTACGGTTGAGAACAGTGGACGATTCCGTGGAATTTCTAAACTAGGGGTGGGCGTTCGGGTATCCATTCGGGTCTATTCGGGTTTCGGGTTTTCGGGGTCAAAGATTTCAGCCCCATTCGGGTATTTCTAAATTTCGGTTTGGGTTCAGTTCGGATCTTTGCGGGTTCGGTTCGGGTTCGGATAACCCTTTTAAATTATTTTAAAATTTTTAAAATTTATTATATACTTTCAATTTTTTAAAATCTATAAACAAAAAATATATTACATATAAATTTGAATAACATATGTCAAAATATCTAAACTTAACATTTAAATTGATTTTCTTTAAACATTTTGATAGAAAATCAATAGATATTTATGTATTTTTGGTGTTTTGAGTATACTTTAGCTATTTTAGACATTTACTTTTGACTATTTGTAAATATTTTTAAGTATTTTGGAAAACTTAAAAATATCATATATATTTTGGATTTTTTTAATATACATTATATATAAAAATAATTAATATATTTATGTATATAAATCTATTTCAGATATATTCGGGAACCCGAAATACTTCGGTTCGGATCGGGTTCGGTTCTTTAAATACCAAAATTTTGAATCCGTTCGGATATTTAATCAATTTCGGTTCGGATTCGGTGCTACTTTTCGGATCGGGTTTGGTTCGGTTCTTCGGATTCAGACTTTTTGTTCAGTCCTATTCTAAACTGACTAGTGAACTGCACCGGGTTAGGTTTGTGTAAGAGGATCTAGTTAGGGACGGATAAAAATGGTTATTTAGTGAGATTCAAAGTTGTAACCGGTATAATACCGGATTCCCGGTTCGGGCCAGTTTAAACTAATATATAATTAAAAATATATCACCTAACTTTTAGTCTCTGTTTAACTGTAGTACATTATCCGGGCTAATGATTTGACTGATATTTTATTTCATTTGAATTTAATTTGATAAAGCTTAACCATAAAACTAGGCATGAGCATTTGAGTCAGTTTATCCTTGAATCTCGAATAATTGGACTCATGTAGACATCTATAATTTTTTGACTCGGTTTTGGATCGATTCCATCATAATCTGGATTGGTTTGGATCACAAAACTAAATACTTATAATGAACCAGTTCAATTTGGGTATATATTGGATTAATCTTTGTTTGATTATTTAGAATTTTTGAGACTTAAAATATCCAATTATATCTGAATACCTGAAAATTATTTCGAAAAATATTCATAAGCCTGAAAATATTAAATACCTAAAAATACTAAAATAAACTAAAATGTATAACTGAAATCTTAAATTTATCCAAAACGTGTATCCGAAATTCCAAAACTGAAACTTAACAAAAAATTTGTAATATCAAAAATATACCAGATTATCAAAAATATACCAGATTATCAAAAATACTGAATACATACAAAATGTTCGGATAATTAAGTTTATTTTAGTATCTGATCCGACAAGATTTTGATCCAAATTAAAACTTGTGGATCCAACAGAAAAAATATCCAACTTTAGTTAGATCCAAACCAACCCCTATTTTGTATTTTCGAATTGGTTCGGGTGAAGATTTTTGGATACGGGTAAAATACTAACTAAGCCTTACATAAGACAATGCTTCTTACAATAACATAGACAAATGATCCAAAGTTAAGCAAAACCAAAAACAACATAGACACCAGAACACTTGCAGTCAATGTTCCAATTTTTTCATTCTAAATTTACTGAATTACCCTTTTAATCTATTTCCAAATCTTGACGGGTTATCAAACTTCTGATATTTTACTGAGCAGACATCAAAATCGAACAGTGTCCTCTTTCCTCACTGATCTCTCCTCCTCATCTCCGATCTCAATCACAAACGCGTCTTTGGTTTCAAAGAACATCAAAGTCTGTCGGCTTATCGTGTTCAAACTTGTTTTTTTCACGGTATTGCTTTTGGATTTGATCTTCTTCTTCCTCTCTTCTGATTCGGTTGGCTTTTCAGCGGATTTGAATGATACCCATTTCGTGATTCAGTCTGTTTCTATCTGGGTTTGCGTCAAAATGTTGAATTTCCCTGGAAATTTACAGCAACTCGAGAGACTGGATTATCTCCGTGGTCGACATTGATCTTGCAGTTATTAAAAGCTTCTTCTTTTGCATAATAGATAGTCGAAATGAAGGAGTGTTTGAGTGGAAACTGGTTCAAGAACAATATAAAGAGAGAAGCGGGGCGAACAAAGATGTTTTATAGATCTGAAGTAAGTGATTACAAACGGGTGGAAAGAGTGACGAAATAGTCGGAGAAATACAAGGCGGCGAGTATCTATGAACTTATCAAAACCCTAGATCTAGCCGCTCAATCGAGTGTGTAAAGTCTGAATCCCCTTTCTCGATGTTGTCTTCCTTCCTTTTATAGGCTGTCATGTTGTTCGCCCTAACTCGTCTTGAGCCTCGTTGGGCTTTCCTTCTAAACGGGCTTAGAGTCGGCCTACTAGACGTCTTTGCCAGTTGGTTCCAAATGAGCCACTTTAGCCCCGTGGCTAAAGATGTTCCGAAGCCGAGCCATTCCTTTCTTCTTAAGGAGTTACGTAAGCCGTCTTAGCGAGTTAGGTTTCCTCATTTGATGGGCCTTGCGGAGGGGTGCAACCCATCTCCTACAATAAGTCCCCCCAGTTCACTTGTGAGTCATGCAGGACTCTAAGTGAATCTGTAACCAGGTTTAATCAAATGATGGAACCTAAAACGACCGCGTCTGTCGCAAACAGGTTTAACTCATCGCCAGAGCATGTCTAGTCGCGAGACTAGGATGTCGGTTTGTCGGCTAGGGCGATGGCTTATAAGAGCGTGCTTAATCGCCTGCCAGGACGTGGTCAGTCGTTCGATTAGGACGTTGGTCTTCGAGAGCTTATCAGGTCGCTCCTGGGAGCGCGTCTAACCGGCTATATAATGAGTCTATTCCAGGAGCGTGTTTAGTCGGTCGCTCGGGCGCGTCTAACCGTGCGGGTAAGGCTTCTGTTCTTCAGGAATGCTCGTATTGTTGTGAACCGGTTTGATTTGAATCAGAATCTTGGTTTGACGATAATTGGATTCCGGTTGAGGCGAGAAGGCGAACCACCGCTAAGAAACCTTTTTTCTTAAAAAGCCCAATTAGGCCCCTTTAAGTGTAATTAATATCGCGGGGTGTGTGCCCTACTTTTTGCTATAAATAGCTAACTCTCCTCTGATTTCGTCATTCTTCTCTGCAAACTCAGGTATAATTTTCTTCTCTCCCTTCTCTCTTCTTTCTCTCTCTAGATTCCAAATAGGTAGTCTGAGCCTTTAGTGTCTGAGCGACTGCATCGGCGAGTTATGTCTTCTAAGAATCGATTGTCTTGAGAGGAGAAGGGGAAAGCTGTCGCAGTTTCTCCCAGTCCGACTAGGGACGTTGATGCCTGTGGGAGTCCCTTGGACGAGTTCAGCTTGATCCATCGGGATGCGATGCGAGATACCGCGAACCTTGACCTGTCTCAGCGCCTCTTAGTTGCTGATGCACACAGGTTGCTCCGAGAGGGCGGGTCGGTCTCCGATGAAGAGAGCGACGCGGACCGTTCTAGTCTTGTGGGTAGTCGGTCTAATAGAGAGAGCGATGAAGACGGCTCTAGTAGCGGGGGTAACCGGTCTGGTGATGAGGAGAGCGATGATTCCGACTCTTATGTTCCGAGCCAACAAGAACTATGGGAGAGGCACAGACGCGTTCGATTCGATCAGATCGACTGTAGGCCGACCGTCTATCATCCTGGCGGGATCTTCGAAGAGTTGGCCGCGCTTCCTGCAGAGCTTCTACGGGACCCATGGATGGAGGGTCAGCGTTGGGGAAACGTGTTCGGGACATGCTCCACCCACAGTTCTGTGAGAGGTCTCTTACGGCGCTACAGAGGAGCCGGAGTGACTTACATCATCCCGTCCGCCGAGCAGAGGCCTTGGTCCCCTCCGATCGGCTACCAGTGCTTGTACGAGTCATACTTCGAGGATGACGCCAAAATGTGGTTTCCGATTCCTCGGCTAATCACGTCGTACGTCAGGAGACGCTGGATCGCGATTAGTCAGCTAAAAATCGGTTCGATACGCAACGCGGTAATGCTGTTGGTAATGGGAGCGGATACTGACATCTCAATGTCAGTGAGGGTTTTTGAGGAGCTGACGACTACCAAAGCTGAGCCGAATTTCTTGTTCTCGGTGAAGATGCGCCCCAGTTATAACATTCTGACTGGGCATCCGAGGAAGACGAAGAACTGGCAGCGTTCGTATTTCTACGTCAAGGCGGACGAACATGCCTTCGCCGAGTCGCTGGAAGATGATTTTCCTGTTTTGTGGACTAAGAAGATTGGTAGAGAACGATAGTCGCCACCTTGTTACTTTTTCCGTCCTCTGACCCTTCTTTTTTTACTTGGCAGGTCGCCATCCGAACACGATCGCATACCCGGAGAACTTCTTCGAGAGCGCGCAGATCATAGCCACACACAGTCATCTTCGTTGGCCTGACTTGAGTAGGGAGTGGATACGTCGGCAGCAGGCTCGAATTGCTAGAGGTACTCTTTTTTTTTACCCATTACTTTGAAAATTCAAGTGTTTTCGCGTACTGATCGGCCTCTCGTGTTACGCACACAGTTGATTGGAAGTCGAGACAGCCGCTGATACTCGGCCCAAGGAAATCCCGCTTGAACCTTTTCACTCGAAAGCAACAGAGGATACTTAAGAAAGCACGCGAGATGGACGGGACCCCGGACTTGAGTGCTTTGCTCAAGGGAAAGCTTCAGCTGCTAAAGAAGTCGACTACCGAGGCTACGTCGGCTAACTCGACTGGAGGTGACATCTCTCAAGAAGTCGATCGTTCCTACCCGATCGACCAGACTGTTGATTCGGATCCTCCGGGCTCCAAACCGAAGAAGAAATCGCAGAAGAAGAAGAAGAGTAAGGAGGCCCCTTCCGAAGGAGACGCAGCTCCCGGGGTAAAGGTTGCTATCTTCGAAGGGTCCACGGATGATTCTTCTTTAAAGAAAAAGAAGACGAAGAAAACGAAGAGGCCGCGCGAAGAGCTCGATGGCCACGGGGGTTTTGACAATGACTCGTCCAAAGAAGTGTCGGAGGAAAACCCAAAGAAGAAGAAGAAGTCGAAGAAGGAGGGATCCGTTAAGAAAGCGCAGCAGTCTCCAGGTTTTGAGGAGGCACCTGTCGCGCAGGGGTCTCCTCGTGTCGGAGAAGAGGCTGTGGTGCGTGATTCGCAGGGGAAGGCACCCTCCGAGGGTGTTCTAGCAAGAGCAGAGTCGACTAGCGGACCTCGCGTCCCTCCAGTCAAAGATCAGGGGACTGTCCCACCACGTATCAGCTCGTCCGAAGGCTCCCTTTGGATGAGGCCAAGGATCGATTTCTCCGATCACGTGGAGTTCACGTATCACGAGCAGACTCCGCTGGTGTGCAACCCCAGTCAGTGTGCCGAGCTTTCTCGCCAAATCCGAGGTAGCCCTAGGGAGATGCCTTTGGTTAGGGATCTTTTCTTTAAAGATGACTATATCGATGTTGCACTGGCAAGCAGACGGGTATGCTTCCACCCCTTGTACTTTAGACGTTTTTAGTCGTCCATCCTTCTATTTTGAATTAACATGTTAGCCGTGTTTTCTGGTTGTTAGACCGATGGATGCATGAACGTCCTCGTAGAGAAGTACGACACTGCATTGAAGCAGACGATGACCGAGCTAGGCGCCTCGGCGAAGCTTGCCAAGCTAAGGTTCAGAGTTATCGAGAGGCTCAGAGCCGATCAGGAACGGATCAGCAAGAAGACCCTCGAGGAGAAGGAAGCTCTCAAAGTAAAATTCGAGGGTCTGGAGGCTTCACTCAGGGCTGACCGCACGGCTAAGAAGGAACTTGCGCGTGAAAAAGCGGCCTTGGAGAGGGCGAACGCCCAACTGGAGAAGGAGAAGGCCGAGCTTCAGGCGGAGAGGGACGCCGTCACTCAAAAGTTGACTGAGGAGAGACAAAGACTTCGGGATTCGCACGGCCAGGATGTCTCTCGTGAGAGGGTTCGGGTTCAATCGGCTATGACCGACAAGCTTAGGCATCGCCTTGATTCTGTTCGTTCCTACCTGGCTGCACGCGATCTTTTCGAGAAGGAAAAGAACTTGCTCGGGCAAGCTTCCGGTATGAAGAAATGTCTCGAGATGATCCGAGAGGAGAAGCTGGAAATTACTCAAGAGCTCATTGACGTTTTCGTTCAGCAAGAGGCGGAGCATCAGGCTGCAGTTGCTAAGCCTGACGTTGGTCCATTACCTGAGGAGGCATTGGCTCTTTCCCCGCTTGTTCTTCGATCCCAATTCGTGAATGAGGAGTTCATGGCCACCCTTGACCCGTATGGGTCGAACGAAGACCTAGTTGATTCGGAGTCGGCTTCGCAGCTGCGAACCCCTCAGACTCTTCCCGAGGATGCGTCAGTTGGTCAGCTCGGCGAGATTCTGTCTGGGGCGACTCTTCCTGAAGAGGAGTTGGGTCCTCATGTTGGTGACGATATTGTCGGGGAGGGTCGTTCCTCGGCACGGGAGGATCTTCCGAGTGACGCCGATCCGGAGAAGGTCATTGAGGTCGACGACTCTTCTCATGACGATGATGAAGAGGAGAAGGATGGGGATGCAGAGGAACCGCAGTCTCCTATTCCTGCTAAGACTGGAGAGCCGCTGCGAGAGCAGGAGGGATTAGGCCTCGCCGAGAAGTCGTCTTTGTCCGCTTCTGTCGAGCAAGAGGGACCTCGTGGAAGGAATGAAGATGAGATGGTCCTGGTGGATGCTCCCGAGAGTCAAACTGCTCCAGAGGATGGTGAAGCAGCAAAGGACCCGGACGTCGATCTTCGCACTGCTTCTGCCGGAGACTCTCCTGTCGCGAAGGAGCCTTCCGCTTGACCGCTTCTTGTTGTTGTACTAGTATTCAGTTTTTCTTCTTGTTGTTGTACGCTAGTTTAAACCTTATCGACTGTCCGCCGTTTGAGCGTGCTTGTGTGCGGAAAACGAACTTCTTTCTGTTTCCTTTCCCATTGTCCCATCTAATGCCAAGCAATTATAACAATTTCGTTTACAGATGGGTCATTCATGCTTGTGCCTCGTCACGCGTCTGTGAGGATAGCGTTTAGACTCGTTCATGCTTGTTTTCGTTTAGATGGGAAAGGTTCTCGAGCCGTTTCTTAGTAGCAAATCGAGTTTTGGTCGGCCAAACCTGCACTCGATGCTAGAAAAAGACTTAAGAATTCGCTCTAATATTTAGTCCGTCGATGCCAAATTATTGGTCACGCAGCGGCTATCTAGTCCCTCGGTTAAACGTCTGATTAGGACTTAACCGAATAGTGGGTGCGTGCATCCGCGTTCCGTCTTGTTTGACAGGGAACGGGAGTCGCAGGGCGCAACAGTCATTCCCTGGTTGGGCGGAGGACGATTTGAGTCGAAATTTTTGGACTGTTGTTTTGTTATAGCTGGACCGGTTAAGGCTGCCTACGTACCCGGGATGGGATCAAGCCATTCGTAGTTCGTTTTTACCGAGTAAAAGTGGCTTTGGGGACGCATTTACTCGGGCGGGTAGAAGTGACGACAGGGGTGCATCTACTCGGTTTTGAAGCGGAAGTGATTGTGATCATCCGCTCCGGATTTAGTCGATCGGGTAGAAGTGATGCTTGTTCATCTACTCGATCGGTAAAGGAAGAAAAGGGTTTGGCAGTCTGCTCCCGACGAAGAGGTCAAGTAAGTTGATGCTGGATCCTTTACTTAGTCGGGAGAGTGCTGGGTCTTACGAATTGTGACGACGCAGATGCATGGAGTTCCATGCCCTTGGAACGTCTTCTCCACGGGAAGTTTGAAGCCGGTAGACACCAGGCTTAACGACTTTTACTATTTTGTAAGGTCCTTCCCACCTTGCTCCAAGTTTCCCAGCGTTGAGTTCCTTGGTGTTCTCAAAAACCTTGCGCATGACTTGGTCGCCCAGCTCCAGTGGTCTTGCCTTGACCCTCTTGTTGTAGTAACTCTCAATTTGGTGCTGGTAATTCTGGATTCGGAGCAGAGCTTGATCTCGGCGTTCCTCTAGTTCGTCAAGCGCGTTGAGGAGCATGTCTTCATTGAGCTCGAGATGTTGTGGCATTTTGGAACGGCGGAGGCTAGTGACGTTGACTTCAGCTGGAGCCATGGCTTCGAATCCGTATGCAAGAGAGAAGGGTGTTGATTTAGTCACCCCCCTTGGTGTCGTACGATGGCTCCAGAGGACTCCGTCCAGTTCATCGGCCCAGTGGCTTTTCTTCAAGTCCAAGCGTTTCTTGATGCCATCCACGATGAGCTTGTTAGAAGACTCGGCCTGACCGTTCCCTTGGGGGTATATGGGTGTGGACGGGCTTAGTCGTATGTTCCATTTCCCGCAGAATTCTTTGAAATTTCCAGACATGAATTGTGAACCGTTGTCGGTTACTATCTCGTATGGGAGACCATAGCGGCAAATGACGTTCTTCCAGAAAAAACCACGGACTTCCTTATCGGTCACTTGAGAGAAGGCTTCTGCTTCGATCCACTTAGTGAAATAGTCAGTAAGGACTAAGATGAAGCGGCGTCCTCGAGAGCAAACCATGGGACCGATGATGTCCATAGCCCAGCGCATGAACGGGTAAGGAGCGGTGGACGTCTGTAATACTTCGGTTGGGCGGTGGATAATGGGCGCATGTCTCTGGCATTTGTCGCAGCGACGGGAGTAAGATTCGCAGCCCGTGTTCATAGTCGGCCAGAAAAGACCGGAGTTTCTGATCTTCAAAGTTAATGCACGTCCGTCGGAGTGGTTCCCTCCCGCACCATCGTGCGTTTCTGCCATCACGCGTCGGATTTCGTCGCCGTGAATGCATTTGAGTAGGACCCCGCTGGCGTTGTATCTGTAGAGTGCATCGTCCATTACTGCATAGTGAGCGCTGCACCTTTTGAATCGTCTGGCCTCCCACTTCTCGGTTGGCAGGATGCCATTCGAGAGGTAGTTAATGAGCTCTAAGCGCCAGTCAACAGTCTGCTGGTCGGGCTAGGTCATCTCTGTGTCATTGATGGGGGCGACGAAGGTAGCCGCCTCAGATGAAATGTTGATACTTGGTTCGTCGATGTGATGTATCGGGATGGTTTTCTTAACTTGATCCCGGAGCCTGCTGCCCAGGGCTGCTAGTGCGTCTGCACAGGCGTTATCGCCACGAGGTACCTTGGTGAGCTCAAAGGATTCGAACTCTCTTTCTAAGTCTTGGACGACGCGGAGGTAAGCGTCCATTCGGTCGTTGCGAGCATCGTAGTCTCCATTGAACTGACTGGCGACTAGCTGTGAGTCGCAATACGCGTTTAGGCGTTTTGCTTTGACGGCCTTTGCCAAGCGATGGCCGGCTATCAATGATTCGTACTCAGCTTTGTTGTTCGACGCCGGGAAACCAAAGCTGAAAGATTGACGTATCAGCTCGCCGGTTGGGGATTGGAGTTGAACACCAGCGCCGGAGCCTTTGTTTGTTGAGGAACCGTCGACATGCAGTATCCAGTTCTGGTTTGGGAGTTGTAGGTCCTGTGTAAGACCCCGACCCGGCCTCTCAGGCCGCGGTCGATGCCTCACGTCGCTCGGTCCATATCCTGACCGAACCTCTAAAAATTTCGCCCTTTATTTAAAACATTGCCCATAGGCGGAGGCTAACTTAGATCCTAGCTCAAGACTACCTTAGTCATTTCCTAGCTTAGATCATTTCAACTTATGTACAGCGGAATATTATCTACCAACCATTGGTCTAAAACCAATCTAACACTTGTCTGGTCAGATCACCTCAGCCTACCGTCAAGAAACACAACCGCCTAGCTCCAAGGTCGATCCTGAACCTAGACCAAGTCATACCAAATCCGAGGTTCCGTTCACCTAACCATTCTATCTATATCTATGCAATAATGATAGATCATACCTTTGCCACATCCACGGAGCTTGTTAGCTCATTGTCCCAGCTGACTTAGCTGTTTAGCTAACTCATCCAGCTAGCTGAGCTGAACTACTTCACTTGAGGTTCCATCTACTCTCCTCCAGCTGATAAAGCTGCGAGGTAGCTTTTCCCAGCTCCTCGTCCACTCGTCCATCTCCCTTATACCTGCATAAACTCTTCCCTTGGGTACTTAGTCATTCAGCCAACCATCCCCACAGACTAAGTACCTTCAGGAAGTTTTCACCTGCAAAAACGACCTCAAGCAAACATAATCCAAAAACTAATTAAAATTCATGAAAATTTATGATAAATCCCAACTAGAAGGAATCCACAATCAGATTTCACAGAACCGGCCTTGATCCTATAGATCTCGGCCAAATTCAGTCAAACCGGCCATAACTGACCACCATCAAACCGGCCTGATAAATCCAATCAAATCACATGATAAATCATGATAAATCCTCACTAAGAGGAATCCATGGTCGGACCCCATCAATTCCATCCAGAACTATGAGATCCGGACCTAGCTGCCCAACCAAGGCCATGGAGAGTTCCACTGAACCGGCCAAGGCCTGGTTTAGTACCACCATGTCTCAGGCGTGTGTTCCCCTGGAACCAAGTCCTTTCATGGACTAACAAGGCCCATCAGATCCTAAGTCAATCAACCAACCACCCCACATGACTCAGAACTGATGAGTCTTCACACTTCCTAACCGGCCATGGAACCCTGTCCCACTGAACCTAATTAGTGTTGCTCTTACCACCGGTGCATCCTTTGATCAATCAGATCAGACACCTTGATCCAACATCCATGGATCAGGTCGTCCATCCTTGCCCATGATCAGATTACACACGGCCTTCCTTGTATAAACACACCAGCACAATACTTGTGGTCCATACCATCAAGTACTAGCCTTACTCCTCTCCTTTGCTTGCTGTTGGATCCAAAAAAATTGTACCTTACACTCCACATGGTTCCTCTGATACTAGAACCCCCATGTGTCTCATCAATGGATCGGATCCATGGTTCACACCATGATCAAACCCAACATCAAACAATGATCCACTATCACCCCACATCGATGAAGTAGATCAACAATGATCCGTCCCTCCTCTCAGGGTCCTGGATCCTTAGTTTACATAACAATATATGGTCTTCAAGGGGCGTGCCTTACCTTGGCTTAACAGCACCACAAGAGACATAAACATAAACAGGAAAGTAAGTATCAAATCTGTTACCTTATATTTGATCTTATTAGATCATGTGCCTCCTCTTATTAGGTTCGGCCATGCTCCTCCAGAGCATGCCTCCATAAAGCCCTTATCACATAGTTACAGTAATGATAAGATCCATTCAATGGTCGTGCCTCTCTTCTATACCATGGAACTCCCATGGAACCAGCAGACTGATCCACCTTTGAGGCTGTGTTGGCCTTTGGGAGTGGAGTCTGTCCTTCTCCCTTCTCCTCTGACCATTTGCGTGTGTTCCCAGGACACAGAGGAAGCCTTAGATGTGTTCATCCATGATCAAACACCACCCAAAGGTCGTGCATCACTTCCCCCTTCAGTGTCCAAGAAACTGCCTTTCTACACACATCTGCTTTCAAGGCTGTCTCAGCCCTTAGAAGTTAGATCCGGCCACCTATCTTCTCTCCAGGCTATTTTCGTGTCTTCTATGGATGTAGAGGAAGCCCAGGACGTGGCAAACAGCAATCAAAACATACCAGAGGGTCGTTCTCAACACCTCTCTTCCTTGCCCACAAAACTGCCTCTTAATGGCCTTCACACCACCATGGGTCTTGGATTGGGAATCCAACCAACTCTCTGTATTTTCTCTGGTTTTGTGTTTTAGGAAAAGAATGAATGACTGGCCCTACCTTTTATAGAGGAAGTGATGGTTACTTTCCAACAATTGCATCTTTTCAAGATTCATTCTCGGCCATTGATTTCATCAATGGTCCGATCACATCCTTTCGTCTATGGCAGTTACCAGAACGTCCGGGCTTGCCAAATCACTCTTGGACATGTCCAAAGCAAGCCCAAACCGAATGGCAAGCTCCTGGCCCCATCCCAAGAGCCCATCAGCCCAGCGGCACACATGGCTACCCGCATGGCCCGACCACTGTCCGGACCCAGCCCAACTGCCCGAGACCCGAACACTCAGTCAAGCTGAGTTGAGCTGATCCCCAGCTGACCCAGCTGAGTGAGCTAGTCCATCCAGCTCAGGGAGATGACACACTCTAATTGAGCTCCCAGTGAGCTCCATCCAGCTGGTCGAGCTTCTTGCTCAAATCACCCAGCTGTGATACTCTCCGCACAACTTGATATCTTTATCTTATTTAATCCCTCTAAGTCCCTTGGTCTATTTCCAGACCTAGACTTAGTTCTCCCATGATCCATTCTGATCATGCACTACATCACAGCTTCACCTAGCTGGTCGAAGCCACCTGCACTCGCCCAGCCTACCAAACACTCACCAACTCCTTTAAGCTTGCCTCCATCCTATTTTGGTTAAGTCTCAGCTGTCTGATTCCTTAACCACGTTTTGGATCATGACATGCTTGCCTTTAGGTCACATGACCTGACTGGTCGTCTCCTCGCACAATGGTCCATCGGACGATCCTATCCAGGATCGGGGACATGATAAGTCTCCCCACTTGATAAGGATTCATCCTCGAATCGGTGGTGCTGACATCTTGTCTCATTGACAAAATGTTCCAACCGATCTCGTGCATCTGGAACATGGAGCATCTTCGATTGGTTCTTTCTAACCAATTCGTTGCATCTCCCTCCTTGTTCCTTCTCACTGATCACATCTTTGATCAACATATGAACATGTCTCCCCACTTGGACTCCAAGTGGTCTTTTCTACCTTTTGAACATGGCACCATCGCAGACTGTGTCACCATACCCAACTTTCTAGGTTGCAGTCTTAGTATTCACCAAGTCTATTCTTCTCTGACCCTAGTCCGACCAGATCATATTCAGTCCATAAGAATTTACTGCATACCCGAGTCTTAGTAGATTTACCCAATCTCCAAGCCACTCGATGTATCAGTCAAGTCTTAATGAACTCGTTCCAATCTTTAGGCCGCTCGTTGTACCACGAGTCCTAACAGATTATTCTGTTTCTTTATGTCGTTTACAGATATCAAGGGTTCATGATCCCAGCCACATCGTACTGGATCATCCCTTAACCGACCATAGCCTTTTCCAGCTTGGCCACATTGCGATCTTAGTCTCTGCTAGAGTAAACCGCCTTATACTTGACTTCTGTCCATTACCAGACATTGTCATACTTTGATCCTCGTCCACTCATGGACTTGATCACATTCCAGTCCTGGTCCACTCCGGGACTCGACCATCACATTCCAACCATAGGTCCATCTCCGATTAGGTTGTGCTGCGACCCTCGTCCTTCACTGGACGTGGTCGACTTCAAACTCAGCCATTTCGGCTGGTGCCATACGATACGGACTTTTGGACCTTGGGACCATTCCCGGTTCTAGTTCGATCATGAACGGGTCAGCCCTGTCTGATCGGGGGTCCACACCCACTCTCAAACTGCACACCACAAAGGCAGTCTAAGGTGGCCCGATTCTGTCCTAACCATTACCTTGGAACCTGATCGGGGTCCACACCCACTCTCAAACTGCACCCTTCCCCAAGGATGCCTAAGGTGGCCCGATTCTTTCCAAGCCAATCCATGCCCAAGATCACTTCATGATTCTTGAGGCATACCACAAACAGATCCACGGGCAGCGCCCTTCCTTGGATCATCACTGGGATGTCCCTAACCAGGCCTAGTGAATGCTTTACTCGGCCTCTGGCTGCACTCTCTATACCGGGATCATCCCTTCCCCAATACAAACAATCCCTTTCCAAACATATCTGGACTCACAAATGGTGTGTAGCTCCAGATCTAAAAGTACGTGTTTCCACACCACCCGATCATTAAGTACTTAGATGAGTAAGATCTCGGTTTGATCACACATTTGGAAAGCGTCCATACCATTCTCCAAGGCATCACACTTCGCGGAACGCCCCATACCATTACAAAAGTGTTTATAGTATACCTCAATCCTCATTATACTAAGATACTTAACATCGTGTTTCCAATTCCACTTGGAATTGATCAATCCCATTCACTCAATCTTAAGGAATCCTACCTTGACTTACACTGAGTCCAAGCTGATCCATCTGATCACAAGCCCACTCATGTACTAGCGGATAACGTCTCCCTTAGACCAACATGAAACACCACATATGCTCACTTGTTTTGAGCGGCCACCAAGGAAAATATTAACCCCAAGAGAGTGCTGCGTTTCTTTCAACCTAAGCCACTCTCTGGTCCATATTGCTTCCCTGGTCCAGGTCGTCCATACAAAGATCTTGCATTGCGTCCATCATCCAATCCGTCTATTACTTCCAAATAACCAGATAACTAACCTTTCTGTTTCCAGGGTCTTGCCCTTGGAGAGTGCATCTTGGCTAAGCCAGCTCATCTTGGAACTTACCGTTCACAAGCATGAAACCCAACCTAACCTCAACTCCCACTTGGCTCACCACAGCTAAGGTTCCAAGTCATCTCGGTTTTGAAATAATTTCGGTTTGAAGTCAACATCTTTGAGCACTGTCCCAACAGGATCAAGCATGCTCTGATACTAACTTGTAAGACCCCAACCCGCCTTCAGGTCAGCCGATGCCTCACGCCGCCGGTCCATACCCTGACCGAACCTCTAAAAATTTAAGCCCTTTATTTAAAACATTGCCCATAGGAGGCTAACTTAGATCCTAGCTCAAGACTACCTTAGTCATTTCCTAGCTTAGATCATTTCAACTTATGCACAGCGGAATATTATCTACCAACCATTGGTCTAAAACCAATCTAACACTTGTCTGGTCAGATCACCTCAGCTACCGGGTCAAGAACACAACTCCTGCCTAGCTCCAAGGTCAATCTGAACCTGGACCAAGTCATACCAAATCGAGGTTCCGTTCACCTAACCATTCTATCTAGATCTATGCAATATTGATAGATCATACCTTTGCCACATCCACGGGCTTGCTAGCTCATTGTCCCAGCTGACTTAGCTGTTTAGCTAACTCATCCAGCTAGCTGAGGCGAACCACTTCACTTGAGGTTCCATCTACTCTCCTCCGGCTGATAAAGCTGCGGTAGCTTTCCCAACTCCTCGCCCACTTTCGTCCATCTCCCTTATACCTGCATAAACTCTTCCCTTGGGTACTTAGTCATTCAGCCAACCATCCCCACGCATCAAGTACCTTCAGAAGTCTTCACCAAAAACCACCTCAAGCAAACATGCTCCAAAACTAATTAAAATTCATGAAAATTCATGATAAATCCCAACTAGAAGGAATCCACAATCAGATTTCACAGAACCGCCTTGATCCTATAGATCTCGGCCACCAATCAAACCGCCATAACTGACCACCATCAAACCGCCTGATAAATCCAATCAAATCACATGATAAATCATGATAAATCCTCACTAAGAGGAATCCATGGTCGGATCCCATCAATTCCATCCAGAACTATGAGATCCGGACCTATCTGCCCAACCAAGGCCATGGAGAGTTCCACTGAACCGGCCAAGACCTGGTTTAGTACCACCATGTCTCAGGCGTGTGTTCCCCTGGAACCAAGTCCTTTCATGGACTAACAAGGTCCATCATATCCTAAGTCAATCAACCAACCATCCCACATGGGGAGACTTGTCATGTCCCCGATCTGGATAGGATCGTCGGATGGACCATTGTGCGAGACGCACCAGTCAGGTCATGTGACCTAAAGGCAAGCATGTCATGATCCAAAACGTGGTTAAGAGAATCAGACAGCTGAGACTTAACCAAAAGAGGATAGAGGCAAGCTTAAAGGAGTTGGTCGAGTGTTTTGGTAGGCTGGGCGAGGTGCAGGCGAAGCTTCGACCAGCTAGGTGAAGCTGTGATGTAGTGCATGATCAGAATGGATCATGGGAGAACTAAGTATAGGTCTGGAAATAGACCAAGGGACTTAGAGGGATTAAATAAGATAAAGATATCAAGTTGTACGGAGAGTATCACAGCTGGGGTATTTGAGCAAGAAGCTCGACCAGCTGGATGGAGCTCAATTGGAGCTCAAGTAGAGTGTGTCAGCTCCTGAACTGGATGGACTAGCTCACTCAGCTGGGTCAGCTGGGGATCAGCTCAACTCAGTTTGACTGAGTGTTCGGTCTCGCGCCAGCTTGGATCCCAGGGTCAGGCCACATGGGCAGCCATGTGTGCCGCTGGGCTGGTTGGCTCTTGGGATGGGGCCAGAAGCTTGCCATTCGGTTTGAGCTTGCTTTTACATGTTCAAGAGTGATTTGGCAAGCTCAGGACGTCCTGGTAACTGCCATAGGCGAAAGGATGTGATCGGACCATTGATGAAATCAATGGCGGAGTGATCTTGAAAAGATACAATTGTTGGAAAGTAACCACCACTTCCTCTATAAAAGGGAGGGCCAGCCAGGCATTCATTCTTCTTCCTAAAACACAAAGAAACCAGAGAAAAATACAGAGAGTTGGTCGGATTCCCAATCCAAGACCCATGGTGGTGTGAAGGCCATTAAGAGGCAGTTTGTGGGCAAGGAAGAGAGGTGTTGAGAACGACCCTCTGGTATGTTTTGATTGCTGTTTGCCACGCCCTGGGCTTTATCTACATCCATAGAAGACACGAAAATAGCCTGGAGAGAAGATAGGTGGCGGATCTAACTTCTAAGGGCTGAGACAGCCTTGAAGGCAGATGTGTGTAGAAAGGCAGTTTCTTGGACATTGAAGGGGAAGTGATGCACGACCTTTGGATGGTGTTTGATCATGGAGAACACATCTAAGGCTTCCTCTGTGTCCTGGGAACACGAAAATGGTCAGAGGCGAAGGGAGAAGGATAGACTCCACTCCCAAAGGTCAACACAGCCTCAAAGGTGGATGCAGAAACCGGTTCTATGGGAGTTCCATGGTATAGAAGAGAGGCACGACCACTGAATGGATCTTATCATTACTGTAAGTATGTGATAAGGGCTTGATGGAGGCATGCTCTGGAGGAGCATGGCGAACCTAATAAGAGGAGGCACATGATCTAATAAGATCAAATATAAGGTAACATATTTGATACTTACTTTCTGTTTATGTTTATGTCTCTTGTGGTGCTGTTAAGCCAAGGTAAAGGCACGCCCTTGAAGACCATATATTCTTATGTAAACTAAGGATCCAGGACCCTGAGAGGAGGGACGGATCATTGTTGATCTACTTCATCGATGTGGGGTGATAGTGGATCATAGTTTGATGTTGGGTTTGATCATGGTGTGAACCATGGATCCGACCCATTGATGAGACACATGGGGTTCTAGTATCAGAGAACCATGTGGAGTGTAAGGTCCAATTTGTTTGGATCCAACAGCAAGCAAAGGAGAGGAGTAAGGCTAGTACTTGATGGTATGGACCACAAGTATTGTGCTGGTGTGTTTATACAAGGAAGGCCGTGTGTAATCTGATCATGGGCAAGGATGGACGACCTGATCCATGGATGTTGGATCAAGGTGTCTGATCTGATTGATCAAAGGATGCACGGTGGTAAGAGCAACACTAATCAGGTTCAGTGGGACAGAGTTCCATGGCGGTTAGGAAGTGTGAAGACTCATCGGTTCTGAGTCATGTGGGGTGGTTGGTTGATTGACTTAGGATCTGATGGGCCTTGTTAGTCCATGAAAGGACTTGGTTCCAGGGAACACACGCCTGAGACATGGTGGTACTAAACCAGGCCTTGGCGGTTCAGTGGAACCCTCCATGGCCTTGGTTGGGCGATAGGTCGGATCTCATAGTTCTGGATGGAATTGATGGGGTCCGACCATGGATTCCTCTTAGTGAGGATTTATCATGATTTATCATGTGATTTGATTGGATTTATCAGGCGGTTTGATGGTGGTCGTTATGGCGGTTTGACTGAATTTGGCGAGATCTATAGGATCAAGGCGGTTCTGTGAAATCTGATTGTGGATTCCTTCTAGTTGGGATTTATCATGAATTGTCATGAATTTTAATTAGTTTTGGAGCATGTTTGCTTGAGGTCGTTTTGCAGTGAAGACTTCACGAAGGTACTTAGTGCGTGGGGATGGTTGGCTGAATGACTAAGTATCCAAGGGAAGAGTTTATGCAGGTATAAGGGAGATGGACGAGTGGGCGAGTAGCTGGGAAAAGCTACCTGCAGCTTTATCAGCTGGAGGAGAGTAGATGGAACCTCAAGTGAAGTGGTTCAGCTCAGCTAGCTGGATGAGTTAGCTAAACAGCTAAGTCAGCTGGGACAATGAGCTAACAAGCTCCGTGGATGTGGCAAGGTATGATCTATCAATATTACATAGATCTAGATAGAATGGTTAGGTGAATGGAACCTCGGATTTGGTATGACTTGGTCTAGGTTCAGGATCGACCTTGGAGCAAGCTGGCGCTGTGTTTACCGACCAAGAGCTGAGGTGATCTGACCAGACAAGTGTTAGATTGGTTTTAGACCAATGGTTGGTAGATAATATTCCGCTGTGCATAAGTTGAAATGATCTAAGCTAGGAAATGACTAAGGTAGTCATTTCCTAGCTTAGATCATTTCAACTTATGCAGCGGAATATTATCTACCAACCATTGGTGCAAAACCAATCTAACACTTGTGCGGTCAGGATCACCTCAGCTCTTGGTCGGTAAACACAGCGCCAGCTTGCTCCAAGATCCATCGAACCTAGACCAGAGTCATACCAAATCGAGGTTCCATTCACTAACCATTCTATCTAGATCTATGTAATATTGATAGATCATACCTTTGCCACATCCACGGAGCTTGTTAGCTCATTGTCCCGGTGACTTAGGCTGTTTAGCTAACTCATCGGCTAGCTGAGTGAACCACTTCACTTGAGGTTCCATCTACTCTCCTCCAGCTGATAAAGCTGCGGGGTAGCTTTCCACTACTTTCGTCCACTCGTCCATCTCCTTATACCTGCATAAACTCTTCCCTTGGATGCTTAGTCATTCAATAACCATCCCCACAGGACAAGTACCTTGGAAGTCTTCGACTGCAAAAGCGACCTCAAGCAAACATGCTCCAAAACTAATTAAAATTCATGACAATTCATGATAAATCCCAACTAGAAGGAATCCACAATCAGATTTCACAGAACCGGCCTTGATCCTATAGATCTCGGCCAAATTCATCAAAGGCCATAGCTGACCACCATCAAACCGGCCTGATAAATCAATCAAATCACATGATAAATCATGATAAATCCTCACTAAGAGGAATCCATGGTCGGACCCCATCAATTCCATCCAAGAACTATGAGATCGGACCTATCACCTGACGAGAGGCCATGGAGGGTTCCGATGAAGCCAAGGCCTGGTTTAATACCACCATGTCTCAGGCGTGTGTTCCCTGGAACCAAGTCCTTTCATGGACTAACAAGGCCCATCAGATCCTAAGTCAATCAACCAACCACCCCACATGACTTCAGGCGGTGAGTCTTCACACTTCTAACAGGCCATGGAACTCACGTCCCCTGAACCTGATTAGTGTTGCTCTTACCACGGTGCATCCTTTGATCAATCAGATCGAACACCTTGATCAACATCCATGGATCGGGTCCATCCTTGCCCATGATCAGATTACACCGGCCTTCCTTGTATAAACACACCCGGCACAATACTTGTGGTCCATACCATCAAGTACTAGCCTTACTCCTCTCCTTTGCTTGCTGTTGGATCCAAACAAATTGGACCTTACACTCCACATGGTTCTCTGATACTAGAACCCCATGTGTCTCATCAATGGGTGGGATCCATGGTTCACACCATGATCAAACCAACATCAAACTATGATCCACTATCACCCCACATCGATGAAGTAGATCAACAATGATCCGTCCCTCCTCTCAGGGTCCTGGATCCTTAGTTTACATAAGAATATATGGTCTTCAAGGGGCGTGCCTTACCTTAACAGCACCACAAGAGACATAAACATAAGCAGGAAAGTAAGTATCAAATATGTTACCTTATATTTGATCTTATTAGATCATGTGCCTCCTCTTATTAGGTTGGCCATGCTCCTCGAGCATGCCTCCATCAACCCTTATCACATACTTACAGTAATGATAAGATCCATTCAGTGGTCGTGCCTCTCTTCTATACCATGGAACTCCCATAGAACCGGTTTCTGCATCCACCTTTGAGGCTGTGTTGACCTTTGGGAGTGGAGTCTATCCTTCTCCTTAGCCTCTGACCATTTTAGGTGTGTTCCCAGGACACAGAGAAGCCTTAGATGTGTTCTCCATGATCAAACACCATCCAAAGGTCGTGCATCACTTCCCCTTCAATGTCCAAGACTGCCTACACACATCTGCCTTCAAGGCTGTCTCAGCCCTTAGAAGTTAGATCCGACCTATCTTCTCTCCAGGCTATTTTCGTGTCTTCTATGGATGTAGATAAAGCCCAGGGCGTGGCAAGCAATCAAAACATACCAGAGGGTCGTTCTCAACACCTCTCTTCCTTGCCCACAAAGCGCCTCTTAATGGCCTTCACACCACCATGGGTCTTGGATTGGGAATCCGACCAACTCTCTGTATTTTCTCTCTGGTTTCTTTGTGTTTTGGGAAGAAGAATGAATGCCTGGCTGGCCCTCCCTTTTATAGAGGAAGTGGTGGTTACTTTCCAACAATTGTATCTTTTGATTATCAATTCGGCCATTGATTTCATCAATGGTCGGATCATCCTTCGCCTATGCAGTTACCAGGACGTCCTGAGCTTGCCAAATCACTCTTGAACATGTAAAAGCAAGCTCAAACCGAATGGCAAGCTTCTGGCCCCATCCCAAGAGCCAACCAGCCCAGCGGCACACATGGCTGCCCATGTGGCCTGACCCTGGGATCCAAGCTGGCGCGAGACCGAACACTCAGTCAAACTGAGTTGAGCTGATCCCAGCTGACCCAGCTGAGTGAGCTAGTCCATCCAGTTCAGGGGAGCTGACACTCTACTTGAGCTCCAATTGAGCTCCATCCAGCTGGTCGAGCTTCTTGCTCAAAATACCCGGTTTGTGATACTCTCTACAACTTGATATCTTTATCTTATTTAATCCCTCTAAGTCCCTTGGTCTATTTCCAGACCTATACTTAGTTCTCCCATGATCCATTCTGATCATGCACTACATCACAGCTTCACCTAGCTGGTGGGCTTCGCCCGGACCTCGTCCGGCTACCAAAACTACTCGACCAACTCCTTTAAGCTTGCCTCTATCCTCTTTTGGTTAAGTCTCAGCTGTCTGATTCTCTTAACCCGTTTTTGGATCATGACATGCTTGCCTTTAGGTCACATGACCTGACTGGTGCGTCTCCTGCACAATGGTCCATCGGGCGATCCTATCGAGGATCGGGGACATGACAAGTCTCCCCATGTGGGATGGTTGGTTGATTGACTTAGGATATGATGGACCTTGTTAGTCCATGAAAGGACTTGGTTCCAGGGAACTACGCCTGAGACATGGTGGTACTAAACCAGGTCTTGGCGGTTCGGTGGAACTCTCCATGGCCTTGGTTGGGCGGATGGTCGGATCTCATAGTTCTGGATGGAATTGATGGGATCCGACCATGGATTCCTCTTAGTGAGGATTTATCATGATTTATCATGTGATTTGATTAGATTTATCAGGCGGTTTGATGGTGGTCAGTTATGGCGGTTTGACTGGTGGCGAGATCTATAGGATCAAGGCGGTTCATGAAAATCTGATTGTGGATTCCTTCTAGTTGGGATTTATCATGAATTTTCATGAATTTTAATTAGTTTTTGGAGCATGTTTGCTTGAGGTGGTTTTTGGTGAAGACTTCTGAAGGTACTTGATGCGTGGGGATGGTTGGCTGAATGACTAAGTACCCAAGGGAAGAGTTTATGCAGGTATAAGGGAGATGGGCGAGTGGGCGAGGAGTTGGGAAAAAGCTACCTCGCAGCTTTGCTCGGAGGAGTAGATGGAACCTCAAGTGAAGTGGTTCGGCTCAGCTAGCTGGATGAGTTAGCTAAACAGCTAAGTCAGCTGGGACAATGAGCTAGCAAGCTCCGTGGATGTGGCAAGGTATGATCTATCAATATTGCATAGATCTAGATAGAATGGTTAGGTGGCGGAACCTCGGTTTGGTATGACTTGGTACAGGTTGGGATTGACCTTGGAGCTAGGCAGGAGTTGTGTTCTTGACCCGGTAGCTGAGGTGATCTGACCAGACAAGTGTTAGGTGGTTTTAGACCAATGGTTGGTAGATAATATTCGCTGTGCATAAGTTGAAATGATCTAAGCTAGGAAATGACTAAGGTAGTCTTGGTAGGATCTGAGTTAGCCTCCTATGGGCAATGTTTTAAATAAAGGTGAAATTTTTAGAGGTTCGGTCAGGGGTATGGACGGCGGCGTGAGGCATCGGCTGACCTGAAGGCGGGTTGGGGTCTTACAGTTAGTATCAGAGCATGCTTGATCCTGTTGGGGCAGTGCTCAAAGATGTTGACTTCAAGCCGAAATTATTTAAAACTGAGATGACTTGGAACCTTAGCTGTGGTGAGCCAAGTGGGAGTTGAGGTTAGGTTGGGTTTCATGCTTGTGAGCGGGTAAGTTCAAAGATGAGCTGGCTTAGCCAAGATGCACTCTCGAGGCAAGACCACAGAAACGAGAAAGGTTAGTTATCGGTTATTTGGAAGTAATAGGCGGATTGGATGATGGGCGCAATGCAAGATCTTTGTATGGGCGACCTGGACCAGGGAAGCAATATGGACGAGAGTGGCTTAGGTTGAAAAGCGTGCAGCACTCTCTTGGGGTTAATATTTTTCCTTGGTGGCCGTTCAAAACAAGTGAGCATATGTGGTGTTTCATGTTGGTCTAAGGGAGGCGTTATCGGCTAGTACATGAGTGGGCTTGTGATCAGATGGATCAGCTTGGACTCAGTGTAGTAAGTCAAGGTAGGATTCCTTAAGATTGAGTGAATGGGATTGATCAATTCCAAGTGGAATTGGAAACACGATGTTAAGTATCTTAGTATAATGATTGAGGTATACTATAAACACTTTTGTAATGGTATGGGGCGTTCCGCGAAGTGTGATGCCTTGGAGAATGGTATGGGGTTTTCCAAATGTGTGATCAAACCGAGATCTTACTCATCTAAGTACTTAATGATGGGTGGTGTGGAAACACGTACTTTTAGATCTGGAGCTACACACCATTTGTGAGTCCAGATATGTTTGGAAAGGATTGTTTGTATTGGGGAAGGGATGATCGGTATAGAAGTGCAGCCAGAGGCCGAGTAAAGCATTCACTAGGCCTGGTTAGGGACATCCAGTGATGATCAAGGAAGGCTGCCCGTGGATCTGTTGTGGTATGCCTCGAAGAATCATGAAGTGATCTTGGGCATGGATTAACTTGGAAAGAATCGGGCCACCTTAGGCATCCTTGGGGAAGGGTGCAGTTTGAGAGTGGGTGTGGACCCGATCAGGTTCAAAGGTAATGGTTAGGACAGAATCGGGCCACCTTAGACTGCCTTTGTGGTGTGCAGTTTGAGAGTGGAGTGTGGACCCCGATCGAGACAGGGCTGACCCGTTCATGATCGAACTAGAACCGGGAATGGTCCCAAGGTCAAAAGTCCGTATCGTATGGCACCAGAAATGGCTGAGTTTGAAGTCGACCCGTCCGATGAAGGGCGAGGTGCATAACCAACTGTCGGAGATGGACCTATGGTTGGAATGTGATGGTAGTCGGGAGTGGACCAGGACTGGAATGTGATCAAGTCCATGAGTGGGCGAGGATCAAAAGTATGACAATGTCGGTAATGGACAGAAGTCAAGTATAAAGCGGTTTACTCTAGCGAGAGACTAAGATGCAATGTGGCCAAGCTGGAAAAGGCTATGGTGGGTTAAGGGATGATCGATGCGATGTGGCTGGGATCATGAACCCTTGATATCTGTAAGCGACATAAAAGCGAGAATAATCTGTTAGGACTCGTGGTACAACGGCCTAAGGTGGAGCGAGTTCATTAAGACTTGGCTGATACATCGAGTGGCTTGGAGGTGGGTAAATCTACTAAGACTTCGGGTATGCAGTAAATTCTTATGGACTGAATATGATCTGGTGGGTGGACTAGGGTCAGAGAAGAATAGACTTGGTGAATACTAAGACTGCAACCTAGAAAGTTGGGTATGGTGACACAGGTCTGCGATGGTGCCATGTTCAAAAGGCAGAAAAAGACCACTTGGAGTCAAGTGGGGGAGACATGTTCATATGTTGATCAAAGATGTGATCAGTGAGAAGGAACAAGGAGGGAGATGCACTTGGTGGTTAGAAAGAACCAATGAAGATGCTCCATGTTCGAGATGCTGCGAGTCGGTTGGAACATTTTGTCAATGAGACAAGATGTCAGCACCACTGGATTAGAGGATGAATCCTTATCAAGTGGGGAGACTTATCATGTCCCGATCCTGGATAGGATGCGTCGGATGAACCATTGTGCGAGAGGCACCAGTCAGGTCATGTGACCTAAAAGCAAGCATGTCATGATCAGCGTGGTTAAGGGAATCAGACAGCTGAGACTTAGCAAAATAGGATGGAGGCAAGCTTAAAGGAGTTGGTGAGTGTTTGGTAGGCTGGGCGAGTGCAGGTGGCTTCGACCAGCTGGGTGAAGCTGTGATGTAGTGCATGATCAGAATGGATCATGGGAGAACTAAGTCTAGGTCTGGAAATAGACCAAGGGACTTAGAGGGATTAAATAAGATAAAGATATCAAGTTATGCGGAGAGTATCACAGCTGGGTGATTTGAGCAAGCTCGACCAGCTGGATGGAGCTCACTGGGAGCTCAATTAGAGTGTGTCATCTCCTGAGCTGGATGGACTAGCTCACTCAGCTGGGTCAGCTGGGGATCAGCTCAACTCAGCTTGGTGAGTGTTGGTCTCAGGCGGTTGGGCTGGGTCGGACGGTGGTGGGGCCATCGGGTAGCCATGTGTGCAGCTGGGCTGATGGGCTCTTGGGATGGGGCCAGGAGCTTGCCATTGGTTTGGGCTTGCTTTGGACATGTCCAAGAGTGATTTAGCAAGCCGGAGTTCTGGTAAGCTGCCATAGCGAAAGGATGTGATCGGACCATTGATGAAATCAATGGCGGAGTGATCTTGAAAAGATGCAATTGTTGGAAAGTAACCATCACTTCCTCTATAAAAGGTAGGGCCAGTCATTCATTCTTTTTCTAAAACACAAAAACCAGAGAAAAATACAGAGAGTTGGTTGGATTCCCAATCAAGACCCATGGTGGTGTGAAGGCCATTAAGAGGCGGTTTGTGGGCAAGGAAGAGGTGTTGTTGAAACGACCCTCTGGTATGTTTTGATTGCTGTTTGCCACGTCCTGGCTTCCTCTACATCCATAGAAGACGAAAATAGCCTGGAGAGAAGATGGGTGGCGGATCTAACTTCTAGGGGCTGAGACAGCCTTGAAGCGAGATGTGTGTGAAAAGTTTCTTGGACTTGAAGAAGTGATGCACGACCTTTGGGTGGTGTTTGATCATGGATGAACACATCTAAGGCTTCCTCTGTGTCCTGGGAACACTGCGCAAATGGTCAGAGGAGAAGGGAGAAGGACAGACTCTCCACAAAGGGCCAACACAGCCTCAAAGGTGGATCAGTCTGCTGGTTCCATGGGAGTTCCATGGTATAGAAGAGGCACGACCATTGAATGGATCTTATCATTACTGTAACTATGTGATAAGGGCTTTATGGAGGCATGCTCTGGAGGAGCATGGCGAACCTAATAAGAGGAGGCACATGATCTAATAAGATCAAATATAAGATAGCAGTTTGATACTTACTTTCTGTTTATGTTTATGTCTCTTGTGGTGCTGTTAAGCCAAGGTAAAACACGCCCTTGAAGACCATATATTGTTATGTAAACTAAGGATCCAGGACCTGAGAGGAGGGGCGGATCATTGTTGATCTACTTCATCGATGTGGGGTGATAGTGGATCATTGTTTGATGTTGGGTTTGATCATGGTGTGAACCATGGATCCGATCCATTGATGAGACACATGGGGTTCTAGTATCAGAGGAACCATGTGGAGTGTAAGGTACAATTTTTTGGATCAACAGCAAGCAAAGGAGAGGAGTAAAGCTAGTACTTGATGGTATGGACCACAAGTATTGTCTTTAGTGTGTTTATACAAGGAAGGCGTGTGTAATCTGATCATGGGCAAGGATGGACGACCTGATCCATGGATGTTGGATCAAGGTGTCTGATCTGATTGATCAAAGGATGCACCGGTGGTAAAACAACACTAATTAGGTTCAGTGGGACGGGGTTCCATGGCGGTTAGGAAGTGTGAAGACTCATCGAGTTGAGTCATGTGGGGTGGTTGGTTGATTGACTTAGGATCTGATGGGCCTTGTTAGTCCATGAAAGGACTTGGTTCCAGGGTTCACACCATGATCAAACCCAACATCAAACAATGATCCACTATCACCCCACATCGATGAAGTAGATCAACAATGATCCGTCCCTCCTCTCAGGGTCCTGGATCCTTAGTTTACATAACAATATATGGTCTTCAAGGGGCGTGCCTTACCTTGGCTTAACAGCACCACAAGAGACATAAACATAAACGAGGAAAGTAAGTATCAAATCTGTTACCTTATATTTGATCTTATTAGATCATGTGCCTCCTCTTATTAGGTTCGGCCATGCTCCTCCAGAGCATGCCTCCATAAAGCCCTTATCACATAGTTACAGTAATGATAAGATCCATTCAATGGTCGTGCCTCTCTTCTATACCATGGAACTCCCATGGAACCAGTTTCTGCACTGCATCCACCTTTGAGGCTGTGTTGGCCTTTGGGAGTGGAGTCTGTCCTTCTCCCTTCTCCTCTGACCATTTGCGTGTGTTCCCAGGACACAGAGGAAGCCTTAGATGTGTTCATCCATGATCAAACACCACCCAAAGGTCGTGCATCACTTCCCCCTTCAGTGTCCAAGAAACTGCCTTTCTACACACATCTGCTTTCAAGGCTGTCTCAGCCCTTAGAAGTTAGATCCGGCCACCTATCTTCTCTCCAGGCTATTTTCGTGTCTTCTATGGATGTAGAGGAAGCCCAGGACGTGGCAAACAGCAATCAAAACATACCAGAGGGTCGTTCTCAACACCTCTCTTCCTTGCCCACAAAACTGCCTCTTAATGGCCTTCACACCACCATGGGTCTTGGATTGGGAATCCAACCAACTCTCTGTATTTTTCTCTGGTTTTTTTGTGTTTTAGGAAAAAGAATGAATGACTGGCCCTACCTTTTATAGAGGAAGTGATGGTTACTTTCCAACAATTGCATCTTTTCAGTATCAATTCTGGCCATTGATTTCATCAATGGTCCAGATCACATCCTTTCGTCTATGGCAGTTACCAGAACGTCCTGGGCTTGCCAAATCACTCTTGGACATGTCCAAAGCAAGCCCAAACCGAATGGCAAGCTCCTGGCCCCATCCCAAGAGCCCATCAGCCCAGCGGCACACATGGCTACCCCGCATGCCTCGGCCCATCTCGGACCCAGCCCAACTGCCCGAGACCGAACACTCAGTCAAGCTGAGTTGAGCTGATCCCCAGCTGACCCAGCTGAGTGAGCTAGTCCATCCAGCTCAGGGAGATGACACACTCTAATTGAGCTCCCAGTGAGCTCCATCCAGCTGGTCGAGCTTCTTGCTCAAATCACCCAGCTGTGATACTCTCCGTACAACTTGATATCTTTATCTTATTTAATCCCTCTAAGTCCCTTGGTCTATTTCCAGACCTAGACTTAGTTCTCCCATGATCCATTCTGATCATGCACTACATCACAGCTTCACCTAGCTGGTCGAGCTTCGCCCAGACCTCGTCCAGCTACCGAAACACTCGACCAACTCCTTTAAGCTTGCCTCCATCCTATTTTGGTTAAGTCTCAGCTGTCTGATTCCCTTAACCACGTTTTTGGATCATGACATGCTTGCCTTTAGGTCACATGACCTGACTGGTGCGTCTCCTCGCACAATGGTCCATCCGGACGATCCTATCCAGGATCGGGGACATGATAAGTCTCCCCCACTTGATAAGGATTCATCCTCGAATCCAGTGGTGCTGACATCTTGTCTCATTGACAAAATGTTCCAACCGATCTCTGTGCATCTGGAACATGGAGCATCTTCGATTGGTTCTTTCTAACCAATTCGTTGCATCTCCCTCCTTGTTCCTTCTCACTGATCACATCTTTGATCAACATATGAACATGTCTCCCCCACTTGGACTCCAAGTGGTCTTTTCTGCCTTTTGAACATGGCACCATCGCAGACCTGTGTCACCATACCCAACTTTCTAGGTTGCAGTCTTAGTATTCACCAAGTCTATTCTTCTCTGACCCTAGTCCACGACCAGATCATATTCAGTCCATAAGAATTTACTGCATACCCGAGTCTTAGTAGATTTACCCAATCTCCAAGCCACTCGATGTATCAGTCAAGTCTTAATGAACTCGTTCCAATCTTTAGGCCGCTCGTTGTACCACGAGTCCTAACAGATTATTCTGTTTCTTTATGTCGTTTACAGATATCAAGGGTTCATGATCCCAGCCACATCGTACTGGATCATCCCTTAACCGACCATAGCCTTTTCCAGCTTGGCCACATTGCGATCTTAGTCTCTGCTAGAGTAAACCGCCTTATACTTGACTTCTGTCCATTACCAGACATTGTCATACTTTGATCCTCGTCCACTCATGGACTTGATCACATTCCAGTCCTGGTCCACTCGGGACTCGACCATCACATTCCAACCATAGGTCCATCTCCGATTAGGTTGTGCTGCGACCCTCGTCCTTCACGGGCGTGGTGACTTCAAACTCAGCCATTTCGGCTGGTGCCATCACGATCACGGACTTTTGGACCTTGGGACCATTCCCGGTTCTAGTTCGATCATGAACGGGTCAGCCCTGTCTGATCGGGGGTCCACACCCACTCTCAAACTGCACACGCCCACAGTGGCAGTCTAAGGTGGCCCGATTCTGTCCTAACCATTACCTTGGAACCTGATCGGGGGTCCACACCCACTCTCAAACTGCACCCTTCCCCAGTGACAGTCTAAGGTGGCCCGATTCTTTCCAAGCCAATCCATGCCCAAGATCACTTCATGATTCTTGAGGCATACCACAAACAGATCCACGGGCAGCGCCCTTCCTTGGATCATCACTGGGATGTCCCTAACCAGGCCTAGTGAATGCTTTACTCGGCCTCTGGCTGCACTCTCTATACCGGGATCATCCCTTCCCCAATACAAACAATCCCTTTCCAAACATATCTGGACTCACAAATGGTGTGTAGCTCCAGTATCGAAAAGTACGTGTGTTTCCACACCACCGATCATTAAGTACTTAGATGAGTAAGATCTCGGTTTGATCACACATTTGGAAAACGTCCCATACCATTCTCCAAGGCATCACACTTCTGTGAACGTCCCATACCATTACAAAAGTGTTTATAGTATACCTCAATCCTCATTATACTAAGATACTTAACATCGTGTTTCCAATTCCACTTGGAATTGATCAATCCCATTCACTCAATCTTAAGGAATCCTACCTTGACTTACACTGAGTCCAAGCTGATCCATCTGATCACAAGCCCACTCATGTACTAGCCAGATAACGTCTCCCTTAGACCAACATGAAACACCACATATGCTCACTTGTTTTGAACGGCCACCAAGGAAAAATATTAACCCCCAAGAGAGTGCTGCACGTTTCTTTCAACCTAAGCCACTCTCTGGTCCATATTGCTTCCCTGGTCCAGGTCGTCCATACAAAGATCTTGCATTGCGTCCATCATCCAATCCGTCTATTACTTCCAAATAACCAGATAACTAACCTTTCTGTTTCCAGGGTCTTGCCCTTGGAGAGTGCATCTTGGCTAAGCCAGCTCATCTTGGAACTTACCCGTTCACAAGCATGAAACCCAACCTAACCTCAACTCCCACTTGGCTCACCACAGCTAAGGTTCCAAGTCATCTCAGTTTTCAGAAATAATTTCGGTTTGGAAGTCAACATCTTTGAGCACTGTCCTTAACAGGATCAAGCATGCTCTGATACTAACTTGTAAGACCCCAACCCGGCCTCTCAGGCCGCGCTCGATGCCTCACGTCGCTCGGTCCATACCCTGACCGAACCTCTAAAAATTTCGCCCTTTATTTAAAACATTGCCCATAGGCGGAGGCTAACTCAGATCCTAGCTCAAGACTACCTTAGTCATTTCCTAGCTTAGATCATTTCAACTTATGCACAGCGGAATATTATCTACCAACCATTGGTCTAAAACCAATCTAACACTTGTCTGGTCAGATCACCTCAGCTACTGGTCATGAAACCAAAGCACCCTTAGCTCCAAGGTCAATCCCGAACCTAGACCAAGTCATACCAAACCGAGGTTCCGTTCACCTAACCATTCTATCTAGATCTATGCAATATTGATAGATCATACCTTGCCACATCCACGAGCTTGCTAGCTCATTGTCCCAGCTGACTTAGCTGTTTAGCTAACTCATCCAGCTAGCTGAGCCGAACCACTTCACTTGAGGTTCCATCTACTCTCCTCCAGCTGATAAAGCTGCGAGGTAGCTTTTCCCAACTCCTCGTCCACTCGTCCATCTCCCTTATACCTGCATAAACTCTTCCCTTGGGTACTTAGTCATTCAGCCAACCATCCCCACGCATAAGTACCTTCAGAAGTCTTCAAATTTAAAACGACCTCAAGCAAACATGCTCCAAAACTAATTAAAATTCATGAAAATTCATGATAAATCCCAACTAGAAGGAATCCACAATCAGATTTCACAGAACCGGCCTTGATCCTATAGATCTCGGCCAAATTCAGTCAAACCGGCCATAACTGACCACCATCAAACCGGCCTGATAAATCCAATCAAATCACATGATAAATCATGATAAATCCTCACTAAGAGGAATCCATGGTCGGATCCCATCAATTCCATCCAGAACTATGAGATCCGGACCTATCTGCCCAACCAAGGCCATGGAGAGTTCCACTGAACCGGCCAAGACCTGGTTTAGTACCACCATGTCTCAGGCGTGTGTTCCCCTGGAACCAAGTCCTTTCATGGACTAACAAGGTCCATCATATCCTAAGTCAATCAACCAACCATCCCACATGGGGGAGACTTGTCATGTCCCCGATCCTGGATAGGATCGTCCGGATGGACCATTGTGCGAGGAGACGCACCAGTCAGGTCATGTGACCTAAAGGCAAGCATGTCATGATCCAAAAACGTGGTTAAGAGAATCAGACAGCTGAGACTTAACCAAAAGAGGATAGAGGCAAGCTTAAAGGAGTTGGTCGAGTGTTTTGGTAGCTGGACGAGGTCTGGGCGAAGCTCGACCAGCTAGGTGAAGCTGTGATGTAGTGCATGATCAGAATGGATCATGGGAGAACTAAGTATAGGTCTGGAAATAGACCAAGGGACTTAGAGGGATTAAATAAGATAAAGATATCAAGTTGTACGGAGAGTATCACAGCTGGGGTATTTGAGCAAGAAGCTCGACCAGCTGGATGGAGCTCAATTGGAGCTCAAGTAGAGTGTGTCAGCTCCCTGAACTGGATGGACTAGCTCACTCAGCTGGGTCAGCTGGGGATCAGCTCAACTCAGTTTGACTGAGTGTTCGGGTCTCGGGCAGTTGGGCTGGATCCGGACAGTGGTCAGGCCATGCGGGCAGCCATGTGTGCCGCTGGGCTGGTTGGCTCTTGGGATGGGGCCAGAAGCTTGCCATTCGGTTTGAGCTTGCTTTTTACATGTTCAAGAGTGATTTGGCAAGCTCAGGACGTCCTGGTAACTGCCATAGGCGAAAGGATGTGATCTGGACCATTGATGAAATCAATGGCCAGAATTGATACTGAAAAGATACAATTGTTGGAAAGTAACCACCACTTCCTCTATAAAAGGGAGGGCCAGCCAGGCATTCATTCTTCTTCCTAAAACACAAAGAAACCAGAGAAAAATACAGAGAGTTGGTCGGATTCCCAATCCAAGACCCATGGTGGTGTGAAGGCCATTAAGAGGCAGTTTTGTGGGCAAGGAAGAGAGGTGTTGAGAACGACCCTCTGGTATGTTTTGATTGCTGTTTGCCACGCCCTGGGCTTTATCTACATCCATAGAAGACACGAAAATAGCCTGGAGAGAAGATAGGTGGCCGGATCTAACTTCTAAGGGCTGAGACAGCCTTGAAGGCAGATGTGTGTAGAAAGGCAGTTTCTTGGACATTGAAGGGGGAAGTGATGCACGACCTTTGGATGGTGTTTGATCATGGAGAACACATCTAAGGCTTCCTCTGTGTCCTGGGAACACACGAAAATGGTCAGAGGCGAAGGGAGAAGGATAGACTCCACTCCCAAAGGTCAACACAGCCTCAAAGGTGGATGCAGTGCAGAAACTGGTTCTATGGGAGTTCCATGGTATAGAAGAGAGGCACGACCACTGAATGGATCTTATCATTACTGTAAGTATGTGATAAGGGCTTGATGGAGGCATGCTCTGGAGGAGCATGGCCGAACCTAATAAGAGGAGGCACATGATCTAATAAGATCAAATATAAGGTAACATATTTGATACTTACTTTCCTGTTTATGTTTATGTCTCTTGTGGTGCTGTTAAGCCAAGGTAAGGCACGCCCCTTGAAGACCATATATTCTTATGTAAACTAAGGATCCAGGACCCTGAGAGGAGGGACGGATCATTGTTGATCTACTTCATCGATGTGGGGTGATAGTGGATCATAGTTTGATGTTGGGTTTGATCATGGTGTGAACCATGGATCCGACCCATTGATGAGACACATGGGGGTTCTAGTATCAGAGAACCATGTGGAGTGTAAGGTCCAATTTGTTTGGATCCAACAGCAAGCAAAGGAGAGGAGTAAGGCTAGTACTTGATGGTATGGACCACAAGTATTGTGCTGGTGTGTTTATACAAGGAAGGCCGTGTGTAATCTGATCATGGGCAAGGATGGACGACCTGATCCATGGATGTTGGATCAAGGTGTCTGATCTGATTGATCAAAGGATGCACCGGTGGTAAGAGCAACACTAATCAGGTTCAGTGGGACAGAGTTCCATGGCCGGTTAGGAAGTGTGAAGACTCATCAGTTCTGAGTCATGTGGGGTGGTTGGTTGATTGACTTAGGATCTGATGGGCCTTGTTAGTCCATGAAAGGACTTGGTTCCAGGGGAACACACGCCTGAGACATGGTGGTACTAAACCAGGCCTTGGCCGGTTCAGTGGAACCCTCCATGGCCTTGGTTGGGCAGATAGGTCCGGATCTCATAGTTCTGGATGGAATTGATGGGGTCCGACCATGGATTCCTCTTAGTGAGGATTTATCATGATTTATCATGTGATTTGATTGGATTTATCAGGCCGGTTTGATGGTGGTCAGTTATGGCCGGTTTGACTGAATTTGGCCGAGATCTATAGGATCAAGGCCGGTTCTGTGAAATCTGATTGTGGATTCCTTCTAGTTGGGATTTATCATGAATTGTCATGAATTTTAATTAGTTTTTGGAGCATGTTTGCTTGAGGTCGTTTTTGCAGCTGAAGACTTCCTGAAGGTACTTAGTCTGTGGGGATGGTTGGCTGAATGACTAAGTATCCAAGGGAAGAGTTTATGCAGGTATAAGGGAGATGGACGAGTGGACGAGTAGCTGGGAAAAGCTACCTCGCAGCTTTATCAGCTGGAGGAGAGTAGATGGAACCTCAAGTGAAGTGGTTCAGCTCAGCTAGCTGGATGAGTTAGCTAAACAGCTAAGTCAGCTGGGACAATGAGCTAACAAGCTCCGTGGATGTGGCAAAGGTATGATCTATCAATATTACATAGATCTAGATAGAATGGTTAGGTGAATGGAACCTCGGATTTGGTATGACTTGGTCTAGGTTCAGGATCGACCTTGGAGCAAGCTGGCAGTTGTGTTTACTGACCAGTAGCTGAGGTGATCTGACCAGACAAGTGTTAGATTGGTTTTAGACCAATGGTTGGTAGATAATATTCCGCTGTGCATAAGTTGAAATGATCTAAGCTAGGAAATGACTAAGGTAGTCTTGAGCTAGGATCTGAGTTAGCCTCCACCTATGGGCAATGTTTTAAATAAAGGGCGAAATTTTTAGAGGTGCGGTCAGGGTATGGACCGAGCGACGTGAGGCATCGACCGCGGCCTGAGAGGCCGGGTCGGGGTCTTACATCCTGCTCTAGTTCTGGTGCCAACTCGACGAGGAGGTCGGCTAAGACCTGGGCTTTCCCAGCCGTGCGATTCTTGTAGGTGATGTCAAGCTCGCCGAGTTCTACAGCCCACTTGGTTAGTCGACCAGCCCGGTTTGTGTTCTGCAGGACGGTGCGGAGGGGCTGATCGGTGAGCACCTCGACCGAGTGTGATTGGAAGTACGGGCGCAACTTCCTTGCTGCTTTGACTACGGACAGGGCCATCTTTTCGAGGGTTGGGTACCGGGTCTCTGGTCCGTTCATGCGCCTGCTGGTGTAGAAGATCGGCTTCTGCTCCCCTCGGTCCTCTTTGATGAGGACGATGCTAACCGCGGCGTTGGAGACTGCAATGTAGAGTGAAAGGACATCTCCTTCGTCCGGTTTGGCTAGGACGGGTGGTGTGGTGAGATACTTCTTTAGCTGGGAGAAAGCGTCCTCGCACTTCTCGTCCCAAATGAACTTTTGTTTCCACGAAGAAGGTCGTAGAAGGGGAGACATTTGTCTGTCGATCTAGAGATGAATCTGTTAAGGGCGGCGATGCGACCTGTTTACCGCTGGACTTCGCGGCTGTTCTTGGGGCTAGGAAGGTCGAGTACGGCTGATATTTTCTTCGGGTTGGCTTCTATGCCTCGTTGGGTAACGATGTAGCCGAGGAACTCGCCTGAGGAGACTCCGAACGTGCACTTTGCTGGGTTTAGCTTCATCCCGTACTTGTTAAGTATAGCAAAGCAGTCGCGAAGGTGGCTAAGGTGATCGTTGGCGAGCATATCGTCAATGTAAACCTCCATGGTCTTACCAAGCTTGTCGGCAAACATACGGTTGACGAGTCGTTGGTAGGTGGCACCTGCGTTTTTCAACCCGAATGGCATGACTTTGTAGCAGTATGTCCCTCGGTCTGTGATGAAAGCTGTCTTCTCTCGATCGTCAGGGTGCATCATGATTTGGTTGTAACCTGAAAAGGCGTCCATGAAAGTGAGCATTTCGTTTCCTGCGGTTGATTCGACGAGGCGGTCAATGCTAGGTAACGGGTAGCTGTCCTTCGGGCAAGCTTTGTTGAGATCCGTAAAGTCGACGCAAACGCGCGACTTGCCGTTTTTCTTTTTCACTAATACGGGGTTCGCCAGCCATTCAGGATAATGGACTTCGATGATTGAACCTGCTCCAAGTAGCCGGTCGACTTCTTCGTTCACCGCTTTCGTCCTATCCGGTCCTAGCTTGCGTCTCTTTTGGCGAACCGGTTTGAACGTTGGATCGACGTTAAGCTCGTGAGTTGTTATAGCTGGGTCAATTCCCTTCATGTCTGACACAGACCAATCGAAGGTGGATGCTTTCTCTTTAAGGAACGAGAGTATCGCCTGTCGGACGTCATCGGCTAGGTATGCGCCAATGCGTACCGTCCTACTCGGATCAGAGTCGTCTATTGGCATTTCGAGGACCTCATCCTTTTGAGGGCGGGCCTTCGCTATGGATGGGGAGACAGAGTTAACTAGAGATGATGAGCGTTGCAGTTTGGCAGTCGCGATCAAGAGGTCTCGCGCGGCTTGCTGGTCGCCTCGTATAGTTTTGATCGCTCCATCTACTCCAGGGAACTTGATGCACTGGTGATAAGTGGACGGGACTGCTTGCATTGAATGTATCCAGGGAGTTCCGAGGATAACGTGGTAAGGCGCTTTGGTGCTAACAACGGCATACTTAACCGTGCGGCTAACTCCGCTTGCACGGACTAGGAGACGAATTGTCCCTATGATCGCTTCTGAAGAGCCGTTAAAGCCGGTCAGGGTCCTCGATGATGGTTTGATGGTGGTGAGGTTGATTCCCATCTTTTCAAGCGTCTCCTTGAAGATTAAGTCGACCGAGCTGCCCGTGTCAATGAGCACTTTGGTGACATCGTACTCTCTGATCTCGAGGACGACTAGCAAAGGATCGTTGTGGGGAACGTGTACCCCGTGCAAGTACTCGGACGAGAAACTAATTGGGGTATGAGTCAGCGGCTTGATGGGCCATCGTTGCGACGTCCTGGCTTGTCGTCGATAATCTTTGACTGAGCGGACTGAGTCGCCGCAGGGAGGTGAACCACCCATGATAACATTCAACCGTGGTCTTGCTATCGCACGCTTGACGTCTAAGAATACTCGAAGGTCCGCTGAGATGTTGTCGTCGTCTGGCTTCAATGGCTCCTGGTTCTTGGATGAGGTTGACTCCTCTAGACGCTGCCGTAAATCGGTCGGTTTGGAACGGTTTAGCCGCACGCGTAAGTCGACCACGTTGGCGTTAAGTTTATCCCTTAGGTCGACGACGGTTTTGTCGTTCGGCAGGGGAGTTTCTGCTGCTTGGTCCGTTGCCGCCAGGCGCCGTGATTTGTTGATGTCGAGCTTGAGGCGGAGATCGCTGCTGTTCAAGTCGTCGCAAGCTAGATTCTTCCGTTTCAGGAAGCTCCTCAAATCAGGTAGTGGTGGTACGCCCTCCTCTTCGTCATCGGATGACATGGGCTGTTGAGAGCGTATAACTTCGATACGCTGGCGGTTCTTCGGTTGCTCCTCGTATGCGGAGGAAGCTTCGTTGTCAGCCTCGTCAGACGGTTTGTTGTCCGCTCGACGCTGCTCACCGCTTTTGGCCCCGGAAGTTCGTTGCGCTCGCTTCTCTTTATTCTTGGACCAACTCTTGCCGGATTTTGGTTTTGGCTTGGGAGGCTGAACTTTGAAGTCACCACTTTCGATGGACGAAAGGAACTGGGAGTACAGCGTCTTGCACTCGGAGGTGTCATGCCCTTTGACGTTATGGTATTTACAATGTTTGGAAAGATCGACTCCTTTAGAGGTTCCGGTACCAGCGGTAGGTGGTGCGGGAGGAGCCGGAGTGGCAGGACTGGTAGGATTTTTCAGGGATGCAGTCTCGCGATTGTACACGTTCCATGGCTCGCCGCGTACCGAGAAGCTTGTGACTGGTCGGTTGTTCTCATCGACGACGAACAAGAGACCGTTTTTTGGGTTGTTTTTGTCGACGGGAGCGTGCTGGCGTGGCTCCTGTTTTGCTTCAGTGGTCTTGGGCGTCGCCGGTTTTGCCGCGCCGTGTTTAACCAAGATCGCTTTGGTATCCTCTTCCATACGGATGAAGTTGTGTGAGCGGGCAATGGCATCCTGGAGTGACGTGGAAGGGCTCCGATACAAGTCCTCTCGGAACTTGGAATCTAGATGCAGGATGTTCATCAGGGCGTCGATGGCGATATGGTCAGGGATGTCGATCTTGGAGACGACCGATTTGAAACGCTCCATGAAGTCGCGAAGGCTCTGGTCTTTTGTTTGCTTGAGGTTCCACAGGCTGGAGGCTGTCGTCTCACGCTTAGCAAACATGATGTAGGTCTTAAGGAAAGCCGACGAAAGTTCCCTGAAGCTGCTGATAAAGTTCTCTGAGAGTCCTGAGAACCAGGTTAAAGCTTGTTCGTGAAGTGTTTCTACGAACAGCTGACAGTAGGCAGCGTCCTTCTCGTCGTCGGGTAGTCGAGCGCGAGCCATCGCGATGTTGAAGGCTGTCATGTGCTCCACGGGACAGCCGCCAGGCTTGTACTGCGTGACGCGCATCTTTTCGAGTTTGCGGAAGTTGACGTCGGTCAGCGTGCTGGTAAACAGAGTACACTCGGTCGAGGCAAGAACGCTCTCGATCTGTGGAGCAGCACTAGTGACCTTGTGAATGGTGGAGTTCATCTGTTGAAAGTTGAGTTTGAGCTAGGCTATCTCGCGTATGGTCGTGAGATCTGGACCGACTGGAGCCGCTTCTGCGGGGAGAGGCTCGGTGGGTTCTAATTCTTCGGGGGTATGGTCGGCTACCGGAGCCGTTGGGTTAATGTTGAAGAGTTGACGTCGGAACGGTCGAGGGTTGCTCGTCTGTCCGACGGGAGCCGCGGTCAGCGCTGCGACTAGCGCGGCTAGTTGCGCCTGGGTTTCCTTTTGGATCTCGTCCTGCTTGGAGAAGCGCGCCATGACGGAGCTCATGAAATCGGCCGGAAGAGGTGTTTCGGGTTCGGGGGTCGGCTCCTCCCCCGAAGCGCTGGAGACGTTTTCACCCTCAGGCATGTCTGGATCTGGTAACGTTACTTTGCTCAGGGCCCCACGGTGGGCGCCAAATTGTTTGAGTGGAAACTGGTTCAAGAACAATATAAAGAGAGAAGCGGGGCGAACAAAGACGTTTTATAGATCTGAAGTAAGTGATTACAAACGGGTGGAAAGAGTGACGAAATAGTCGGAGAAATACAAGGCGGCGAGTATCTATGAACTTATCAAAACCCTAGATCTAGCCGCTCAAGCGAGTGTGTAAAGTCTGAATCCCCTTTCTCGATGTTGTCTTCCTTCCTTTTATAGGCTGTTCTGTTGTTCGCCCTAACTCGTCTTGAGTCTCGTTGGACTTTCCTTCTAAACGGGCTTAGAGTCGGCCTACTAGACGTCTTTGCCAGTTGGTTCCAAATGAGCCATTTTAGCCGCGTGGCTAAAGATGTTCCGAAGCCGAGCCATTCCTTTCTTCTTTAGGAGTCACGTAAGCAGTTTTAGCGAGTTAGGTTTCCTCATTTGATGGGCCTTGCGGAGGGGAGTAGAGGGGGATGCAACCCATCTCCTACAAGGAGCTAAGTAGATCTTTATATGGATCATTAAGAAACAATGAGCTCATCATTTAGTAGAAGGGTATTAAGTTCTTTAGCTATAGAAAGCCCTAGGAGCTCCTCTTCAACCGCCTTCAGTAGTCCCATTGGCTCAGCTTTCACTAGCCCGAGAACATACAACTTTGGAGCAAGTCCACGGCCCCGGATAAAAGAAATCTCACACTTATTCCAGCTTCTTATCATCGCCGGAACACTTGTCTCATTTCTTTTTATCATCACTGGTGGTTATTTATACGTTGTTCCTAGCATCGGTTACAATGACGCATTGCAGTTTAACATCTCTGTTACGGATAGTAAAGAATGTGATGTTTTTGTCGGGAACTGGGTCGTTGATGATGACCACCCTTTGTATAACGCGTCTGAGTGTCCATTTGTAGAGAATGGTTTCAACTGCTTAGGGAACGGGCGTGGACACGAGGGTATCTGAAGTGGAGGTGGAAGCCTAGGCATTGTTTTGTCCCAAGGTTCCAAGTGCGTGATGTGTTAGAAGGTTGAGGGGTAAAAGGATAGTTTTTGTTGGAGATTCGATGAGAAGAACGCAGTGGGAGTCTTTGTAACCGATGAGGACAGAGAAAAAGAGCATGATTTATGGTTTCTTCCTCCAAACAACATTGCTGACAAACCATATCAGTATTGATTCCAAGAGAACAAAGCTGAACATATGTATGTAATACACCAAAGATTGCCTTCCACAGAAAATGTTTAATCTTACAAAGTATTTTTCAGTCTCATATCTGCTTCTTTAGAGTTAACGATCCTTCAGGTGGCACTGTCATCTCACCATCATTGAAAATATGTGTAGCTGTCCAATAACCGAACTTTACTGTATACTTCATAAATGTAGTGTATGGCCACACATACCTATCATGATGATTAAACTTCGACAGTCTGATACTTTTGATCAGACTCCGTCAACTTATTCTCATTCCAGGAATGAGAAGAATGATTGATAAACTCTGAAACTTTCATATTCGGATAGACACACGGAGAACTGAGTTTCCTTGGTGGAATAACTTGTAGCCATTGTTCTTCTCAAACTCTTAGATTTTGTCCATCACCTATATATTTGCATAATCATTTCTTTCTTTAGTAACTCTTTACCCACTTGGATGAACTTCCATCCATGCGATTAACTTATCGTACTTAGATGTTTTATTGCGTGATTTTTATTTAAGTTTAAATTCTTTAACCAGTGTAAAAATAATAATAATCATTTGTAATGTGATTTTTATTCAATTATTATAAATATATTGAATATTATATTAAACATAAATTTTCAGTTATATTGAAATCTATTTAACTGATTCTAATCAAAATATAATAAACTGATTAAAATTGACTTATTTATTAAATTAACAAAACGATCGTAAATCATTCAGTTAAGATTAATTTTCATTTTACGCTATTTATTAATAGATTCAAATACAGTTTCAAATATTCTAAAATTTGTAAATATAATATTTTTATAAATATTTAGTTTATTTATTTATGTTAATACAGTCAATGAAATCATTTAGTTACTAACCTAACTTGAACATCACTCATTTAGTTAGTATTAATTATTTTTACACTGATTAACAAATATAAGGGCAATTCTTTCAGATATCCAATTTTTAAGTTTTTATCACTAAAGGAACCCCTAATGAGGAAAATAACCAAAACAAGTTTCATTAAAGACCTTTATAATCCTTGCTTTATAGATATATAAATCATAAAGAGGTTATCCTAAGAATTTCTCTAAATACAATCATTTTACACCAGTTAATAGTTAGTAAAATGTTTTTTTTTCTTACATTGTTCTCCATTGGCCTTTTTCAACACCCAAAAACCCTTAAACTGAATGTGCATGTGATTTATAAATATGGAGATGAAGGATCGCCTATCCTGGTCATGTGAAAAATTGAACTTGGGGATTGCAATGATCATAGTGGAGAATAATGTTGATCTCACACATCGCAGATCCTTATTTAGCATTGATCAAAATTTTAACATACATAATATTTTCAAGAATAAATATATTTATATAGGTCAATCCCATCCATAAGGCATGCAAAGCATTGGATTTTTGGCACACATATAAGTTAGTTTCAAAGTTCACATATTTAGATTTTCTATAGCGTCCGTGTTGTGAAGACTGAGCTGAAACAGTCAAAGGGCACATTTTGACTATATTGGATGGACTGGCAGTAAATGGAAGATAATCTGGATCGATATCCATTAGGATCAGACTGGATGAACCAATTATTCTTAATAGGCTAGGATCAGACTGCTTGTAGTCATTTGAACTCAGTCAATAGGTCTTACGCCTATAAATGAAAAATTTAATGGTTAATGATAAATAAAAAGTCGAGCCTTCATTGGTTCCGTTAAAACTTTACCGGTTCTAATGATTAAATGTGCTTACTAATACCTACAAATTCAATAACGTTAACAAAAACACTTGTCAACAACATTAGAAGGTGAATTCTTTTTTTTTTAATCACAATAAGGGGTACAAAGAAAATCTTAGTACAAATCCGCGAAGGACGAATTGCTAGTATCTATCCAGTGTGGCACCGCCGTGTTAACATATAAGAAAACACGATTTCTTGTACTAGCTTGTCTTGCAAGGAAGTCCGCTTGACTGTTACTGGATCTGGGTTGATAAACCACTTTACCGTCCTGATAGGACTCCCATAAAGATTTAAACTCATTAAGTTCAGCTGCAAAAGCCGGCCAGTCCTCAGGTGTAGATATCATTTTGACTAGTTCTTGAGAATCAGTAACAAAATAATCACAGAACCGCTGATGGCGAGATAAGCATTTCAAAGCCCATATTAAGCTCTTGAGTTCCGTATGTTGTGGTGAAATTTGCTTATGACAACCATGTAGGCCGAGTAGATCTATTGAGCCATCTTGAAGCTGTAAAATCCATCCTACTCCACTCGTGGCACCGTCATTCTTCCATGATCCGTCCACACGACAAGTAAAGATAGGAAGGTCTGGGGGGTCCACCCGTATGAAAGCAGTAGCACTATCACCTGGATCGGTCTCCTCATTGGCCAGGAGCCAAGCATTACATTCCCGTACTGCCAGTTCCATTGTGTCCCTTGGTGATAGATCGCGACCATTATAAAGTTTTTCATTCCGCGCTTTCCATATATACCAGATGAGCCAAGGAAAGACTTTGGTTAATTCCTCCATGGTTCCACCAATATTTACCCTCGAGAAAAGGTAGTTTATATTGGTGTACAGATTTTGTGAAGGAAAAATTCCTGGAGCCGATGGAATGGTGAATTCTTAATTTAATACTTTAAATTTCTGTCATCCAAAATATAACTTTATGAAACTGTCAACGTAATTTTTGTCGTAAGATTTCAGACCAAAAGTAAGCGTTCAGTTTTTTTTTTCACGACATTCCATAACAGACATACTTTTTAACCATTTAGCCGTTAATGACAAACGACAAATCAAAAATCTTCATTGGTTTCGGTATAAGATTTGGCGGTTTTAATAACTAACTAGATTTTTGACCCGCGCTTAAAAAGCGCGGGTACGTTTTTTGTTAATTATTTTGATAAATATTTATAACTTTTTATTAGAAGACAAATATTTTAAAAATTATTTTATTATAATATTTGAGTTTCAAACATTGTTTTCATATTCACACGGATTCGTAGTCAAACTCGTAGATCCGGCAACTCTAGTTTGGTTTTAATGAAAAAATTATTTAACTGGAAATCGAAAATCCTATTAAAATCAAGAAACCCGTTACTAACCTACAATCCAATACCGGTTGATAGATGATAACTCTAAAATATCTGTAGATTGACGAACTGTATATAATCCAGTTTAAATTCAATGAGACATTTGTTAATTAAAAATATGATAAAATCCGATAAAAACTCAAAAATCCAGTTTTAACCCGTGATCAGGAACTGGTTGATATGATAAAACCTCAAAAACATAAGTTTAAAAATATTCTCCATTTTATCTTAATACTATTAGAACGCTCGTATAGTCCAAGTGATTTCTGTAAGTTTTGTGTCAATACTTGTTATTCTATGATGATATATGTAATCATACAAAGTTTTTAATTATATGTTCATTTTGATTTACATAATAGTATTGCTAGCCACATGTTTTTTTTGTTGTGTATAGTCATACTCAAAGTACACACATATAATAGTAACACGTTGTTAATGATATAATTTGATGAGCAACATACGACAATATAACTAATTGGAAAAGTGACATTCGTTGATATTGTTATCAACTAATTGCAAGACTTAAAAATAATAATTAGATGGAGAAATTAATCCATAAGCCCAATGTAATATATATACTTTGAGTATATAGTTTTTAGTTATATAAGCCCAAAAACATAAGTTAATAAGTCCAAAAATACAAATGACAATTATGCCATTAATGAATGTTTAATTCTGTTTGAAATAGTAATGATATTTTTGTAAAATTTTAAAATTTTATTAAGGGTATAATTTAGGAATGATCCCCTTTTAATGGTATAGATAGTGCTTACTAATATCGGCAAATTCAATAACGTTAACACAAATACTTGTCATCAACATTAGAAAGTAATTCTTAATTTGATACTTTAATTTGCCTTCATCCAAAAACAACTTTTTGGAACAGTGAAAAAACATTTGTCATAAGATTTCATACCAAGAGTAATCGTCTAGTTTAGTCACAAAAATTTAATACCAAATATATTTTTTTAACAATTAAACCGTTGAGGACAAATAACAAATCATTCTTCATTTTTCTCTTAAATTTTTAGGTTTAATGATTAAAAGTGTTTACTTTCATTGGTTCCGTAAAAAAAATTGTCGGTTTTAATGATTAAAAGTGCTTACGAATATCGACAAATTAAATAAAGAAATGAAAACCAAAACATTTGTCAACAACGTTCGAAGGTAAATTATTAATCATAGAAATTAACTTGACGTCATCCAAAATATAACTTTTTGGAACAGTCAACATATTTTTTTCATAAGATTTCAGACCCAAAACATTTTTCAACAACATTTGGTAAATTCTTAATCTGAGACTTTAACTTAATATAACCGTTTGTAACAGTGAACACAATCTTTTGTCATAATATTTCAGACCAAAAGTAATCGTCTAGTTTTGCCACAAGATTTCATGCCAAAGTATTTCTTTAACAATTTAACCATTAAGGACAAATGACAAATCGAACTTTGATTGGTTCCGTCAAAAACGTTTATCGGTTTTAATGATTAAAAGTGCTTACTAATATCGAAAAATTCAATAAAGAAATGAAAACCAAAAACAGTTGTCAGCAAAGTTCGAAGATAAATTCTTAATCATTGACTTTAACTTGACGTCATCCAAAATATAACTTTCTGCAACAGTAAACGCTATTTTTTTCATAAGATTTCAGACCAAAAATAAGGAAAATTCCACTCAATATCACTTAAATAAATTATAATTAAGAAACTAACAAAAAAAATCATCGTCCATTATTATTATAATATATACTATATTACCCTTCTTTTCCGATTAGTACGACGTGCACAAACCTTTTTTTTTTTTTAGTTACTTACCACCATCACTTCTTCCAATCCATTAATATTTTTTTGTAAAAAAACATCAACCATTTGGATCTCTATCTAACACGTATCAATTATCATCATTACTCTTAATTATTAACCAATTTCTCTAAAAACAACCATCTCTTTGATATCAGTCCCCACCTATTCCGTCATAACTACCATCACCAGTTTGTACTGTAAGTTGCCAATTGTACTATGTTATTTGAACAATATGTACTATACTATTTTCTTTGTTACTATTCTATTTTAGTAATGCTGAATATTGTGTATTATGTGTATATTTTGATAATTGGATTAGGGTTTATATTTCCTTTTAGGGTTTAGTGATTAGTGTTTTGGGTGTAGTTTATGGAAGGTTTGGATTGAATTTGAGGTAAGCATTACATCGTTCTCTTTAATTATAGATATTTTAAAATTTGAACAATATGTACTATGTTATTTCGTTGGTTACTATTCTATTTTTATTTGAACAATATGAACTATACTATTTCTTTATTATTATTCTATTTTAATAAGTGTATTATGTGTATATTTTGATATTTAGATTAAAGTTTATATTTTTAAGGTTTAGTGATTAGTGTTTTGAATCTAATTTGTGGAAGGTTTGAGTTGACCTTGAGGTAAACATTACATCGTTCCGTTTAATTATATATGTTTTAAAATTTGAACAATATGTACTATTTTATTTTGTTTGTTACTATTCTATTTGATAATGTTTGGTATTATGTACTAATGTACATAATGCATATTTTGATATATGGATTAGAGTTTATATTTTTTTAGAGTTTGGTGATTAGTTTTTGAGTTTGGGTGTAGAAATCAGCCATATATGTCAAGGAAGTGAATACAATTCATTCCCGAATATACTATTCTATTTAATAATGTTATTAATGTTTGCTATACCATCTAGTTTGTTCTATATTATTTTTAATTTATGTTATAAAAGATCACTGGTTCTTACATATCCACGTCCATCACGTTTTTTATATCCACGTCTTCTCATCATTTTTTTTCTTTTTACCGTGTACCTGCAAGACACAAGGTTAGAACCGGAAGAAAAAGTAAAGAAAGTGTTACCCACTTAATTATATCAAATCAATAGCTATATTCTTCATTTCATTTAGTATTTTGTATATACACCAAATTCTCCCCAAAAATAATAGGCTGGTTTTATCACAATATTCCATACCAATTTTTAAAACAATTTAGTCGTTACTAACATACAACAGATCGAACCTTCATTGGTTCCGTTCAAAATTGTCAGTTTTAAAATTGAAAATGCTTACTAATATTGACAAGTTCGATAAAGAAATGAAAAAAAAAATTCAGCAACGTTAGAAGGTATATTAATCTAAGACTTTAATTGCCATCATCCAAAATCAAACCATCCAACGTTAGAAGGTATATATATATATATATATATATATATATATATATTATTTTTCTTTTTTAATTTTTCAAATTCATACTTCTATGAAAAATATAGAGCTTGTTTTCTCTTTAAAACTGAACAAGAAAAAGAAACATTTTTCTATAAATATTATGATTATTAATAATTATATAAATGTTATAAAGTTATTGATTTGAAAAAATTTTATTATTCAATTTTGTAACCAAAAAATTCTATTCATTGCGCAAATTTTCTTTATTGGATTTTTCTTTGTTTGGTTTATTATACCATTTCTTTTCACCCTGAGCAACCAAAGTTATTGTTTAATCTTTTTTGTTAGCAGTTATTTAAATAATTAACAACAATAAATTCATATCTTCATCTGCTACTATTTTGAGTTTTCATTTTTATATTTTAATTAATAATGACATAAAAGAATAGCTAAACAAAAATAAAACAGAAAGTAATGAATCGTTTGAACAACAATTGTTTCAGCATAACTAGAAGATAGTAGAATTGCTGTTATCTTAATATAACATTCCACAACCATTTAGACCAAAGAAATTGTACAATAGACTAATTGTTAGTAACAACTGGAAAAACTAAACGAACAGATCGAAACCAAAACACTTCTCAACAAAATTAGAAAGCAAACTTTCACCAACCTAGATTTTTAACAATCGATTGGATGAAAATCATCATTACAAAATTGCAAAAATCAAATTAATATTATTCATTTTAGTCGAGTTTTATGTTTTTCAAAATTTATGTTTTATCATTGTATTTCTTATATATAAAATGAGTTCTAATACTAATACTATGCAAAAATTATGAACATCTTTTGTGGCAAAATAAGTATTCCCAAAATACATCGTTATTGACCCTAGTAATTGAAAATTTTAAGTGTCGGTAAGTTTCTGAATTGCTTTGTATTTTCCTAAAGGCCACATATATTGGTTCAGGGCACCAAGAGTGACTATGCACTGCCCTGCTCATTCGATTATATATATTTGAATAAGAGGTAGTTTTGGTGTTATGAAGCACCCTATTCCACCAGTATCTCCACTGAATGCTGACATTATCCCACTTCGAACCGATGCTGCTTGGCGAGCGGACTCTTTAACTGCAGGATTAGGATGCATCATCTCAAGACCGGTTGAGACTCTCCACTTCACTGAAGTTGTGCAACAGGTCCACTCGGCTCTGATGGGAGAAGCTTTAGCGATGAGGATGGCGATTCTTAAGTGTAACGAATTGGGTCTCCAAAACATCCGGTGTGAATCGGATTCAAAACTTCTGATAAACAGCATTAACAATGGTAACTCTATACCAGAGCTGTACGGTGTCGTTGCGGATATTCTCCGCATCTCGGCAAACTTTGTTTCTATTGTTTTTGTCTGGATCTCTAGGAAAAAAAATATGGCAGCTGATTTGCTTGCTAAACAATGTTTGAATGTAGGAGTTGAGCATGATGCTCCTCTATAACTCTGATCTCTTCTTAATGAAAGTTGTGTTTCAAAAAAGGTAGTTTTGGTGTAACTTTTGGCACTACAAAAAGCCAATGTCTAGCGAGTCTAGCCATACTTCCATTTCCATTTTCTCTTGTGCTGCGACGTCACTCTCAGACCTGTTTATTTCTTTAATTTAACATTAAAGCATCCAAATTTTTCGATGGTTTCAATTTCCAGACGTTAGAGAAGAAGAATCTGTTTCAGTTTCGGTATATCCGAACGTTAGGAAACGTTTTTCATCACTACCAATCTTAACTTGCTTGGGCATACGACGAAACCATCTTTTGGATACATGCAAAGTAAATAGATTTATTTACAAAAAAAAAAAAAGTAAATAGATTCCTGTAATGCATGGACACGTTCATGTAACGTATTTAGTAAACAATATGTGGCATTTCTTGGATATACAATATGTGCAATAACTTCAGAAATGATTTGTTCAATTAATTTTTTATTTTTGAGAAGTTGTTCAATTCATTCAAAATTAAATATATCTTTTTTTATAACTTTTCAAAAATATTAAGAGAACAGCGATAAGGTTATTAACACGTATCACTCTACTACTGATCATTTCAATATAATTCTTTTTTGAAACTTCCAATCTTATATAGATAGGAGAAATAACCATTAAAGTATTTAAATATAATTATTTTAAAAATGACCAGATACAATGAATATCAATCTTTTTCTATAAAAAAAATTGAAAGATCGTCACAAGGTAAAAATGCAGTATGTAATCACATTTTAAAGATGGTTGCAGTAGTTTTACTACAATATGACACTAATATTGTCTTTTACTGCGAAAACTAGATAGTCATGTAAAGTTTAACTATTTTAAACAGATGCCTACATTTCAAGTAGTTCACTAAAAATCTGAAATAATGGGTGTCGGTAAATTTTTTTAAAGAAAATTTTGTCAATTGTTTTTTAGAAATTGTTACTTCTCAGAACTTTAGTAGTAATTCCACTTACATACTTGATGTGTATTTCAATTTTTAATAAGAAAATTAAAATAAGATATATTTTGCGATTCTGTATTTGGGCATATATGTGACAGTCTTATCAAATATATACAAAACAAGTATTAATATCAAAGCAAGTATAGTAGTTCATATCACAGTCAAAATGTTAAAATAAAATAGCATAGTTAAAATAGAAATATATGATCATCATACATCCTCTCTGCCAACTCACCATTCAAATTGTAAGCCACGTAGATTAAGGATTAGATGGTTTTATATTTGTTACCTTTTATGTTCTTAAGTTCGTAACGTATATACATGCTAGTCTGTATTTCAACTGAACTTTCCTTTATTTACAGAAATTATGCAAATAGTTCCAAAACATTCAGCACTAATAAATACCATTTGCATTGGCTTACAAGTGTCACAAATATATAGAGATTCCATATTTCTTCGTTCTTCATACATATCACCATGTCCTCATACTCTCTATATAACAATACAATGAACATCTCCCAGTAACACACAAGAGAAAAAAAAATCTTTCAAACAAAAAAACACACAAGAGAAAAACCTACCAAAGCTAAAACACTAGATAGATATGGAGACTGTAGTGGTGATTGTGGGAGCTGGACCAGCCGGTTTAGCAACATCGGTTTGTCTAAACCAACACTCAATCCCAAACGTGATCCTCGAGAAAGAAGACATCTATGCATCACTATGGAAGAAACGAGCCTATGACCGTCTCAAACTTCACTTAGCCAAAAACTTTTGTCAGTTACCTTTCATGCCGCATGGTCCCGAAGTTCCAACCTTCATGCCCAAAGAACTTTTCATCGACTACCTTGACGCTTACGTCACCCGTTTCAACATAAACCCTAGATACAACCGAACTGTTAAGTTCTCAACGTTCAATGTGTCCAACAACAAGTGGAGGGTAGAGGCCGAAAACACAGTGACCGGAGAAACCGAGGTGTACTGGTCGGAGTTTCTCGTGGTTGCTACGGGAGAGAACGGAGATCCGTATATTCCGGGGGTGGACGGGATCGATACTTTCCCTGGTGAGATAGTGCACTCGAGTCTGTACAAATCGGGACATGACTTTACAGGGAAAAACGTTCTTGTGGTTGGAGGCGGTAATTCGGGTATGGAGATTAGCTATGATCTTAATAACTATGGTGCTCATACGGCAGTTCTCATTAGAACCCCGGTAAGTATTAATTCATTAATGTTGCTTTGGTCTTTTAATTATTGTTTTCTGAATGCATGAGCGTTAAAACTGCACACTTCTCTTGCATGTCAATATGTTGTCTAGAATTTGCTTTTTTCAATGTGAAATAGTTACTTACATACCTCTTAATGATAATTGATACTTTGTCCATTCATGGTTTAAAATTCGTTTGGATTACTGATAGTGCTGATGACAATGACATTTGACTAGGTTAGTACAACTTATATATTTGGTTTCTTCAACTTTTTAACAAAGAAAATAAATCTTAATTTTCTCAAAAACAATAAACGCTTAGCATATACATTGTTTTAGCATATACTTAATATTCTTAAGTTCTTTTAGCATATACAAATGGTAACAAAAAAAAAACTAAAAAAAAAAATCTTAAAAGTTTTTTTTTTTGTTACCATTTGTCATTTTATTAACTTCATCCTCTAAACTTATGCAGAGACATGTTTTAACCAAGGAAGAGGTGTACCTAGGAATGTCATTGTTGAAGTATTTACCGGTGAGAGTGGTTGACATATTGGTGATGATGATGACAAAGGCAAGATTATTTATGCATGGAGATCCCTCCAAGTATGGGCTCCTCCAACCAAAACAAGGCCCATTTTCCACCAAATTCTTCACCGGCAGAACTCCAGTTATCGACGTTGGTACTGTCAAAGAGATTCGCGAAGGCAAGATTCAGGTACCATCCATTCTCCATCAAATTTATATTCATATTTGTTAATTTGGTTGCATATGAGATAATTCAATAACTAAAAACCTTTATATATATATATACATATGAAAAGGAAGCATTACTATATTAAAAGTGAAAATGAAGAAAAAATATTTTATAAAGGAAAATGGAAAAAAGTAAGAAAAGAAAAAGGTACAAAATGTAATGTAAATTTATATTTCTGAAAAAGAAAATGACTTCCAGCATGAAAGTATTTTTTGTTGCTAAAAACAACATAAAAGTTTTATCATCTATACTTTTCATATCGTAAAATGAAAACTTTATTTTACGGAAAATTAGTGAAATCTACTTTTCTATATCATCAAAACCAAGAGATTTATATTTTGTGTATATTGTTTTTCAGTAAACTGTTTTAACTAATTTGTGTATATTATTTGATAAAACATTATCACTGTATTATATATTTTCCAATAAAACATGATCACTAACCATTGTTGCACCATAGGTTATCAATGGTGCCATAGGAAGCATCGAAGGCAAGACCTTGACGTTTGAAAATGGACTGAAACGAGATTTTGATGCCATAGTATTTGCGACTGGTTACAAAAGCTCCGTATGCAGTTGGTTAAAGGTATTCCCAAAACCCCTATACACAAAACAAATTAATACCGCATTAACGTAACCGATTGAATAATTTGATAATGATAATGGTTATGTGTTTTGTTAAACTATAAACACTAGAACTATGAGTACGTGATGAAGGATGATGGCTTCCCTAAAAAACCAATGCCGGAGCATTGGAAAGGAGAGAAGAATCTTTATTGTGCTGGATTTTCGAGAAAGGGGATCGCTGGAGCCGCCCAAGATGCTATATCTGTCGCCCAAGACATCAGTTCTATCTTGGCAACTACTAGATATTAAAGACTTTTTGAAATAAAGTAGGAACCATTGTGTCGGTTTTGGTTGAGTCTAGTACGTTTCATCTCAGTTTTCATGTCTGTAAGTATGTTCTGTCTGTGGATGAATCAGTATAATGGTGGCATATATTCATATATAGTAAGATGAACAATATATGTCGTTCATCAAGATAAAACTATGTTTGATTCAGATATGTAATTAGTATTTTATATCATAGCTGTTCTTATTTTAGTGTTGACCCAGATAAAGCTCGAACCATATCATAACTGCCAATGTGCAACATGTTGGATAAGCTTGAAATAACTTGAGAGAGAAGCAACCTAATCCTAATGTGTTATGTTTATCTATAAGGATTAGGAAATATGTAGTTGAGTTATTCCTAATGAGTTTAGGATAATTATGGTGTTATATAAGGAGATGCAAAGTGTGTTGCATAACTTAAGAGTTTAAGATTGAGAGCTTGAGGTTTTGAGATAGTTTCCTCAAGGAGAGATTAATAAGAAGCGAAGTTCTTATTGTGTGATTTACAATTGAGTTTGTGTTACTAACGTTGTGATTCTGAAACCTTAAAACAATATTTGGTATCAGAGCCACACAAAAGAATGGGTGATCTAATACCAGTGACCGGAAGAGACAAGGATGGAGGAGGAACATCTACTATAAAGTGTCCTATGCTCAACACAACCAATTACACAGTATGGGCCATGAGAATGAAGATAAATCTCAAAGTTCATGAAGTTTGGGAGGCAATAGAAGCAACCGAGGAAGCAAACCCTAAGAAGAATGACCTAGCTATGGCGCTTCTCTTCCAGTCAATTCCTGAGAGCCTTATAATGCAGGTTGGCGAACTCGGTACAGCTAAGCAGATGTGGGAGGCCATCAAAACCCATCATGTAGGTGCAGAACGGGTTAAAGAAGCAAGACTCCAAACGCTTATGGCAGAATTTGACCGCCTGAAGATGAAAGAGACAGAGAGCATTGATGACTTTGGAGGGAAGATGTCTGAATTAGCATCGAAATCAGCTGCACTTGGAGTAATTATTAAAGAAGCAAAGGTTGTTAAGAAATTTTTGATGAGTCTCCCTAAGAAGTATATACATATTGTTGCATCACTTGAATAAGTACTTGATCTCAATGCAACTACTTCCGTGGACATCATTGGACGCTTGAAAGCTTATGAAGAACGA